>JARQOD010000006.1:186791618-186863080 GCA_033576555.1 Oophaga sylvatica
CTTTTTTGGGGGTTTTAACCACTCGCTATTATGTCTAACCATACTGACCTGAGACGTCTGTGTGGACCCCCGAAATTTTTCGGGTTTTAAAATTTTTCCCCCAAATCTAATACACCTGGTATCTTCGTTACAGTACCTTTTCTGCTTTTTATATTCTGGTCTGCCTGGAGCGCTGTTGTGATTTTTAAAATTATACGGAATTAAAAATTTTCCCCCAAACAAAGACACCTGGTATCTCTGTACAGTACCCTTTTTCTGCTTTTTATATTCTGGCTACCCATATGGTGAGCGTCTGTGTGTGACTCCAAAATATATATGGAGATTAAAAATTTCCCCCTTCCCCGTATAAGCTGACTCTTTGTACGCCCTTAAACGGGAATTTTGGGTCATTTTCCCAAACATGGGGAAGTTGTGGAAGAGGCCGCGGACGGGGGCGAGGGGGTACGGGTATGATGGGGTGGGGGGTCATTGGGGGTAGGGCCAAAGCACAATAGCATTTTAAGGCAGGAGGTGTTGAGCCTGCGTCTCGCGGGGCTCCGAAGGGCCGGAAGGCCCTTTTCTGGAGTGGGTAAACCGTTTTAAACCCGGAGCTCAGGAACAGATTTTTTGGCTTACATTGCGAAACGCCTCCATTTTAATCGCCTCCTTTTCTGAAGTTCAAAAAAATGCAAGCCTGAGTCGTCAGTGCAGGCTCCGGTCGGGAAAAAAACCCCCTTTTTCTTGTGCCCTTCACCCCCACCACAAATGAAGGTGGGGAGGCCAAACTTCGATTATTCCTGGAGCTCTTTTTAACATACCATCCTGGGTTATAAAGAAAAATCCTAATTCCCCCTCCAAGATGAATGGACTGAGTCCCCCGACACAGCCTTTGGCTATTGATTCTGCTGGTACATTCACCCAGATAACTGCATTGCCCTTGCAGTTAGTGAGCCAGATTCGCCCCTGTTGAAATCAGGTCCCCCTTCCCGCAACTATACCACCTACACGGTGACCCGAGAAGGGCAGAGAAATTGAAAAGGAGGTGAGGGTGACCAGTTGTTACCCGGATTGGCATCCTTGGGGAAGAGGGTCCCGTGGCAAAAAGCTCAAAAGGGGGAGGAGACCCGCGCGGGCATAAACATTGCAGCTGCGGTTTTGGCGGGCCAGTAGCAGTCTAAAAACGTTTTAAAAAAACAAAAAGAGTTGCGACAGTTTGGCCACAGGGTCAAATTAGCACAATGCAAGCTCTTAAAATTTATTCCATATACAGTAGGAAGAGTGCAGTGTGGATTTTTTGACCAAAACCAATTGATGGGCAAAGGTTTCTGTAAGAAGTGTGGAAAAACCCTTTTAGCCGACAAAAATCTCCAAAATTGAATACATTGCATGCTTAGAATTAAACACCATGACTTTCAAACTGGACGGGCTTCAAACCTCATTTCACACGTGCACCTTCCCCAGAAGGTAGCCGCATTGCTACATCCTTCCCCAGTGTAACCCACCGGGTTTGCACACCACAGCAAGAAATGTTGAGGGTGTCTCAAGTAGAGTTAGTGAAACAGGGCGGTCAGATTAAAAAAAGACTGACTTTCGCCAAAGTTAATTTGCCGGAAAAACCCACCTATGAGGTCGGCCATGCATTCGGCACCCAGCGCCAAAGGGTTTTCCCATAATGCTTTAAGGGGCCTTTTTTTCAGCCAAGACAAGGACACACCTGTGGGCAAGCAATGACATGGGAGCAGACCCCATCTTAGAAGCCCAAACATGCAATCTCTTCTCTTTGTGTGGGGCCCCAGTGCCCATAAAAACCCTCAGCGCCGACCGCCATTTTTTCTGCCCATCTTTTGCGTAGGGAGGGTTGTGCACTGGTTCTCAGTTGGGAGAGCGTTAGGCAGGAAAAAAAACTAATTCTGTGCTTGTGCTGATAGCGATTAGCTGTACCTTAGTGTGCAGTGACGGGGAGGATTTTTTTGTGTCAGCACGTCGTTCTTAGGGGTGCCTGCCATGACAGGGGGGAATTGCTTTTGGCAGCAGCAGCTGATTTTTAGGCCGCCCGCCAGTGACACGGGGGGAATTCTTGTGTGCAGCGCGAGTGATTATTTGGGTGCCCGTAGCTGTATTTTCTGTGTGTACCGCTGCCACCTACACAGCCCAAATTTTATTTTTTTTTTTCTGCACATTACTGAGCGTTTTTTTTTCCCACAGTAAGACGTACGCCCCCACACTTCCCTGACCCCTGGTTCACAGACAAATACAGCTGACTACTGTTGGGGGACTCCAAAAATAAGAGGAATTTCAAATTTTCCCCCCAAAAAATATCAGCTGGTTTTTTTTGATACAGTACCTTTTTCTTTCCCTTTTTGGGATTACGGGAAATCCTCTGGAGAGCGCTTGTGTGACTTCGGAAAATTTATCGGGATTTAAATTTCCCCCCCAAAACCCTATACAGCTGGGATCTTTTGATACAGTACAGTTTTTCCCCTTCGCATTACGGCAAATACATATGAGAGGTGTCTGTTGTTTCTCCTAAAATTAACCCCCAAAACTGTATCAGCTTACGCTAGATAAGTACACTTTTTTTTTGCTTTTTTTATTCTGTTGTAATCCAATTTTGGGCCCGTAGCGTTTGTGTTTACTCCTGAAATATATACGGAGATTTAAAATTACCCCCAAAACTTTACGCTGACGCTACGATACAGTCACTTTTTTATGCTTTCATATTCTGGGTTTTAAACCTCTGGCCTGTGGCGTGTTTTACTCCTGAAATATAAAGAATTTAAAATTTCCCCAAACTAATACAGCGTACTCTTACAGTCCTTTTTCTGCATTTATATTTGGTGTAAACCATACTGGCCTGTACCCGGTGTGTTCTTTATGAAATACTGTAAAATGGGGGATTTTAAAATTACCCCAAATGTTCAGCTTTCGCTACTCATACATAAAATTTTTCTGCTTTTTATATTTGGTGTAATCATACTGGCCCCTGAGGTGTGGGTTACCCTGAAATAATAGGAGATTTAAAATTCCCCAAACTGTATCAGCTGTACGCTACGATCAGTACACTTTTTGCTTTTTCTTTTCGGGAACCAACTGAGCCTTGGCGGGTTTTTTCCCCTGAAAAAAATCGGGGATTTAAAATTAACCAAACCCAAAAACAAACGACAAAAAACAGTACACTTTTTGCATTATATTTGGTGTAATCCAAAGGCCTGGGAGCGTGTGTGTTACTTAGAAATATAATGGGAGATTTAAAATTACCCCAAACTGATACAGCTGACGCTACCATCAGTCATTTTTTTTTTTTTCATTTTGGGGTAAACCCAAAATGAGCCCGTGGCTGGGGTTACTCCTGAAATAAAACGGGAATTTAAAATTACCCCCAAAACTGTATACAGCACGCTACGAAAAGTACACTTTTTCTCTTTTTATATTTGGTGTAATCCTAAGAGCCTGTGGGGTGTTGTTACTCCTGAAATAATACAAAATTAAAATTACCCCAAACTTAACAGCTGACAACTATACAGTACACTTTTTTTTGCTTTCATATTTGGTGTAATCCCTACTGAGCCTGTGAGCTGTGTGTTACCCTAAAAAAAGGGGGATTTTAAAATTTCCCAAACTGTTACCGTACGTACGATACAGTACATTTTTTCTGTTTTTTATATTCTGGGTATCCCCACTGAGCCTGTGGCGGGGTTTTTACTCCTGAAATATTACAGAATTTAAAATTAAACCCCCAAACCCGATACAGCTGTACTATGAACAGTACCTTTTTTCTTTTTCATTTGGTTAATCCCTATGGCCGTGGCGTGTTGTTACTCCTGAAATATATACAAAATTTAAAATTTCCCCAAACTTTTACAGCTGTACCTACTATACAGTAAATTTTTTTTGCTTTCATATTTGGTAACCATACTGACCGTGGCTGTGTTTACCCTAAAAAATACAAATTTAAAATTACCCCCCAAAACGTATACAGCGTACGCTAAATACAGTACCTTTTTTTGCATTTCATATCTGGTGTAATCCATTGACATGTGAGCATGGTGTTTACCCCTGAAAATATCGGGATTTAAAATTACCGTTCCGGGCAATATAAAAAAGAGGGGGGGATCCGCATAGTATCGACATCGCAGCGGGGTTATTGGCGGCCCGTAGTGGGCCCAAACAAGGGTGTTAAAAAAAACAAAAAGTTCAGGACAATTGGCCAGAGGTCAAATTAGACGCGTGCAACCCTGAAAATTATCCATATAGGAAGACCCAGTGGGGCCTTTTTTGACCAAAATCCTACTGATGGGGGAAAAGGGTTTATCTTAAGAAGTGGGGAAAGGGCCCTTTAGCCGGGGGGAAAAAACTCAAAAATTTGAATCCCAGTTGCATCTTAGAATTTAATAAAACATGCATTGAAAGGGTGGACGACTAAAAAACCTCGGTAGCCAAGTGCACCTGTCCGATGAAGTTAGCCGCAACACCCATCGCTTCCCCCACTTTAACCCCACGGGGGGCAACCCCCAGAAAGAAATGTTGAGGGTCTCGCAAGGCCAAAGCAGCCAGGGGGAATCACAATTTTTTTGCAATGAAAATGCATCTAGGCCATCCCACCCACCCCCACCACACCAACCCCCTTCATCCTCATGCCACCGCTGTTCCCCCATTGAGCTCTCAAGTCCAGTCACCCAACAGACACTCGGGTAGGACAAGAAAAGACCCCATCCTCTCATCCGCTACACTGGCTTTAACGCCTACTTTGCCAAAGGATCCATTAAGATGATGCCCTTCCTTTGGTGAAAGCGCAGCGTTCAAAACTTCAGGCCCTACGCTGTCCCACCTATACCTACCCAGCGCACCTCTTTTCTAGAAAAGCCATCCCTGCCCTCCATGCATGTAAAAGGCTGCATTGCCATGCACTCAAAAAATCATGAGGGGAAAGGGACCTCACAACAGATGCAGGGGCCATTAAAAATGGCCAGGGCCGTTACTTTCATCCTGCGCACGGGGTTAATGTGGTGGATGCAGGCCACAGCGGACAGCGGCGGTGGGAAGTGCTGCCTAGCCCACGTAAGGCAAAAAGTTGGCTGCAGGCGTTCAAACCCTCCTCCCCAGAGCGCATCGCCGAGCCTCCACCCGGCTCCCATTTTTGCACACGAGGTGTCCACTATCGAACACTAGTGGCATGCTCAGCGGGGCTGTTTTAAAAAATTATTTTTTGGGGACAACAGACACACCGTGGAGGTGCTGGCCGATGATTTCAGCGAGTAATGATTTATGGCTGGGCAGTAACATCTTTATGAGGAAGAGCAGTGATAAGGCCCTAATTTTGTGGCGCCAATCCCCCGGGAAAACTCAGACCATAACTTGCCTGGCTTACACTTGAACCTGGTGGTGCAGTGCTTATTAAAAAAATTTTCCGGGGTTAACAGCCCCGCTCCATAAAGTGGAACACTGTGCTCGTCACCGTCGCTCACCCATAGACTCCAGTCGTATGCAGAGGTGCAGCATCGCCCCCACCCCCCAAAGGAAACCTAACAAGACGTTCAACAAGGTGGAACCCCACCATCCATGGTTTGAGAGGTGTGTGAACAGAGGGGGGGCTTTTAATTTCTTTTTGGGGGATACACGGGGGGGGGAGTTTGAAGGCAGACAGGAGTTGGGGGTGTGCAGTGGTCCCCAAAAAAAACTGAAAAAAACCTCTGTAAAAACCCTTTTTGTTTTTTGAGGGTTTCACAGGGGTGGTAAGCGAGACGATGGGCCCTCATAACCCTGACATCAACTTATGGTTGTCAGAAACTTTGCGCACATTACGGGCGGGCTGCAGGGGGAAGGAAGAGGGGGAAAAGGGGGGGAGGGAAAACCCTTTTAGAGCAGCCTTGTTTTGTCAGGGGAATGTCCGGGGGGTGGGGGGGAAGGGGAAAAAAAGGTGAAAAGGAAGGGAGAGATTTTTTTTTGGGGGGGGGATCTTCCAGGGGGCAAAAAAAATGTTGGTTCCCCAAAGGTTTAAAGGTTTAGGGTTTGGCGGGGGACAGAGGGATGTGGGTTTGGCGAAAGTGCTCCCCCCCCCCACAACTAGCAGTGCTCATTTAAACCTGGAAAATTGGCCCCCCCGTTTTGATTATGCCCCTTTCGGATCCGAAAAAGGGAACCCCCCCATTTCCAAAATTTTGAAGGATGACGACTTTCTGGGGGTTTTGGGACATCCCGATCCACGCTATAAAGGAATTTCCCGAAATCATGCCCCAGGAAACCCAAATGTAATATTTTTGGGGGAAAAAAAAGCAACCCCTGGTAAACCGTTTTTTTAGAGGCATTCCCCGAAACAGCAGGGGGGCGGTTTACCACGGCCCTATGGGGCCCAAAAAAGGGAAAAGGGTTCGTTTGGTTTCACAAGCCAAAAATGGGGCGGAGAAGGGGTTTATGACCCTGGGTTTTTGGGCGATTTTTCGAGGACCCCCCACCCCTGGGTTTAAACGAATCTATTTCAACTGACAGGGACAAACTTTTTTAACAGGGTTTTAAAATTTCTTCTCCCCCACGAAAGTTCTCCCCCAAAGGGCATTCCCCTTTTAATACGGGCCGAAACTGGGAAACCCCCCCGAAAGGCAAAAATGCCCTTTCAAGCTCGCTTTCCCCGCTGGTATGGCTAACAAAAGAGTCTTCGTGGGCTGGATCAATTTCCCGACAGGGAAAAAAGGACCCGTCGCGACACAAAAAAATTTTATGATCAAACTTCATTAACCCCCCCTGCCATCGAGAATACCGGCCCTGTCCCTGGACCTAATTTCCCCGGACGGAAAATACTCATGGGGATACTGCGTCCCCCGGGGGGGGCGCGCTGATCGCCGCCCGGGGCAGCTGTCCCCCCGGGGGTCAGGTTTTTCACACTGACACCCGGGACGTGTGTCAGGGCGGTCCGGACCGCCCCCCGGGACCCTTAACCCCTGGGAAAAAGCGATCAAACATGATCGGGGTTTTTCCCGGGGGCCCGGGGAGGATCGCGCAGGCGGGGGGCCCCCCGCGCCCCCCCCTGAGCCCCCCAGAGCAGCGCGATGTGTCGCGCTTTTCCGGGGCCCCCCCCTCCAGGCCCCCCGGGTCCAAGTTTGGGGGGGGGCCCCCGGGGGGAGGGGCTTCCTCCCTGGGCCCGTGAGAGGGAGGCCTGGGGAACCCGCGCGTTTCCAGAGCGATCGCTGGTGGGCAGGTCGTGCACACTGTCACACCCCCCCATTGAAAAAACTGTGATTTCCCCCCCGGGGGGCAAAGTAAAAAATAAAAAAAATAAAAAAAAAAAATGTAAAAAAAAATAAAAAAAAAAAAAAATTATTCCCCCAAAAAAATTTATTTTTTTCCCCCCAAATAAAAAAAAAAAAAAAAATAAAAGTAAAAATTTTGGGATCCCGGGTCCCTAAGACCCCCCCCCAAAAATTCCCACATTTTTAAAACCCCCCTTTGGGGGAACCCCCTTTAAAAAAAAAAAAAAAAAAAACGAAAACAAAAAAAACAAAGCTTTTTTTATAAAAACCCCCGAAAAAAAATGAAATAAATGCGACAAAAAGACCCATATAAAAAAAAAATGGGAAAACCCCTTTTAAAAAAACATCTTGCCCCCAAAAAAAAAGGGCCTCACCAACATATGACGAAAAAAATAAAAAATTATTGCTCGCGAATAAAGCATGCAAAAATAATGAATTTTTTTTTTTAAATTTTTTTTTTTCATAAAAGCGCCCCAAAAACCAAAAAAAAAATATAAAGAGGGGTCGCCCTAATCGTACTGACCCAAAATAAAAAAGCTTTATCAAAATTTTAAACCCCAAAAAGGAAGGTATAAACGCCTCCCCCCAAAAAAAATTCAGAATTTTTGATTTTTTTTATTTAACCCCCCAAAAATCGAAATAAAAAAACGGGTCAAAAAATTTCAAGTGCTCAAAATGGTACCAATAAAAAATCCCCTCGCCCGCAAAAAATAAAAACCCCCACATGCTCTGGGGCCAAAATGGGAAAAATTTAGCTCTCAAAAAGTGGTGATGCAAAAAAAATTTTTGCAAAAAAAAGGTCTTTGCGTGCCCCGACAATAAAAAAAACCCGCTTAAATATAAATCAAACCCCTTAATCACCCCCTTTGTTAGGGAAAAAAAAAAAAAATTAAAAAAGGGGATTTTTTTTCCTTTTCCCCTTGGGTTAGGGTTGCGGGTAAAGTTAGGGTTAGGGTTTTTGGGGTAAGTTAGTTTTGGGGTTGGGTTGGTTTTCTAAAGTTTGGGTTAGGGGGGTTGGGGTTTGGGTTTTGGGTGTGTTGGGTTTGGGGTTTTTGGGGTTTTTTTGGGGGGAAAAGGGTTATTTGGGGGTTTGGGGGTTTGGGGTTTTGGGGGTTTTTAAAATTTGGGGGGGTTTTTGCTGTTTTTGGGACACAGGAGCTCCCCGAAAAGTGACTTTTGGGGGTTTATCTCAATTCCAGCCAAATTTTTCTTTTTAAAAAAAAAAAAGGTGCTCCCCTTTTTTTCTAGCTTGCCCTGCGCCCCAAAAAAATGTTTCCCCCCCAAAAAGGGGGACAGCATACTTTGGCCCCAAAAAGGGGTTTTTGTGCAATTTGGCCCATTTTCCCGTTCCCCGGGAAAATAAAAAAAATGGGGGGAAAAAAAACATTTTTTAAAAAAAAAAAAAAATTTTTTTTTTTTTTTTGGTGTTGTTTTTAAAATTCTGTGAAATACTTGGGGCTTCATAGCGCCACCCCCTTCTGATAAGTTTCCCCTTTTTGGGGGTTTTTTTTCCCAAAAAAAGGGGCACTTGTGGGGGGTTTCCCTGTTTAGGGGCATCAGGGGGTCTCCAAATGCGACATGACGCCCCCGCCCCTTTTCCCTCAAAGTCCCGCAAACCAAAAAGTCACTACTTCCCTTCCGAGCCCCCACGTGTGCCCATACAGTATTTACTCCCCAAAATTGGGTTTTTCAGCGTACTCAGGAAAAAATTGGACAACAACTTTTTGGGGGCCAATTTTTTCCGTTACCCTTGTTAAAATAAAATATTGGGGGGGGAAAAAAAACATTTTTGTTAAAAAAAAAAAAGGGTTTTTTATTTTTACGGGTGTACGTTATAAATTTGTGAAGCATTTCGGGGTTCAAAGTGCTCCCCACACATCTAGATAAGTTCCTTGTGGGGTCTATTTTCCAAAATGGGGTCACTTGTGGGGGTTTCCACTGTTTAGGCGCATCAGGGGCTCTCCAAATGCGACATGACTCCCCCAGACCATTCCATCAAAGTCTGCAATCCAAAACGTCACTACTTCCCTTCCGAGCCCCGACGTGCGCCCATACAGTAGTTTACTCCCACATATTGGGTATCAGCATACTCAGGACAAATTGGACAACAACTTTTGGGGTCCAATTTCTCCTGTTACCCTTGTGAAAATAAAATATTGGGGGCTAAAAAATCATTTTTGTAAAAAAAAAAAAGAATTTTTTTATTTTACGGCTGTACGTTATAAACTTCTGTGAAGCACTTTGGGGTTCAAATTGCTCACCACACATCTAGATAAGTTCCTTGAGGGGTCTAGTTTCCAAAATGGTGTCATTTTTGGGGGGTTTCCACTGTTTAGGCAGATCAGGAGCTCTCCAAACACGACATGGCATCCAGCCAATTCTTCGTTGAAAAAGTCAAACGGCGCTCCTTCCCTTCCAAACTCTGCCATGCACCCAAACAGTGGTTTACCCCCACATATGGGGTATCAGCGCACTCAGGACAAATTGCACAATAACTTTTGGAGTCTTGTTTCCCTTGGGAAAATAAAAATTGGGGTGAAAAGATCAATTTTGTGGAAAAAATATAATTTTTTAATTTTACGGCTCTACGTTATAAACTTGTGTGAAGCACTTGGGGGTTCAAATTGCTCACCAAAGATCTAGATAAGTTCCTTAGGGGTCTAGTTTCCCAAATGGGGTCACTTGTGGGGGGTTTCCACTGTTTAGGCACATCAGGGGCTCTCCAAATGCAACATGGCGTCCAATCTCAATTCCAGCCAATTTTGGTTGGAAAAAGTCAAATAGTGCTCCTTCCATTCCGAGCTCTGCCATGCGCCCAAACAGTGGTTCCCCCCCCACATATGGGGTATCAACGTACTCAGGACAAATTGGACAACAAATTTTGTGGTCCAATTTCTCCTGTTACCTATGGGAAAATAAAAAATTAGTGACTAAGAGATAATTTTTGTGGGAAAAAAATAGGATTTTTTATTTTCATGCCCGGGCATTATAAACTTGTGTGAAGCACTTGGGGGTTCAAAGTGCTCACCAAAGATCTAGATAAGTTCCTTAGGGGTCTAGCTTCCAAAATGGGGTCACTTGTGGGGGGTTTCCACTGTTTAGGCTCATCTGGGGCACTACAAACGGAACATGACCCCCATCAATGTTTGCATTCCAAAACGTTACTGCTTCTTTTCCAAGCCCTGCCGTGCGCCCAAACAGTTTCCCCCCCCACATATGGGGTATCAGCGTACTCAGGACAAATTGGACAACAAGTTTTGGGTCCAATTTCCTTGGGAAAAATCAAAAATTTGGGACTAAAAAATCATTTTTGTGGAAAATTGTTTTTTTTTTTTTTTCACACCCAGGCATTATAAACTTTTGTGAAACACTTTGGGGTTCAAAGTGCTCACAACAGATCTAGATAAGTTCCTTAGGGGGTCTAGTTTCCAAAATGGTGTCACTTGTGGGGGGTTTCCACTGTTTAGGCGTATCAGGGGCTCTCCAAACACGACATGGCGTCCAATCTCAATTCCAGCCAATTTTAGTTTGAAAAAGTCAAACGGCGCTCCTTCCCTTACGAGCTCTGCCGTGTGCCCAAACAGTGGTTTTCCACCACATATGGGGTATTGGCGTACTCAGGAGAAATTGCACAACAACTTTATCTGTCCATTTTCTCCTTTTAACCCTTGTGAAAATAAAAAAAAGTTTGTAAAAGATCATTTTTGTGGCTAAAAAGTTGAATATTAATTTTTTCCATCCACGTTGCTTCAGCTCCTGTGAAGCACCTGAAGGGTTAATAAACTTCTTGAATGTAGTTTTGAGTACCTTGAGGGGTGCAGTTTTTATAATGGTGTCACTTTTGGGTATTTTCTGCCATATAGACCCGTCAAAGTGACTTCAAATGTGAGGTGGTCCCTAAAAAAATGGCTTTGTAAATTTTGTTGTAAAAATTAGAAATCACTGGTCAACTTTTAACCCTTCTAATTTCCTAACAAAGAAAAATTTTGGTTCCAAAATTGTGCTGATGTAAAGTAGACATGTGGGAAATGTTATTTCTTAACTATTTTGTGTGACATATTTCTCTGTTTTAAGGGAAAAAAAATTCAAAGTTTGAAAATTGCAAAATTTTTAAAATTTTCGCCATATTTGCGTTTTTTTCAAAAATAAACGCAAGTTATATCGAAGAAATTTTACCACTAACATGAAGTACAATATGTCACGAGAAAACAATCTCAGAATTGCGAAGATCCGTTGAAGCGTTCCAGAGTTATAACCTCATAAAGAGACAGTGGTCAGAATTGTAAAAATTGGCCCGGTCATTAACGTGCAAACCACCCTTGGGGGTGAAGGGGTTAAAATGAACCATGCATGGGTTTCAAAGGATTTTGTCCCACCTTCCCCTGATGACACATAGGTTTCCAGAAAAACGGTTCGCTTTGTCCTCCTCTTCCTCTGACTTCTCCAATTCCTCCATTTGCAGCTGCTGAACATCCAGCCTACACCTCAACATATGCCATTTTTGCCACCTCCCTATCTGGGCTGTCCCTCCCCCAGCGCCGGGGTCACCACCTGGCGCACCCGGCAAGTGCCGGTACCCTGAGCAGGTGGGGGGTCCCACTCTAGGTCGACGGCATTGGCACAGGGTCCCTCATAGTACAAAAAAGTGTCTCTGATGGTGGGGGGGCCCACTCGCCATCAGACACAGCGGTATACTATGAGGGGCCCTGTGCCAGTATCGACGCCCACGAGTGGGCCCCCTCTGCTTGTTCAGGGCCCCAGCACTTGTAATACTTTCCTCTCCCTGCTCCACCGATGTGGAGTCTGGGCATTTGCAAGCGTGGACGGACTACAAAACCTACAAATACCCCCCCAGGGCTGGCGTCAGCACTTGGCGCACCCGGGCAAGTGCCGGTTCCCTGAGCAGGTGGGGGGGCCAACTCGTAGGCGACGGCACTGGCACAGTGCCCCTCATAGTACAAAAAAGTGTCTCTGATGGTGGGAGTGCCCACTCGCCGTCAGACACACCGGCGTACTATGAGGGCCCTGTGCCAGTGCCGTCGCCCACGAATCGGACCCCCCTGCTTGCTCAGGGCCCCAGCACTTGCAATACTTACCTCTCCATGCTCCACCGCTGTGATGTCTTCAGTGTTTCCTGACATTCAGGTTAGAGAGCGCGATGACATCACATCTGTACGCCCTCTGCCTAAACAGTCCAAGTGCAGAGAGCTATAAGATGGTGACTCTGAGGAGTCCAGAGTAGAGCAGTGCACAGCGAGGAGAGGTATTTCCTTTTTTTAAATGTTTGGAGCAATATATGGGGAGCATTATACACTGGAGAATTATATATGGGACCCAGCATACACTTGAGCATCATAGATAGGGCCCATCATACAGTGGAGCATTCTAAATGGGGGACATCAGACACTGGAGCAGCATCTACAGGGCCCATCATACACTGGAGCATTGTAAATGAGGGACATCAGACACTGGAGCAGCATCTACGGGCCTATTATACTCTAGAGCATTATAAATGGGGCCTATTATATATGGAGCATTATTTCGGTCCATAAGACACTGGAGCATCATCCATGGGGCCCATCATATACTGGAGCATTCTAAATAGGCCACATCAGACACTGGAGCAGCATATACGGGGCCCATCATATACTGGAGCATTCTAAAAGGGGGAAAACAGACAATGGAGCAGCATTTACGGGGACCATTATACACTGGATCATTATAAATGGGGCCCATTATATAAGGAGCATTATATTGGCCCATCATACACTGGAGCATCATCCATGGGGCCCATCATATACTGGAGCATTCAAAATGGGGCAGATCAGACACCGGAGCAGCATCCATGGGACCCATCATATATTGGAGCTTTCTAAAAGGGGGAAATCAGACACTGGAGCAGCATTTACGGGGACCATTATACAATGGAGCATTATAAATGGGGCCCATTATACTCTGGAGCATTATAAATGGGGCCTATTATATATGGAGCATTATTTTGGCCCATAAGACACTGGAGCCTACGCTGTCCCACGCTATGACCTACCTAGTCGGCACTTCTTTTCTAGAAAAGCCATCCCTGCCCTCCACCTGCATGTGAAAGACTGCATTATCCATGCACTCAAACAATTAGTGAGTGGAAAGGTGAACCTCACAACAGATGCATGGGCCAGTAGGCATGGCCAGGGCCGTTACGTGTCCATCACTGAGCACTGGGTTAATGTGGTGGATGCACGGTCCACCGGGGACAGCGGCGGTGGGACAGTACTGCCTAGCCCACGGTATAGGCAACAGTTGGCTGTAGGCATTCGACCCTCCACCTCCTCCAGAAGCAAAAGCTTGTCGACAGAGCGCAGTCGCACGAGCACTCCATTAGAAACTGCCAGTGTTGCACACGAGGTGTCCCACTATCGAACAGCTAGTGGTAAGCTGACAAAAAATGAAAAAATTCACAACGTTGAGTATATTTCATTCTTTATTTTATATCCTCATAGAGAGGACTGCTGGAAGATCACACCAACATTATATCCACCTACAAGAATGCATTTGTCCCAACGTTTCGGCCGGAATGGCCTTTATCAAGGGAACTATATTAACAACAAAAAAATATACCGTAAAAACATAAATGACAAACTTCATATGTATAAATATATAATATATACAGGACATAATGTCTCAAATATTGACTTGATAAATTAACAGGATCTATTGTATACCCAAGTATCTGTTCAAGAAGATACCACTAAATCTAGAGAAAATCCCTTTTAGAATACATAAATTGTGTGGGCATAGTAAATATGCAAATACTTTACAAGCATATGCAGATATATTTACAAAATCATACGAGTCAGGGTATCGTGAACATAATGAAAAACATGTAAATACGTGAAAAAAATATATAACATGTGTAAATCAGTCACCAAATTGGAAAATATATATACACCATAAACTGACAAATTATAACATTGAGTAGATCCTACAGCAGTACTGAAGGGGAGAAGAAAGTAAGCATGCACACTTTTCATGTGTATATATGTGTTATTTGATCATTTAACTGTTTGAATGCCTGGTGAAAAACATAAAATGCTCCTGATGGTAGTGATACCTAGGGGAGACAGGTTATATACCGCTAAAATGCAGGATAAGATCCACTGGGATCCTAGGAGAGAAGCTACAGATATACAAGTGAACCACATAACCAGATGTACTCATCCGAAGTGAAGATATTTACAAGTGAAAAGAACCCTTACAGAGGAAAGAAGCCAGATCGTTACCTTAAGTCTGTAGTGGAGCGATGCGTGGTGTGTCCCTGGGTAAGCGGTACTTATGTGCCACAATTAAGCTCCTTATATGCCCGCCCTGACAGGGGGCACGTGACCGGCTTCTGGATGGGTGAAACCGCTCGTGAATATCCAGAAGGAATGGTGGTGAGGGCCGAAGGTGCGCGCATGCGCCTTAGTGCTCTGTGGTGAGAATGACTTTCCCTGATGAAGCAGCACAGGCTGCGGCGGAACGCGTGGGACCGCTTTGTTCTCTTTTCCTGATTCTCCGCCTGGCTCTCTCATGCCTTTATCATGAGGTCTGTTCTGGGGTAATTACGATCCTCTAATGGTCTTAACATTTGTTGGTATTTATCCAGCTTTCTGCAGGGTATTTTTTACACCAGGGCACTTTTTGTGTCCGATCCCTGATATTTGTCTGGTGCCATTCACTATTTTTGGGTCCATACAGGTTCTCTCATTTTTAGGTGGGTGATTATTATATCCTCAGATATCCAATATAGATATAATGTCGTTGTATATTATTTTTCTTATTATTTTTTTCTTTCTGTTATTGCTATGTTATGGTATCTCGACATGAACTGTGTTACTGTACCCCAGATATTGTCACAGGCGGTTTTTTAGGATTAGAGTCACTTTGTTTTTAATTATGTTTTATTGCACTTTTTGTATGAACCAATAAAATTTGTTATCTTTGCATTATATATTATTATTGGTGTAGTGTGCGTTACTACGGTAGTTCTTTTCTCATTAATACTGTGGTGAGAATGAGAGCCTGAGACGCTGAGAGTCCAGAAGGAGGGAGAGAGTGAGAAATTAAAGGAGAAGTAACAGGGACAACCGAGGAAAGGGAACATAAAGGGAGATATGAAGATAAAGGGGAATATATATATAAAAAGATATATAAGAAGGGGGAATAAAAAAGAAATAGGGAGAAAAAAAGGGAGAATGAAAAAAGAGATGGGAAAATTATAGAGTCACGTTTAAAGGATAATGAAGAAAGCAATATCTAGAATGGCCCCTATGTCATCTGAAATAGAAAAAAGAGACAATAGATTACCATAATGTCATAGAGAAACAAATAAGCTAATGAGAAGACTACAATCCATGATGATTTTGATGGGACGGTATATAAAACTATAAAGGCAAAAGGATACTAGAAGGAAACCTCGTATTCCGTATTTATACCATGGGGTTTGAGAGTCTGTAGGGTGTATATCCAGAATGCTTCTCTGGATTTTAATTGTCTAATCCTATCCCTCTCTCTCCAGGGGGAAGGATCGTGATCGCTCACCTGATATTTCAGCTGTGACACATTATGACCCAAAGATATAAAATGTGCTGAAATGGGTAGCATAACCTTCTTGCACCTAATGGTCGACTTGTGTTGTGAGATGCGGCCCCTGATATGTTGGGTGGTCTCACCCACATACCCGAGGCCGCATGGACATTTTATAAGATAAACAACATGCGTGGATTCACACATGAAGAAATCCTTAACCTGGTAAATCTTACCGGACCTAGGGTGTTTATAGGAATTTCCTTTAGTAATGTTTGAGCACTATAAACAGTGTAGGCATGGAAAAGTACCCCTTTTCTGTGTCATCAATGTCATCTGTTTTTCACGTGATTTAGAGGAGCCGATATCGGCTCTAACAAGTAAGTTCCTAAGATTAGGGGGTCTTTTGTAACACATAAAAGGACGATCCTTAAACTCTGCAATATCAGGGTAGGCTCGGCGTAGAAGTGGCCAGTGTCTGTAAATGCAATCACTGAAAATAGGCATAAAGGGATGATAAGTGGTGACAAATTGTAACCTGTTTTTGTTTCTCGTTGTGAGCAAGGAAGTGCCAATCGGAATCGTCCCGTCTGTTGATACCAGAGTAGGGGGATAGCCTCTCTGTAGAAATTTTTGAGACATCTCACCATGTCTAATTTGTTTTTTACTGGTATTAGATACAATCCGAGCCACCCGATGGTGCTGAGATTTAGGTAACGACTTCTTCACGTGTGATGGATGGCAACTGGTGAAATGCAATAGGCTGTTTCTATCAGTAGGCTTAGTGTATAAGTCTATGTCCAATCTTCCATCACCTTCTACTGCAATGAAGGTGTCTAGAAAGCTAATACTAGTGTCACTTGCTTGCATCGTAAACGCTAAATTTGGAACCGCTTGATTAATACTGTCCAGAAATTAATTCAAAAGAAGGACATCACCTTTCCATATCATAAAGACATCATCTATAAATCTTTTCCAAAACAATGCGTGTGTTTGAAATAATGCATTGTTGTATACATGTGTCTCTTCGAACATTGCCATAAAGATATTAGCATACGGACATGCCATGTTAGAGCCCATGGCAGTCCCAGTTCTCTGTTGATAAAACTGATCAGAGAACAAGAAATAATTGTGGTGTAAGACAATTGACAAAGAGTCTGTACAGAATAGTAATTGCTGTGGAGAAAGACCAGAAAATGTAACCAGGAATTGTTGCACAGCAGTGATGCCCCTTTCATGATCAATACAAGTATATAAACTGTTAACATCTAGAGTGACTAGTGTACAGCCTGAAGGAATCGGGTAGATGTCCTTTAATTTATTGAGAAAATCGGTAGTATCTTTGAGATAGGATGGAATATAGCCCAATAATGGAGTCAATACGCGGTCAAGAGTAATGGAAAGAGGAGACAGGATATAATTAGTGGATGCTGGTGTATATATATTTTCCAATTTGGTGACTGATTTACACATGTTACATAATTTTTTTCATGTATTTACATGTTTTTCATTATGTTCACGATACCCTGACTCATATGATTTTGTAAATATATCTGCATATGCTTGTAAAGTATTTGCATATTTACTATGCCCACACAATTTATGTATTCTAAAAGGGATTTTCTCTAGATTTAGTGGTATCTTCTTGAACAGAAACTTGGGTATACATAGAACCTGTTAATTGATCAAGTCAATATTTGAGACATTATGTCCTGTATATATTATATATTTATACATATGAAGTTTGTCATTTATGTTTCTATATTTTTTTGTTGTTAATATAGTTCCCTTGATAAAGGCCATTCCGGCCGAAACGTTGGGACAAATGCATTCTTGTAGTTGGATATAATGTTGGTGTGATCTTCAGCAGTCCTCTCTATGAGGATATAAAATAAAGCATGAAATTGACTCAACATTGTGAATTTTTTTCATTTTTTTGTCAGTTTTTCCTATTTCTATTTTTTCTTGAAATTGAGTGCTCGAGGTTATCTTCTACACTATTGAATTTGTTTTTCCTCAGTAGTGCCTACTAAAAATTTTTCAGTGTGCATAGGACCTTATCTACCCATCAGCTAGTGGTAAGCGTCAGCAGGCTGTTTTAAAGATGATGTCTTTGGGCGACAACAGACACACCGCGGAGATACTGGTCGACTGCTTGCAGCGAGAAACTCAGTCATGGCTGGGCAGTCTACATCTTGAGCCAGGCAAGGTAGTCAGTGATAACGGCCGTAATTTTGTGGCGGCCAGAGCCCTGGCAAAACTCAGACACATACCTTGCCTGGCTCACACCTTGAACCTGGTGGTGCAGTGCTTCATAAATAATTATCCAGAGTTACCAGCCCTGCTCCATAAGGTGCGAAGACTGTGCTCGCACATCCGTCGCTCACCCGTAGACTCCAGTTGTATGCAGAGGCTGCAGCGATTGCTCCACCTCCCCAAGCTCCATCTAATCATAGACGTTGCAAGAAGCTGCAACTCCACCATGCACATGGTTGAGAGGCTGTGTGAACAGAGGCAGGGTGTAATGCATTTGTCTAAGAATACATGGGCAGGCAGTTTGAGGGCAGACATCGAGTTGTCGGGTGCGTAGTGGTCAATGCTGAAAGACCTCTGTATAGTCCTTCAGTATTTTGAGGAATGCACACGGCTGGTAAGCGCAGGCGACGCCATCATAAGCATGAGCATCACACTTATGCGTCTGCTCATGCAAACTTTTACGTACATTAAGGATCAGGCGTCTGCAGAGGAGGAGGAGTAGAGGAACCCTTGATGACAGTCAGGCATTGTCTGCTCAGGGAAGTGTCCTGGACGAGGTGGAGGAAGAAGAGGAAGAGGAGGAGGAGGATGAGGGGGATGATTATTTTGGGAGGAGGATGCTTCTCAGGGGCAAGAGAAAATGTTGGCTTGCAAAGGTCAGGTACAGGCTTTGTGCGTGACTGGAGGGATGTGGATTTGGCAGAAAGTGCTCCTCCACCCAACACTGGCAGTGCATCATTAACACCTGGAACATTGGCCTACATGTGTGATTATGTCTTGTGGATCCTAAAAAGGGACCCCCTCATTGCCAAAATTATGAAGGATGATGACTACTGGTTGGTCAGCATCTTCGATCCATGCTATAAAGGCAAATTACAGAACATCATGCCACAGGAGAACCTAGACCTAATATTGGCGAACAAACAAGCAACTCTGGTAAACCGTTTGTTAGAGGCATTCCCAGCACACAGCAGCGGTGCAGGTTCTACCACGAGCCGTTCTGGGCCAAATGGAAGAGGTGTTCGTGATGCACACAGCCGAAGTGGCGTTGGAGACAGGGGTTTCATGGTCATGTTGTGGACTGATTTCTCGAGTACCGCTCACACCACTGGTAATACTGAATCGATTGCAACAGACAGGAGACAGCAGTTATCAACTATGGTTCAAAATGAGCTCTCCTCCCTTATCGGTGTTCTCCCTCACAGTTCATTCCCCTTTGACTACTGGGCCTGTAAACTGGACACCTGGCCTGAATTGGCACAATATGCCTTACAGGAGCTCGCTTGCCCTGCTGGTAGTGTGCTATCAGAAAGAGTCTTCAGTTCTGCTGGATCAATCCTGACAGAAAGAAGGACCCGGCTGTTGACCCAAAATGTAGGTGATCTCACCTTCATTAAAATGAACCATGCCTGGGTTTCAAAGGATTTTGTACCACCTTCCCCTGATGACACATAGGTTGCCAGCAAAATGGCTCGCTTTGTCCTCCTCTTCCTCCGACTTCTCCAATTCCTCCAATTGCAGCTGCTGAACGTCCAGCCTACACCTCAACATATGCCAGTTTTTCCACCTCCCTAACTGGGCCCTGAGCAGGTGGGGGGCCGTCAGAGACACCGGCGTTCTATGAGTACGAGTGGGCCCCCACTGCTTGCTCAGTGCTCCAAAACTTGCAATACTTACCTCTCCCTGCTCCACCGCTGTGACATCTTCCTCGTTTCCTGACAGCGACATTCAGGTCAGAGAGCACGATGACGTCACGTCTGTGCGCCCTCTGCCTGAACAGTCACAGTGCAGAGAGCTGGAAGATGGCGATGCTGAGAGTAGAGCAGTGCCCAGCGAGGAGAGGTATTTCATTTTTTTAATGTTTGGAGCAATATATGGGGAGCATTATACACTGGAGAATTATATATGGGGCCCTTCATACACTTGAGAATCATAGATAGGGCCCATTATACACTGGAGCATTATATATGGGGCCCATCATACACTGGAGCTTTATAAATGGGGCCCATCATACCCTGGAGCATCATATATGGGGCCCATTATACACTGGAACATCATATATGGGGCCCATTATATACTGGAGCATCACATGGAGCCCATTATATATGGAGCATTATCTGGGGCTCATCATACACTGGAGCATCATCCATGGGGCCCATCATATACTAGAGCATCATATAGAGTTCATTATTTACGGGGCATCATATAGGGCCCTTTAGATATGGAGCATCATATGGAGCACATATGGGGCTTATTCTGTATGGAGCATTATATGGAGCCCATTCTGTATGGAGCAATATATGGGGCTCATTATTCTGTATGGCGCACTATGTGGTGCCCATAATACTGTATGGAGGACTATAATGTCCGGTTTTTGAGCTATTGTAGAATTACAATAGATATCACTCATGTAATGAAAGAAGTGAAGTATTTGGCTTTGTACTATACCTATATTTCTCTGCCGTATCGGAGCATCATGAATTGTGGTATGTGTTAAAGAGGCCCACTGAGACTCTTTCGCCCGGGGCCCACGAAAACCTGGAGCTAGCCCTGCCCCCCCCCCAACTTTAGCCAAATAACCCCCAGTTTTCAATGCGTTGCTTTTATTAAAAAGTTAATTAAGGTTGACAAGCTTAAGTAATAAGAATTGATGTCGTTGGCATTGAAATGGGCACGGTAGGTGTGTTTACTGTCCTCCACTCACTGCAGACTTTTATTCCCCATTGACTTGCATTGGGATCGGGTTTTCGACTCCGACTAGATTTTTTCCAATAGTCTGCCGACTTCGTTCGATTCGACTTTTGGAAAAATCGAGCCGACCGAAACCCGACTCGACCCTCCCGGAGGCAAAGTCGCTCATCTCTAATTACAGCAAGGTCAAGCAGCAGACTTTGGGGGCAACAAAGCTACAGACCGGCAGAGGGCAAAAATGACTCTCCACTCACCGGGATGACCGTCATATTATTCGAATGTCACTTAGCAACCACAGGATGACTTCAAGTGACCTACAAAAGGAATGGCAAATTGCAGCAGGGGTGAAGTGCATGGCAAGAATGAGTCACACACGTACCAGGGGTTACGGGGTACTCAGCACCGAGCCCGTTCACTTCAATGGGGGAGAGGTCACGGGTAGCGCAGCTCGGTCCGTTGCCCTGGGCGCTCATTCAAAGGGGGATATTTACAGGGGATAATAGTAATTGTTCGTGACGCCACCTGTGGTTTCTGATCAGGGTGACCAGCGCTGCAGGGTGAATCCTCTGAGGGGTTGTTATTGGGCAGCAAGGTGTTAAGTCCCCCACAGGCGAGACTGGATCCCTCAAGGTATATGGCGGTGCAGGGTGCAGGCAATAAGGCAGACACACACAAGTCAGTCTCTTTCCATACCTTTACTGGTGGTATTTTCAGGTACGTCCCGGGAAGCTGCTCAAGGTGGAGGATGCACATCCAGTAATCACTGAGTAGGTTTAAGGCCTCCTTACTTTCCAAATTGTGTGAGTTTCCAACTTGCATGAAGCTAAGTTTAACTCCGTGTAGAACAGCTACGCCCGGCCGACATTGTGGTGGAGCCTTCTTTTGGACAGAACTAGTCTCTATATGCAGGGCCCTGCTAGACTCTTGTTCTTCCTGACCCCGGTTACGTATCAGCACTGTAGGGCCCCTCTGCGACCTGAGGTCCAGCAGGGATCTCCGGTTTCTCCCACTAGCCGTGAAGGTACTAGCAAGCTCGGACCCGGTGTCCGGTTGTGCAGAGTGGAGGATAAGCTATCGTCGCTATTTCTGCTCAGTCACTCTTTCTTCCTTTTTACCACTCACCTGTTGCCCTACTCACACCCTTAACATAAGCACAGGCAACAGTAGGTGTAGTCGTCAGCTTCCTTCTACCACAGCTCACTGACCGTTCCTCAGTTGACTCGTTATAATAACTGTAGCTCCCTTCCTTCTTCTCCTTCATAGGCTCTGTCCAGAGTAGCTATCAGGACCTTCCGTCAGACTGATTCGTGCTCACTCTGAGAGTCACTTTCCACATTCATAGGGAACTAACAGTCAGCCTGTTATGAGGTAACAGCTTGTCTTTCTTCCTCTGTCTCATCTGACAGGAATCACAACCAGCTCAGACTGGAATCTCCAAGAGAACTCTCAATCACTAACTACTGCTACGTCTCCCACACCCTTATATAGTCTAAGGGTCCCTCTAGTGGCACTATAGGGAAGTGTGGAGTGTGAATGAATATCAGGTGTTTGTGATTTACCTTTCTGTGCATCCTCCAGGGAACATGTGTCACCAAGCACAGCTAGGCCACACAAGAACAGTTCGGAACAAGCTCCTAGAGGCATGACTCAAGTCATGTAAAGTTAGAAAAAAGCCTTTTATCAATGAGAAGCAAAGGAGAGCCAGGCTGAAGTTTGCCAACAACCATAAAGATTGGACCATAGATGACTGGAGTAAGGTAATCTTCTCTGATGAGTCTAATTTTCAGCTTTGTCCAACACCTGGTCATCTAATGGTTAGACGGAGACCTCTGTAGAGAAGTACAAGCCACAGTGTCTTGCACCCAGTGTGAAATTTGGTGGAGGATCAGTGATGATCTGGGGATGCTTCAGCAAGGCTGGAATTGGCAGGTTAATCTTTGTGAAGGACGTATGAATCAAGCCGCATACAAGGTTATCCTGGAAAAACAATTGATTCCTTCTGCAATGTTCCCCAACTCTGAGGACCGTTTTTTCCAGCAGGACAATGCGCCATGCCACACAGCCAAGTCAATCAATGTGTGGATGAGGACCACCACATCAAATCCCTGTCATGACCAGCCCAATCTCCAGACTTGAACCCAATTGAAAACCTCTGGAATGTAATCAAGTGGACGATGGATAGTCACAAGCCATTAAACAGAGAAGAACTGCTTAAATTTTTGTACCAGGAGTGGCATAAGGTCACCCAAAAGTAGTGTGAAAGACTGGTGGAAAGCATGCCAAGACGCAAGAAAGCTGTGATAAAAAATCATGGTTATTCCATAAAATATTCATTTCTGAACTGTTCCCGAGTTAAAAAATTAGTATTGTTTGTAAATGATTATGAACTTGTTTTCTTAGCATTATTTGGGGTCTGCAAGCACTGCATTTTTTTGTTATTTTGACAATTTCTCATTTTCTGAAAACAAATACAAAATTTATTGCTTGGAAATTCGGAGACATGTTGTCAGTAGTTTATAGAATAAAAGAGCAATTTACATTTTACTCAAAAATATACCTATAAAGATAAAAATCAGACAAACTGAAATTTTTTTAGTGGTCTCTTAATTTTTGCAAGAGCTGTAGGTTGGAAAAAAAACCTAGGCTCATCAAGTTCAACCTTTCTACACCAATTGTGCATTTTTTCTCTAAATTAACTAAAACCGGAAATCATCCAGCCCTTTTTTAAAAGCTGTTATAGTATCTACCATTACTACTTCCTGTGGTAAGGCATTCCACATTCTGACTGCTCTAACTGTAAAGAACCCTTTCCTATTTAGCTGTCGGAATCAACTTTCTTCCACACATAATGAGTGCCCCCTAGTCCTAATTATGGTCCTTGAAAGGAATAAGTCATGTGCCAGTCCTTTGTACTGACTGATCCTCTCGGAGCCGTCTTTTTTCTAAGCTAAACAAGCCCAACTTTTTCAACCTCTCATCTTATGAGAGGTCTTCTATCCCTTGTAATAATCTAGTTGCCTACCTTTGAACTGACTCTAACTTCTGAATATCCTTTTTTAAATGAAGAGCCGAAAAATCAAACCCATATTCTAGATGTGGCATCACAAGTGATTTATAAAGGGGTAAATAATATGTTGGGATCGCAGGATTTTCTCTCTCTTTTTATATACCCTAAAATCTTGTTTGCTTTTATGGCTGCTGCTGCTTGGCATTGAGTACTGCTGCTCAGCTTACTTGAAATCAGAACACCCAAGTCCTTCTCCTGTTCTGTAGTCCCAAGTATACTCCCATTTAATGCACAGTGCCTTGCGAAAGTATTCGGCTCCCTGCATGCCCCACTTTTCAGTTTTTGTATTTCCACAAAAATTTAAAAGTAACCAATAAATTTCGTTTAACTTCACAATTGTGTCCCACTTGTTGATTCTTCACCAAAAATTTACATTTGGTATCTTTATGTTTGAAGCATGATATGTGGACTTCTCAAAAGCTTTTGATACGGTGCCAAACAAAAGGTTGATACATAAAATGAGAACAATGGGGATGGGGGAAATATATGTAAGTGGGTTAAGAACTGGCTCATGGATAGGAAACAAAGGGTGGTTATTAATGGAGCACACTCGGACTGGGTCACGGTTAGCAGTGGGGTAGCACAGGGGTCAGTATTGGGGCCACTTCTCTTTAACATATTTATTAATGACCTTGTAGGGGGCATACAGAGTAGTATTTCAATATTTGCAGATTACACTAAACTCTGCAGGGTAATCAATATAGAGGAGGACAATTTTATATTACTGGAGGATTTATGTAAACTAGAAGCTTGGGCTGATAAATGGCAAATGAGCTTTAATGGGGATAAATGTAAGGTCATGCACTTGGGTAGAACAAACAAGATGCATAATTATGTGCTTAATTGTAAAACACTGGGCAAAACTGTCACTGAAAAAGACCTGGGTGTATGGGTGGATGACAAACTCACATTTAGTGGCCAGTGTCAGGCAGCTGCTGCAAAGGCAAATAAAATAATGGGATGCATTAAAAGAGGCATAGATGCTCATGAGGAGAACATAATTTTACCTCTATACCAGTCACTGGTGCAACAACACTTAGAATACTGTGTACAGTTCTGGTCTCCGATGTATAAGAAAGACATAGCTGAACTGGAGCGGGTGCAGAGAAGAGCGATCAAGGTTATTAGAGAACTGGGGGTTCTGCAATACCAAGACAGGTTATTACACTTGGGGTTATTTAGATTGGAAAAACAAAGGCTTAGGGGTGATCTTATTACAATGTATAAATATATGAGGGGACAGTACAAAGACCTTTCTAATGATCTTTTTACTCTTAGACCTGTGACGGGGACAAGGGGGCATCCTGTACGCCTGGAGGAAAGAAGGTTTAGTCATAATGACAGACGCAGACTCTTTACTGTAAGAGCAGTGAGACTTTGGAACTCTCTGCCGTATAATGTTGTAATGAGTGATTCCCTACTGAAATTTAAGAAGGGACTGGATGCCTATCTTGAAAAGTATAATATTACAGGCTATATTCACTTGTTTCCTAGATATTGTGTTGATCCAGGGAGCTAGTCTGATTGCCGTATATGGAGTCGGGAAGGAATTTTTTCCCCTATGTGAAGCTTACTGTTTGCCACTTGGGTTTTTTTTTGCCTTCGTCTGGATCAACATGTTAGGGCAGGTTAGGATAGAATATGGGTTGAACTAGATGGACTTAAAGTCTTCCTTCAACCTTAATAACTATGTTACTATGTAAAGGTTGAAAAGTTCCAGGGAGCCAAATACTTTCGCAAGGAACTGTATATGCAGCATTAGGATTACTCCATCATGGGTGCATTACTCTACATTTATCAGCATTAAACCTCATTTGCCAAGTAGAAAAAAATATATAACACACATGCACTTACTCGTCAAACAAGTTGGAATTGAGCCCTCAGCTGCCAAGGTCAATCGGGGACGGTGTCAGCCCCACCAAAATAACACTTAAACAAAAAGATAAAAGTTGACCTGCGCTCAAGGACTCCACAGAGTGCTGATTGGTTACAGCTAGCTTCAGTAAACAAGAAACCCCCCAAGGGTGTACAAAAACCCAGGGGCAGTAAAACCTGGGTCTCACATAGCGATACACCAGCGATCCCGACAACGATATGCACTTGTCAGGATCGCTGGTGTGTCGCTACATGATCGCTGCTGAGCTGCCAAACAGGCAGCTCAGGGCAGCGATCAGCACAGTAACATCGCTTAGTTACCCACAGTGTACCTTGGATACCAGCGCCCTGATGCAGGGAGCTGGTAACCAAGGTACACATCGGGTTTCCAGGCGCTGCGCGGTGCCTGGAAACCCGCTGTGTACCTTGGTTACCAGCTCCCTGCATCAGGGCGCTGGTATCCAAGGTACACAGCGGGTTTCTAGGCACAGCCCCGTGCCTGGAAACCCGCTGTGTACCTTGGTTACCAGTGGATCGCTGGTCTCCCGCCTGTCACACGCAGCGATGCATGCCTGTCAGCAGGAGACCAGCGATCAAAAAAATGTCCAGGACATTCAGCGACGATCAGCGATACCCGGCAGGGGGGCTGATCATCGCTGAATGTCACACACAGCGATATCGCTAGGGAGATCGCTGCTGCGTCACAAAACTAGTGACTCAGCAGCGATCTCGCTAGCGAGATCTCTGTGTGAGACGGGGCTTAAATGGTAAAATGTAACCCAATCTGATAGGGAAGTATTGCAAGTGATGGGGAGCCAATGATGATGGGCAGGCAATGATGATGATGAAGGGGAGCCAATGATGATGGGCAGGCAATGATGATGATGATGGGGAGGCGATAATGATGGGGAGCCAATGATGGGAAGGCAATGATGATGGGCAGGCAATGATGATGATGATGGGGAGGCAATGATGATGATGATGGGGAGCCAATGATGATGGGCAAGCAATGATGATGATGGGGAGGCAAGGATGATGGGCAGGCAATGATGATGAAGATGGGGAGCCAATGATGATGGGCAGGCAATGATGATGATGAGGAGCCAATGATGATGGGCAGGCAATGATGATGATGATGGAGAGGCAATGATGATGATGATGGGGAGGCGATGATGATGATGATGGGGAGACAATGATGATGATAATGGGGAGTCTTTCCACAGTGCCCTTTCCTGAGCAGTAACAGTGCAGAACGCAGCACAGTGCAGAGGAGAGCTCCATATTTTGTATGGAGCATTATATGGGGACCAGTATCATGTATGGAGCATTATTTGGGGTCCAATGTTCTTTATGGAGCATTATATTTGGCCCATAATACTGTATGGAGGACTATGTGGTGCCCATAATATTGTATGGAGGACTGTACTTATTTTTTGGTTTGGGGTCACCCGCAACATGAGGAACAGTATTGTGGGGTCACGGCATTAGAAAGGTTGAGAACCACTGCACTAATAGATGTCAACTAACACTGCGGGGTGACAGAGCCATGAAGCATGCACTGAGAGCAGCCCGCCTGGATACAGGAATGCATGTGAGGCAAAGGGGAGAAGTATGCTGGGTAGAGCCAGGGAAAGCTCCGGCCAGAAGCGTCCCTGATACCCCCTAGGAAACAGCGGCCAGAAAGCACCTAAGCATCCCTGATGAAGAAGGCTGACTGTGCCTTCGAAATGCATTGGTTTGCTTTATGGTCTCTGCGCTGTATCGTACTAGCTGTGATGTCACACACTTATGTGATTTCTGGCTGCTGTTTCCTAGCGGATATCCAGGGACGCTTCCGGCTGGAGCTTTCCCTGGCTCTACCCAGCATGCTTTCCCACCCCTCCCCCTTGCCTCGCGTGCTTTCCTGTATCCAGGCAGCCGCTCTCCATGCATGCTTCACGGCTCTGCCACCCCACAGTGTTAGTTGACATCTATTAGTGTCATCCACCTTTTACAACCACCGCGCGGGTCTCACACATCTTATCTCCTGGTGAGTACACTTGATTTTTTATTGTTTGACTCACTTTTTGCATTCACAGTGTTTAAATTCTGCAGTGTCATTTTATTGCTGTGTCAGTTTGGGGTGGATTTACTGATTTCAGCTTTCAGGTTCATGATTAACCCTTACCACGTAATTCTCAGCAATTGCAACTATGTGTATGCATTATTAATCTTATGTTAATTTTTTGTGTATCTATGTACCCCACTTGCAATACTTCCCTATTAGATTGGGTTACATTTTACTATTTACTGCCCCATGGTTTTTGTACACCCTTGGGGGGTTTCTCGTTTACTGAAGCTAGCTGTAACCAATCAGCACTCTGTGGTGTCCTTGAGCATGGGTCAACTTTTATCTCATTTGCCAAGTGTTTGCCCATTCAGACATAGTATCTAGATTGTTTTGCAATATTGCACTGTCAAGGTCAGATCTTAGTATCCTACATAGTTTGGGGTTGTCAGCAAAGACTGAAACTTTACTCTCAATCCCATCCACAAGGTTATTAATAAAGAAATTAAGGGTATGTTTCCACGTTCAATATTGGCAGCACTTTGGACGCAGCACATGCCTGCTCCGTCCAAAGCGCTGTTGGCTTTTGTACGAGCGGTGATTCCTCATGTGTTCATTGAACACATGCAGAATCACCACATCCTATACATAGGATGGTGCTATTTATCTAGAGTGAGTGTCTCGACCACGCACCACAATTGTGGGTTTCCAGGGATAGGGGGTACTCGGAGCCGAGCCTGTATATTTCTATGGGGGATGTCACTGGTAGCGTGGCTCGGCCCGTGTCCCTGGCGGTCAGGCGTTAAAGGGGGATTATTTACAGGGGATTTGTATATAACAGTTCGTGACGCCACATGTAGTTTTCTAGTCACTAAGACCAGCGCTGCTGAATAGAACTCTGAGGGGATGTTGTGGCAGCTAGATGACGGGTCCCCCACAGGTGGGACTGGTCCCTCAAAGTCTATGGTATTAATGATGTAGGTTGCAAATAAATGAATCAGTCTCACACCATCCAGTGTCTTTCCATACCTTTTACTTGTCAGATGATAAGGCAGGTCCCAGGGAGGCTGGTCGGGTGGATGGAGGATGCGTTTTGAGGTAACGGATGAGCAGGTTAGAGGCCTCCTTAACTTTCCAATATGATGAGTCCAACCTGCATAGAGCTAAGTTCACTCCGATTTCTCCAGCTAACTCCTTAGCTGTACTGCCCGTTCAGCATAGTGGTCGGAGCCTTTCATATAATGTGAGAGAGCTGAGTTCCTACTGTTGTCCTGCAGTGACTCAAGGTTCCCACTCTCCAGACTCCAGTTACGTACCGACACTCCAAGGGCTGCTTTCTGCGACCTAAGGTCCAGTAAGACTCTGGTTTTTCTATCACTACGCCTGAAGCTGTAGTGACACTTCGGTCTCCAGTGACCGGTGACTAATGCAGGATAGTCCAATCCTTAAGGCACTTCTAGGATTCTTTCTACTGCGCCCTTCGGCCTGCTCGCACTCTTAATATCAGCACTGACTAGGCTAGGATCAAATTCGGTTATCCGTACTAGCCTCCACTTTTGTACCGTCTCTCTGTATTGACAGGAATCTCAGCTCTCCAACAGGCACTAGTCCTGACTCTCTCCACTCTCTCAGGAGAACTTTCAGACTCCACTGTCTGCACGCTCACAGGAGAACTCTCTGACTGCACTGTGCTACAGGACACTCCCCTATACACCCCTGCTGGGTGTGTCTGAGTGTATGTGAGTGATGTCGAGCCCTTAACCGTTACCTCTCCGCACATCCTCCTGGTATTGTGTGCCTGACATACCAGGGCTACACATTCCCCCATGGTAAAATACAGCACTCCCGGGCTGTGAATATAAAAAGAAAGACATTTTGTTTTGCATTAACAATAAACATTAAACTCATCCCATCCGGGAGGTACGAAATCTTAAACGTTACATTATGTACAATGAACATAGAAAAATACAAAAACATACTTTCAATAAATATGTCATATTAAACAGTATTCTTGTGAAGGACCCGCACCAAACCTTCAACGTGGGTCCTGGGTGGGCTGCAGGACATCTGGCTGCAGACCTCGCTCAGTGCCACACCGTACGGGTTTTCTGTTCAGAGGTAATTGTTACAGTTTGATATAGAACCACGGGAATGCATAAAGTGCAACTATTTACATTATCAGTTCTGGAGCTGACATAGTCCACAGCCTCGAAGTCCTTTATTCCTCCTACTTAGTAATGCACAATACCATAACAATACTTTTTACAATATTCACATAAGGTAACCTTTTTCTGGGTTAAATTACATTATTTTGCTAGAATTACTGTTGATATCGAATAGGTATCTTCCCTTTCGTGGTTCGCTCTGATCTACGTGGAGTAGCTTCAGGTATATTGGTCTGTGATCTACCTGCTCTGCGTAATGGCAAACTATAGAACTGTCTCAATCTTTCTATGGATCTGGCAAGCGTACTGATGACTGGGCGGTGTGAGTCAGCTTCACCAGGGGATCCCATAGCATGGGGCGCTGTTTCTGATGGTCTTTCTGGAGATTCTGTAGGCTGGGGTGTTACTGGAATAGGTAACTCCTGAACTGGCTCAACTGGCACCATGGGCACAACTGGAGGTAGAACTTCCTCTTGTGGCTGATAAAACTGCAACACCGGAATGATTACAGCATCTCCCAGTCTGGGCCAATCCGCAGGGAAATCTCCCAGATCCGTGTGTATGACCTCTTCTTTTCTTTCTTCTCGATTGACGACAGGGTTCTCTTCACGAAGCTTTAAGGGTTCTGGACACAATTTCAAATGGTCTCTGGACACAGTGGATATTGTTCTTCCTCCGTCCTTACTGATGATACAAACTTTTCTGTTGTCATATTTGGAATCTTGTACGACGTAGGGTTCTTGTTCCCACTGGTTATCCAATTTGTGCATCTTCCTTTTTCTTTTCAATACCACTTCTCCAGGCATCAAAGGTTTGGCAGGAGCATTCCTGTTGTAAATATCTTCCTGTTTTTCCCGTGTCTTGTTGAGACTTTCCTCTACACAGACTTGCACTCGTCTGTATTGCTCTTGCCGATTGATGTCCCAGTTTTCAACGGCGTCATCTGCCTCCGGTTCTACCACTCCAAGTTCTAAATCCATTGGTAGTCTCCCGGGCCTTGCTCTCATAAGATAGGCTGGAGTGCAGTTAGTGGAACTTACAGGTATATGGTTATACAAGTCAACCAAATCAGGTAGTAAGTCCGGCCACCGATTTCTGTCGTCCAACGGTATGGATTTCAACAAATCAAGGACAATGTGGTTCATTTTCTCGCAAAGGCCGTTGGTTTGAGGATGGTATGGTGTTGTTCTAATTTTCTTACACCCATACATGTGACAGAATTCCTTGAATAGGTCAGCCTCGAAAGCAGGTCCTTGATCAGTTAATACTTGCTCCGGATACCCATGCGGTCTGCAGAAGCTTGCTTGAAAGGTTTTTGCTGCCGTCACCGCTGTCTGATCCTTAACTGGAACAACCACCAGAAATCTAGAGTAATGGTCCACCATGGTCAAGGCGTATGAGTATCCAGATCTACTTGGCGACAATTTGACGTGGTCCAGGGCCACAATCTCCAAGGGACGAGTCGTCCGGATAGGTTGCAGGGGTGCCTTCTGACTACCGTAGTCCTTTCTTCTGAGACCACAGGGTCCACAGTTCCGACACCACCTCTCGATGGAGCTGCGCATCCCTACCCAGTAGAATCGGCACCTCAACAGGGTCTCCAGCTTTCTCCAGCCAAAGTGTCCTGCTTGATCGTGGTATGCTTCCAACACCATTTGTACGTCTGCCTTGGGGACCACTATCTGCCAGACCATCTCATGGGTCCTGGGGTTGACGTATCTCCTGCACAACTTCTCACGGTATAGGAACAACCGGCTTCTCTCGTTCCACAGGAGCTTTGCTGACATAGGTGCATCTTTTTCCAAGGAGGAACCTTCTTGTCGTAACAACTCCTTGATACGGCTGACCACTGGATCGCTGTCCTGAGTCTCTTTCCAACTGTGATGTGGTAAGGGATTTAACGTTGCACCATACTGCTTTCTGTAAACTCGCTGCTCGTGGACTACCCCATTTCGATAGAACGCAGGTAGCTCAATTTCTTCCAGGTCGTCCGATTCTTCTTCCGTGTCAGATTCATGCGGCATTCGGGACAATGCGTCAGCATTAGCATTCTTTCGGCCTGCCCGGTACTTGATGGTAAACTGGTAATTGGACAACCGAGCCATCCAACGCTGCTCCATGGCGCCCAGCTTGGCGGTTTCCAGATGCGTTAAGGGGTTGTTGTCCGTAAACGCAGTGAACTGGTTGGAGGCCAGATAGTGCTTAAATCTTTCAGTAATGGCCCAGACCAGCGCCAGAAACTCCAGCTTGAAGCTGCTATAATTTTCCGGATTCCTCTCAGTTGGTCTGAGTTTTCTGCTGGCATATGCGATGACTTTTTCTTGGCCATTCTGCTTCTGACTGAGAACTGCTCCTAACCCTTCATTACTTGCATCGGTGTACAGCAGGAACGGTTGGCTGTAATCAGGATAGGTCAAGATCTCATCGCCTGTAAGGATCTCTTTCATCTTTTGGAATGCTTCAGCCTGTTCCTTACCCCAATTAAAGGGAGGGTTTCTGCTCTTTAGGGATTGTCCTACTAGGAGGTCCTGTAAAGGGCTGCCTTCTTCGTGTAATCTTTCACGAACCTTCTGTAGTAACCCGTGAGTCCCAGGAACTGTCGCACTTCCTTGAGGTTCTTCGGCTCCGGCCACTTCTGGATGGCAGTGACTTTCTCTGGGTCCGGCGCTACTCCTTCCGAACTGACGATGTGCCCCAAGTATTGTACCTTCTGCTTGAGTAAATGGCATTTTGAGGTTTCAACTTCATCCCGTACCTGGACAGGGACTCAAATACTTCTGCCAGGTGCTTCAGATGGTCCTCATATGTCTTGGAGTACACGATGACGTCGTCTAGGTATAGCAGCACGGTTTCAAAATTGAGATGTCCCAGGCAGTTCTCCATCACTCTCTGAAATGTTCCTGGGGCACTGCTGAGCCCAAACGGCATTCTATCGAACTCACAGAGCCCATTGGGGTGGTGAAAGCCATTTTCTCACGATCCTCCTCAGCCACAGCCACTTGCCAGTACCCACTAGTCAGATCGAGGGTAGAAAAGTAGTTAGCCGTTTTCAGAGCAGCTAATGATTCCTCTATACGTGGTAGCGGGTATGCATCTTTATGTGTTATGCGGTTCACCTGCCTGTAATCCACACACATTCTCAAGCTACCATCTTTTTTTCTAACCAGGACTAGAGGTGCTGCCCAGGGACTACAACTATCCCTGATTACTCCGGCTTCTTTCATATCTCGCAACATTTCTTTAGCCTTCTGATAATGGGCTGGGGGTATAGGCCTGTACCGCTCCTTGATGAGAGGATGACTGCCTGTAGGGATATGATGTTGTACTCCCTTAATTATCCCAAAATCAAGTGGATGCTTGCTAAACACTTGAGCGTACTCTTGTACCACCCGTAATACCCCTTGCTTCTGGTGAGCGGGAGTGGTGTCCGTCCCAACATGGAGTTGCTGACACCATTCCGCCACCTGGGTTGCCGGGTCATTGTCCTCCGCTATTTGGCGGGAGTCTAAGGACTCAGCCGGGAGAATAGAATTATTGTCGACAGCATGTAGTTTAGCAATGGTTGCATAACGGGGTAAATTTACCTCATCATCTCCCCAGTTGAGAAGCCGTACCGGTACTCTTCCATTCACCACTTCCACTACTCCCCTAGCAGTCATAAGTGTAGGTCTATGTTCTGAATGGTGGGGTTCTACTACAGCTTGGTAGTTCTGTCCTCTCAGACCTATGGCTGCCCTGCACCAGATTATCATTTCACTCATTGGGGTATCACAATGGGATTCGAGTCGGTGACCCGTACATTACCAATTTCGCCGTCTGTAAGCTTCGCTTGCTGCTGACACATCAGGGCCCGGATCTCTCTCTGGATCACTCCCTTCTGCCTTGGTCTGGCAATTTCAGCGAGCTGTTGGAGTAAGAACACAACTTCTCCCAGACAGTTACTGATAATGTTAGTACCCAAAATTATATTTAAACCGTTCTCCTCATTTACAGTCTTTACTACTAGAAGCCCCTGGTCTTTCAACTCCTCTCTGCCCACTTTCACATCCACACATTTTGTCCCGAGTACTTCTATAGGAAGACCATTAGAAGCATATACGGTAAAGTCAGGGCTCGGGGGTTTAAGACTGTCCATTGACCAGAACTTAGTATATAGGGCATCAGGTATTATGGTCACCTGAGACCCAGTGTCTAACAATGCCGGAACTGCAATACCATCTAGAATGATAGACAGGTAGGGTCGCCCACCCACATACCTGCGGTTCCAGTCTAGGGGGCCTGACGGATCTCCTCCTGGGTGTTGGCCCTCGGACCCAGGTTCTGCCCGTTTAAAGGACACTGTGGAGACATATGACCTTTCCGGTTGCAACGGTAACAGGTGATCTCCCGACGAGGAGGGTGTTGATCAGAGGTCGCTCCTGGGGGTGGCGTTGTCCTCCTCCGGGGGGGCGACGTCTTCCTTCTTCTCCGGTGCATCCACGGGACGTCTTCTGGGCAGTCAGCCAATAAGATCTTCCCTTCTTCCTCTTTCCGCAGCTGCAGGGCACTCATCACAGCAGCCAGATTTTTAGTCAGCTGGCTGTCACGCGGTCTTATGATATGTGTACGATGTCAGTAAACTATTCTTAAAAGAACAACACTCTATACAACATATAGATTAGCAACATCAGCATGTAAATATAGAATAGATTTACCTGACACGATATCCGTTGAACTCAGGGTTAATCTTGAGGACTTGATACACTGTCACAGGAAAGAGGAGGACCGGGGGTCTAACCTGACCCTAAACTGGGGTCCTAACTAATCCCTCACCTTGGAGGTACTGATAATGGTTCAGAGGTCCAAGTCTCCAGCCTAACCCTGTCTCCTATCAGTCCCTGAACCCTGTAATCAGTCCTAAGAAGGATTCTGATTACCACCAAAGGGATATGGGCTGATCTCTGCTAAATACACAGATTAGACATATAAGACAGACTGGAGAAAACACAGACTTGCATACACACTCAAACACAGAAGGAACATAAATGATCTGGGATATTAAACTCTAAGCAAGGTGAGCTTAAAACAACTAAGGAGCTCTTTAACTTAAGTCTATACAGATACAATCCTATCTGTGGTCTGCATGAAGAATTTCACTGGCAACTCCCAACACAGACAACCAGAGATTTAAAGGAAACCAATCAACAAATAATTAATTGCAGCCGGAAGAAACTGCACCCAGTCCCAGAACTGAGCACAGACAGAATTAACTCCCTAACTGCCAAACACAAAGAAACAGCAACTCAGCTGTGAGAAGTCAGAATGTGCAACCGCGACGATCTTCGTGGCGATGCACACATGACAGTACCCCCCCTTCTACGAGGGGCCTCCGGACCCTCAGGGCCAGGTTTGCCCGGGTGAGTTCTGTGGAAGGTCCGCACCAAACGATCTGCGTTAATGTCAGACGCAGGAACCCACGTCCTCTCCTCTGGACCATACCCCTTCCAATGCACCAAGTACTGAAGGGACCGGCGATTCAGACGTGAGTCAATGATCTTTGACACTTGAAACTCCAAGTTACCATTGACCACCACTGGAGGAGGAGGTAGAGGTGATGGTATGACTGGTGCCACGTACCTCTTAAGTAATGACTTGTGGAACACATTATGAATTTTAAACGTAGGAGGGAGGTCCAGACGAAATGCCACAGGATTAATTATGGAACTGATCCTGTACGGCCCGATGAATCTGGGGCCCAGCTTCCAGGAGGGAACTTTTAGTTTTATATTCCTGGTAGACAACCATACCAGATCGTTCACATTAAGATCTGGACCAGAAACTCTCCTCCTATCAGCCATACGTTTATAACGGTTCCCCATAGCACTCAGATTATTCAATACACCTCTCCACACTGAAGCAAGTGACGACGAGAAACGCTCCTCCTCAGGAACCCCAGAAGGGCCCCCCCCATTGAATGTACAAAACTGGGGATGAAAACCATATGCCCCAAAAAACGGGGACTTACCAGTGGACTCGCTCCGCCTGTTGTTAAGAGCGAACTCTGCCAGAGGCAAGAAAGAAGACCAGTCCTCCTGGTTCTCTGAGACAAAACACCGGAGTATGTCTCTAGGCTTTGATTCAGACGCTCTGTCTGACCATTGGTCTGCGGATGAAAAGCCAAGGAAAATGACAATTGCATCCCCCGACGTAAACAAAATGCCCTCCAAAACTTGGACACAAACTGAGACCCCCTATCTGACACCACATCAGAAGGCAACCCATGAAGTCTCACAATCTCCCAATGAACACCTGTGCCAGAGTTTTAGCATTAGGGAGGGCAGGAAGAGCAATGAAATGTGCCATCTTACTGAACCTGTCAACAACCACCAGTATGACAGTCTTCCCTGACGACTGAGGAAGGTCCGTGATGAAGTCCATAGACAAATGAGTCCATGGACGCTCCGGAAGTTTCAAGGGTAAGAGGGTCCCAGACGGACGGGTATGAGGGGTCTTAGAGCGAGCACAAACCCCACAGGACGCGACAAAAGTTAAAACATCTTTATTAACGTTAGGCCACCAAAACCGGCGAGAAAGGAGATCTAAAGTAGCCTTACTCCCTGGATGTCCTGCTAAAGCAGAATTATGATGTGCCTCAATAACCTTTTGTCTCAACTGATTTGGGACAAACAGTCTCCCTGGAGGTCCTGCAGGGGCGTCCCCCTGAGCCTCTAACACCTCCTCCTCAAGCTCAGAACATACAGCCGACACTACCACCCCCTCCTGAAGGATAGGAATCGGGTCATCCATTTTCCCGGCCCCTGGGAAACTGCGAGACAAGGCATCCGCCTTAACATTCTTAGATCCAGGGCGATAAGTGACAACAAAATTAAACCTGGTAAAAAACAACGACCATCGAGCTTGTCTGGAATTCAGACGCTTAGCAGATTCCAAATACAGCAGGTTCTTGTGATCAGTAATGACGGTGACCGGGTGGACTGCCCCCTCCAAAAAGTGACGCCATTCTTCAAAAGCCAACTTAATGGCCAAAAGTTCCCTATTGCCGATATCATAATTCCTTTCGGCGGACGACAATTTTTTAGAAAAGAAAGCGCACGGATGCCATTTACCAGGGGACGGACCCTGGGACAATATTGCACCCACCCCTACGTCAGACGCGTCCACCTCCACAACGAACGGCTGTGATGCATCTGGTTGGATGAGAACGGGTGCCGAAGCAAAACATTTTTTCAAAGAGGAAAAAGCTTGGCAAGCTTTGTCCGACCATTTAGAAAAATCCGTCCCTTTTCTTGTCATGTCAGTGAGAGGTTTGACAACAGATGAGAAATTACAAATAAATTTCCGGTAGTAGTTAGCAAACCCCAGAAAACGCTGCAGAGCCTTAAGATCCTCTGGCTGATCCCATTCAAGCACTGCTCTCACCTTTTCAGGGTCCATACGGAAACCGGAGGCTGACACCAAGAAACCCAAAAACTGAAGTTCCTGTATGGCGAATACACACTTTTCCAGTTTGGCGTATAGTTTATTGTCTCGCAAGATCTGCAACACCTGTCTCACATGCTCCTGGTGAGACACAAGATCTGGTGAGTAAATTAAAATGTCATCCAAATATACGACCACAAACAGCCCCACCAGATGACGAAAAATGTCATTAACAAAATGTTGGAATACTGCTGGTGCAGTAGTCAGACCAAAAGGCATGACAAGGTTCTCATAATGTCCCTCCGGCGTGTTAAACGCCGTTTTCCACTCATCCCCCTCTTTTATCCTAATCAGATTATACGCCCCCCTGAGATCCAATTTAGAGAACCATTTGGCGCCAACAATTTGATTGAAGAGATCAGGAATCAGAGGGAGTGGATACGGATCTCGAACAGTAATCCGATTAAGTTCGCGGAAATCCAAGCAAGGGCGTAGGCCTCCATCTTTTTTCTTCACAAAGAAGAACCCCGCGGCCACTGGGGAAGATGAAGGTCTAATATGCCCTTTGGCCAGACTTTCCGAAATATAATCTTTCATAGCCTGCCTCTCAGGACCAGAAAGGTTATATAACCTAGCTTTAGGTAACTTAGCATCAGGAAGTAAATTAATAGAGCAGTCATACACGCGATGAGGAGGCAACTCCTGACACCCCTCCTCAGAGAACACATCCCCAAAGTCCTCCAAAAAAGGAGGCAAAGTACTAGGCACGACCGCACTGATGACTGTGTTCATGCAGTTACTTTTGCAAAACTCCCCCCATTGGCTTATATCTCTGGACTGCCAATTAATCACAGGGTTATGTTTAACCAACCAAGGAAGTCCCAACACAATAGGAGTAGGTAGACCCTCCAACACATAACAAGATAATAGTTCCCTATGTATTGCCCCTACCCGAAGGTCAATGTTATGAACCTCATGAACAAAGCTACCTTGGCCGAGAGGCCTGGCGTCAATGGAGAATATAGGGATCGGTTTGACCAATACACTCAGATGCATACCTTGAGCCTGAGCAAACTGAGCATCAACCAGATTAGCCCCGGACCCACTATCAAGAAGAACAGAAAATCTCTCCACTCTCGTACCAACCACCACCTCCACTGGTACAAGGAACTGAGAAGAACTAGCGGACGAAATACATACTCCCAGGTTGTCGTCCACCACACAACCTGGGGATTAACAGTTTTCCGGCGACTTTTTCCTCAACAAGGCACGGGATGGACATCCCCCAACAAAATGTCCCTCTTTCCCGCAGAAGAAACACCTTCTAGTCCTGCGGCGTACCGCCAATCCCCTCCTACGAAATGATGTCCCTCCCAACTGCATAGGCTCCTCCGAACAGACAAGGGGAACCTCAACATAAGGGACTTTAGTAGTAGGTGGAGTAACAACAGGGGGCGGAGTTACCTCGCACCTCTCCCGGAGCCGTCTATCAGTACGGATAGCTAGGGCCATAGCAGCCTCCAGTGATGGAGGAGAATCATACTGAGCCAAAACGTCCTTTAATTTGTCAGAAAGCCCATGACAAAACTGGCTCCTAAGAGCTGGGTCATTCCACTGAGTATCTGTGGCCCATCTACGGAACTCAGAAGCAAATTCCTCCGCCGGACGATCTCCCTGCTGTATCTTACGTAATTTTGTCTCAGCAAGAGAGACCCGATCTGGGTCATCATATACCAAACCCAGGGCAGTAAAAAATCGATCTACTGACTGTAGAGCCGGGGATCCCGGAGGAAGGGAGAAGGCCCAGGATTGAGGGTCCCCTTGTAGGAGCGAGATAACAATTCCCACTCTCTGCTCTTCACTCCCTGATGATCGAGGCCGAAGCCGAAAATACAATTTACATGCTTCCCTGAAGGTAAAAAAATTTGTCTCGCCCACCAGTGAACCTGTCCGGGAGAGCTACTTTAGGTTCAAATCTGGTTTTCTCCGAGGGAGACAAAACTTTGGACTTAATGTCCGTCAGCTCCATGGATAATCCCTGCAACTGCAGAGCCAGCTGGGCTACTGGATCCATGGCAACTGGGAATAATTTTATGGCCAGTGAAAATGTCACGCGGTCTTATGATATGTGTACGATGTCAGTAAACTATTCTTAAAAGAACAACACTCTATACAACATATAGATTAGCAACATCAGCATGTAAATATAGAATAGATTTACCTGACACGATATCCGTTGAACTCAGGGTTAATCTTGAGGACTTGATACACTGTCACAGGAAAGAGGAGGACCGGGGGTCTAACCTGACCCTAAACTGGGGTCCTAACTAATCCCTCACCTTGGAGGTACTGATAATGGTTCAGAGGTCCAAGTCTCCAGCCTAACCCTGTCTCCTATCAGTCCCTGAACCCTGTAATCAGTCCTAAGAAGGATTCTGATTACCACCAAAGGGATATGGGCTGATCTCTGCTAAATACACAGATTAGACATATAAGACAGACTGGAGAAAACACAGACTTGCATACACACTCAAACACAGAAGGAACATAAATGATCTGGGATATTAAACTCTAAGCAAGGTGAGCTTAAAACAACTAAGGAGCTCTTTAACTTAAGTCTATACAGATACAATCCTATCTGTGGTCTGCATGAAGAATTTCACTGGCAACTCCCAACACAGACAACCAGAGATTTAAAGGAAACCAATCAACAAATAATTAATTGCAGCCGGAAGAAACTGCACCCAGTCCAGAACTGAGCACAGACAGAATTAACTCCCTAACTGCCAAACACAAAGAAACAGCAACTCAGCTGTGAGAAGTCAGAATGTGCAACCGCGACGATCTTCGTGGCGATGCACACATGACACTGGCGCACCTCTGAGCGCAGACAGTCCAATTCACTAGGGGGTGTCACCTGCGTTTTGGCTTCTGCCACTTGCGGGGAAAAGGGGGTTACTGCCGGTTCCAGAGTGACTTCACCCTGGTGATGTTGGGTGGCCACCTCAGGTTTGCCCAGGGGTCGCAGTCCTTTTATTGCCATGTCCTTTAGGGCATCAAAGGTAGCATCAGGATGATCTAAGGACCACCAGTTTACAGTTCTGCGTTCCTCTTGGGATCTCAATCCCTGTACAAATTGTTCTTTCAGCATCTTATTTTCGTCGATAGCATTTATATTATTAATCTGCTTAAGGGCTCTCAGGGCTCCTTGTAGTCGGCAAGCGTAGTCCCTGATGCTGTCACCTGGCTGCTGTGAACAGTGGTAGAAGGCCATCCGGAGATCCGTTTCTGTGCGGTCTTCAAATATGGCATGTAGCTTAAGGAGGATCGCAGGTACCGACTCCTGATCAACGGTATCCCAAGTCTCCACTTCCCTCTCAGCAGCGCCAGTTAGCTGCCCTATCAGCACAGCAGCTTTTTGTCTCTCAGGCATGGAGTACATTTCTAGGATGCTGCATAACTTCCGCTTGAATCCTGCTAAAGTGCCTGGCTCACCGCTGTACTGGGGAAGCCATTTTGCCCCAGGCATATATGGGAGTGTTAGTGGCATGATCGGGACTACCGGACTGGGTGCTGGGCCTGCACCCCCATCTGGCGCTACAATGCCACGCAGTGCGGGGTCGGGGCCTCCGGCTGGGGCCGCACTGTCGGCCGGTTGTTGTGACATATTAGTGCCCCCTTGGTTAAACGGAGCCTACCGGTTTCAGAAGCTGCTATTTCACAGGCACAGCAGTGGGAACAGGACCTTCGTCGCAGGCGCTCTGATGTCAGAGCGTCCACTTCCTGCCGCAGGACCTGCCGCTGAGTCAGAGCCGGGGGCGTGTCCAAGACTTTGCGCGCTCTTTCAGGTACGCCCACCTTCTTCTCCAGCGCCTTAGGCGCGAATATGGCGGCAAATATGGCGGTATTTGGCGCCAAACAACAGCAACAGTCTTTTTCACCAAAACACTCCACAAGCACACAGGGCTCGCAATTCTGCAAGTTTCGGATCCTGTTCATGACGCCAAGTTTTATGTCTCGACCACGCACCACAATTGTGGGTTTCCAGGGATAGGGGGTACTCGGAGCCGAGCCTGTAGATTTCTATGGGGGATGTCACTGGTAGCGTGGCTCGGCCCGTGTCCCTGGCGGTCAGGCGTTAAAGGGGGATTATTTACAGGGGATTTGTATATAACAGTTCGTGACGCCACCTGTAGTTTTCTAGTCACTAAGACCAGCGCTGCTGAATAGAACTCTGAGGGGATGTTGTGGCAGCTAGATGACGGGTCCCCCACAGGTGGGACTGGTCCCTCAAAGTCTATGGTATTAATGATGTAGGTTGCAAATAAATGAATCAGTCTCACACCATCCAGTGTCTTTCCATACCTTTTACTTGTCAGATGATAAGGCAGGTCCCAGGGAGGCTGGTCGGGTGGATGGAGGATGCGTTTTGAGGTAACGGATGAGCAGGTTAGAGGCCTCCTTAACTTTCCAATATGATGAGTCCAACCTGCATAGAGCTAAGTTCACTCCGATTTCTCCAGCTAACTCCTTAGCTGTACTGCCTGTTCAGCATAGTGGTCGGAGCCTTTCATATAATGTGAGAGAGCTGAGTTCCTACTGTTGTCCTGCAGTGACTCAAGGTTCCCACTCTCCAGACTTCAGTTACGTACCGACACTCCAAGGGCTGCTTTCTGCGACCTAAGGTCCAGTAAGACTCTGGTTTTTCTATCACTACGCCTGAAGCTGTAGTGACACTTCGGTCTCCAGTGACCGGTGACTAATGCAGGATAGTCCAATCCTTAAGGCACTTCTAGGATTCTTTCTACTGCGCCCTTCGGCCTGCTCGCACTCTTAATATCAGCACTGACTAGGCTAGGATCAAATTCGGTTATCCGTACTAGCCTCCACTTTTGTACCGTCTCTCTGTATTGACAGGAATCTCAGCTCTCCAACAGGCACTAGTCCTGACTCTCTCCACTCTCTCAGGAGAACTTTCAGACTCCACTGTCTGCACGCTCACAGGAGAACTCTCTGACTGCACTGTGCTACAGGACACTCCCCTATACACCCCTGCTGGGTGTGTCTGAGTGTATGTGAGTGATGTCGAGCCCTTAACCGTTACCTCTCCGCACATCCTCCTGGTATTGTGTGCCTGACATACCAGGGCTACACATGAGCACCTCCGCAAGATAAATTGGAATGCTGCTGTCTAGAAAGACGCGCCGCATGTTCGTATACGCAGGTCTGCCACCTGAGTCTTTGAACGTATAGTGGACAAGGGATTTCATAAAATCCCATCCACTATGCTGTAACATATGGCCGCTGCGGATTGGATGCTGCGGCTGTATGCAGTGTCCAATCCGCAGCAAATACTGAAAGTGGAAACATACCCTTAAAAGAATCGATGCTACCGCAGATCCCTGTGGTACCCCACTGCTGACTATATCCCATTTAGAGAATGTACTATTTATGACGACACTGTAATCTGTCGTTTAGCCAATTCCTTACCCAATATGATCTATTTGACAGAACCAGATACACAGATTACCTCCTCTGGTTGGTTCATCAACCAGCTGAGAGAGGTAATTGTCCTGAATTGCAGATAAGAACTTACAGATTTTAGCACAACCAGAAGTTTCTATGTCCCATTGAATGTCTGATTAGTTAAAATCCCCCATAATAAGGACCCTATTATTATTTACTGCCTTTTTAATTTGCTACAGCATTTTATCCTCTACCTGTTCGGGTATATTAGGAGGCTTGCAGGAAACTCCAATTAGCAGCTTTCCATTATTTCCATCCCCATGTACATTTACCCAATGACTCTGCATTTTTGCAGCTCCCCCCAATATCATCATTGCGCACAGGTCTTAAGTTAGATTTAATAAAAATATACACCACTTCACCTTTTCTGTCTTTCCTGTTCTTTCTAAATGTAGTGTAAACCTCTACGCTTCTTACCCAATCATGGCTTTCGTCCAGCCAGGTTACTCTGTATTCTGTGGCTGACATAAGTCTCCAGTTCAATCATTTTGTTAGCAAGACTTCTTGCATTTGCCAGCAGACATTTAATACTATTAGCACATTTATTACTCCTTTTTACCTTCAAATGATCCTTCATGTCCCAACCCCCCAATTCCTCATTGACCCCTACTGTCTCACATCTACCCTCCCTCCCCTGATCTTAGTTTAAAAGTTCCTCCATTTGTCTGACCATTTTTTCCCCAATCACAGCTGCACCTTCCCCATTGATGTGCAATCCATCCCTACCGTAGAGCCTGTAGCCAAAAAAGGAGTCGGACCAGTTCTCCATGATCCCAAACCCTTCCGACCTGCACCAATTTCTAAGCCACTTATTTCTCTCTCTAAGCTCCCTTGTATCTTTCCAGTGATGCTTGTGGCACTGGCAGTATTTCTGAAGGTCCTGGCCTTCAGCTTCTCCTTAGTTACCAAAAATTAATTTTAAGGACCTTCTACCTCCCTCTAACATTACCATTAGTACCTATGTGTACCATGACCGCTGAATTTCTCCCATACCAACCCAACAACCTGTCTATCCAATCCGCAGTATGCCGAACTCGAGCACCCGGCAGACAACACACTGTTCGGCATTTACGGTCTTGGCGGCAGATGCCCCTGTCTGTCCTAATTATAGAGTCTCATACCACCAACATCTGTATGATCTTTGCTGCTGTCTTATTTCCCTCCTTCCTACCGCAAAGGTTTTCAGAATTGTCCTGATGTAGTGATCCTAGTCCTGAGCTTACATTCCTAATTTCAGCCAAACAGGCATATTTACTAGGTTGTACCAGATCAGGACTGGTCTCCTTGGCACTTTTACCCCCTACACCTGTCACGGGCAGTAGTGGAAAAACAGGGAAGGAGGAACCTGGGCCCCTGATCTGCCCCTCAGACTGAGGGGATGCCCTGTCTTTCCTTAACTTGGGGGTACCCTTAAAGGTAGGGAGGTTCAAGTCACCGACCTGTCCCTATCTCCTGCTTAGCCTGGAACTAAACCGCCAAACCCCTCCCCAGCAGGTGAGACAGGGAATAAAGTGAACTGCACCAATATAACAAAAGGAAAGAAAAGACAGACACCTAGGGGACAAGGCAACTAAAAAACAAAACACAGCAGAGTAAGGCACCAGATCACAGTATACAGCTGCAGCAATAGAAAGCTCCTGACTCCAGCTTGGTTGGTCTCCAAAAGGACCTATATCACCAACAGTAAGCTGATGCATCAGGTGACCTTTTAAAGGATGATGGGAGTGGTCAACACCTGCATCAGCAAACTCTGCAGCAATGTAATTACACCAACGGCCACCGGGGGAAAAAACAGACATTAACCCCCGATGGCCTGAAAGGAAAAATAGTTTTAATATAAACCGTAAAATCTGCCATGGAACCAAAAATGGATTGTGACAGTACCCCCCTTTCAATGAGGGGGTCTCTGGACCCTCAACACCTCACCCCACCAGAAAACAACCTATGGTGAGGACGCCTTGATCCACCAGAGTTCACCTAGGCAGTCACCTGACTCTCAGGTTTTTGGCAAACGCGGACTGATGGAAGTGACAATAACGTATGCTCCGGAGGTGTCACAAATCTCCAGAGCGCCGACCTGGGAAATGAGTTGTGTACGGGCATTACTGGGGGTAACTCCAGCTGGTAAGTCCCTGGGCCAAGAATGGCCAACACCCAATACAGCCCAATCACCCGAGAACTCCAGGCCCCAGCAGCACACTTCCATCGGATGTTTTTGGTGGACATCCATACGTAGTCATTCATTTGGGAACCAACTCCTCCCACCTGCATGGGTTCGTCCGACTGGTCAGGTGTGTCCTCCTCCCTAGCAAGGACTACAGGGGCCACATTTGGTGTATGCATCTCCCTCAAGTGTCTATCTACCCGGATGGCAAGGGACATGGCGGCCTCCAATGACCTGGGAGCAGTGTACTGCACCAGAGTATCCTGCAACCTTGGGGACAGACCCTGCACAAAATAATTCCTAAGGGCAGGGTCATTCCACTGTGTGTCAGTAGCCCACCTCCTGAACTCTGAGCAGTACTCCTCAGCTGGCCATCCCCCCTGCTTGATTTTACAGAGTCGAGATCCCACCAGGGAGACGCCATCAGGATCTCCATACACCAGTGCCAGAGCCGCAAAAAAACCATCCATCGACCCTAAAGATGGTGACTCGGTCGGCAGGGAGAAGACCCAGGATTGGGGATCACCCTTGAGAAGGGAGACAATAATCCACACACGCTGTTCCTCACTCCCTGATGAATGGTGCAGAGCCTGAAGTATAATTTACAGGCCTTCTGAAAAAACAGAAATTTATCTCTCCCTCCAGAAAACCTGTCAGGGAGAGATATTTTAGGTTCTGGTTGAGCCTGCACCTGAGCCGAGGCCCAGAACCCCACCAACTGCTGCACCACCTCACCCCGCAGCACCTTAAGCTCATCGGTGAGGGTCTGAAGCAGTTGGGCAAAGGCCTGCATTTGGGCCATCGCTCTCCAGAAACAATGTGTCGGTTGGTGATAATGTCACGGGGCAGTAGTGGGAAAACAGGGGATGAGTAACCTGGGCCCCTGAATTGCCCCTCAGACTAAGGGGGTACCCTGTCTTTCCTTAACTTGGGGGTACCCTTGAAGGTACGGAGACCCAATTTACCGACCTGTACCTATCTCCTGTTTAGCCCTGAGCTAAACCCCCAAACCCCTCGGCAGGAGGTGAGACAGGGAATAAAGTGAACTACACCAATATAACAAAAGGAAAGAAAAAACAGACACCTAAGGGACAAGGCAACTAAAAAACAAAACTTAGCTTTCTCTGCTGCAATGCACCACACAGCAGAGTAAGGCATCAGATCACAGTATGCAACTGCAGCACCAGAAAGCTCCTGACTCCAGCTTGGTTGGTCTTCATAAGGACCTATATCACCAACAGTCAGCTGATGCATCAGGTGACCTTTTAAAGGATGGTGGGAGTGGTCACCACCTGCATCAGCAAACTCATCAGCAATGTAATTACACCAGCGGCCACCGGGAGAAAAAACAGACATTAACCCCAGATGGCCTAAAAGGAAAAAGGTTTTAATATGAAGCGCAAAATCTGCCACAGATCCAAAAATGGATTGTGACAACACCTTTCCCTAACTGTTACCAAGCTACGTACTTCTGGGTCCTGATCTTCCCCACCTAAACCCTACTCTATAGGACTGGCCCCAGCTATCGCATGCTCAGTGAGCTCTAAATCTCCAGGCAATGCGCCGGAGTGTTATACATTTGGATCCATTACCTGGGCTTCCAAACATGTAACTCACTGACATCAAGCGCATATATGTTCACTCTCAAAGAACTGTTAAAGTTATGCATACATCTCAAAAGATGCACACTTGGTAGAATTGTCCATGGAGAACACTAATAGGGATAAACCATAAACATAAAAGCAGAAAAATACCAAACTTTGCTCTTGTGGTAAACTATGATATTTTGTTTAACTATGCTCTTACCTGCAACACTGCACTTAAAATGCAGCCCTCGCTAAGAGTATATGGCACTTGCAGTCCTTCAAACAGCAAGCACAGGTGTAGCTAACAGAAGCTACTAGAAGCTTTTAAAGTGAACCTGTCAGCAACCTTTTGCTAAGTAAACTTGGCGCTGTTACACTGACTAAAATGATACCTGTGGTGAAGAAATCCGTGTTGTGGGTCTTGTGTAATCAGTGTTAGAAGTTTTCAATTAATGATATGCTCGTGCTCCAGGGTGGGACTGTATGCAGGGACTTATCTTCCTGATTTAAGCCAAAGAAATGACATGAAAGACCTGCCCACAGGCCCAGCCTCAAACCACAAACATGTTGCTCATCATACAGACAGACTGTGCTTAGAGGTGGGAATGTGGATGTCTCTTCTCAGCCTACAGTCCAGCCCCGAACATGAGCATCTTAATAACTGAAAACTTCTAACATTGATTACACAAGAATCACAAGGCAGATTTCTTCACACCAGGTATCATTTAATCAGTGTAACAGCGCCAACCTGACAATGCCTGTAGATTACTTAGCAAAATCTTGCTGACAGGTTCAATTTAAATCACAGACACTTTATCACATGTACCAATTACAAGATGCCTTTTTTTCTTCCCCCAACAGCTTTAACCAACCCACAAACACAGATAATTCCCCAAATAAATGCAACTATTATACAGTTATACAAACTATGATATTGTGTTTAACTATGCACTTACATGCTGCTCTACATTTAAAATGCAGCTATCACTCCACTCAGCAGCCCTCGTTTAGAGTACATGGCACTTGTAGTCCTCCTACCAGCAGTCACAGGTGTGATATATAAAAAAGAAAACTAACCAAATACTTGAAATTTGACTGTGATTTCCTACTTCTCAAAGTGGTGTGCGTTGCAAACTTGTTTTACTTGTCAATTTTCACATCTGCACATGTCACACCAATATAACAGCATGTTGCAGAACGTTGCTTACTTTTTAAAGGCGTACCTTCCTGTCTAACAATTCTTGTTATGATCTTTTGGAAACAAGAAGATAATTTAAAAAAATTGAAGCAATCATAAAAAAATAGATAAATGACATGTCTGTTTTTGTAAATCTGTTTTACTAGTCCAGTTTGATACTTACACATGCCATACCAATACAGCAGCCTGTTGCAGAAAATTGCTAATATGTTATGTTCATTCTTTGAAGATTGGGAGTATTAATCTAGCTAGCATTTTTAATGTCCAATCTGCAAAAGAATGGAATTAAAATAAAAAGTAGAAAAAAATTAAAAATATCCAGAAATTTTTAATTTTTTCCTACCTGTTTTACAAGTTTGTTTGACAATCCACCCGAATGCAGCAGCCTGCTGAAGAAAGTTGCTGGTGTTTCTTAGGAAAGGGAATGGTCATTTTACTACCAAAAAAAAAGCAAAAACCCAGAAATTCAACTGTGAATGTCTGTTTTTATGGTTATGTATTTACTGGTTCAATTTGACACCTGTATATTCAACATCAATACAGCGATCTGCTGCAGAAAGTTTCTATCTTTTCGGACGTGTTCTTATGAAACGATGTTTGGGGCGGTAGCCGTGGGCGAGTGTCATGAGTCCTACATCTTGGCACATTCTTACAGAAAAGGCAAGACTTCTGAGTGTGTGTGTATGGCGGCAGTGCTGCTATTGATACCTTCACCTTCAGGCTGGTCTAATTCCACTCCTCACCAGGTCAATTAGACTTCAATCCAAGGACACCAGGCATGTTCTTAAAAACAAGACACTCTTTACTTGTCAACACATTCAGGTACACAAGGCAGCAGGCAGTACACTTTACAACTTCTTCTGTCTCATACAGAAGTGTAATACAAAAAACAGAACCCGGCACTCAACGTTGTAGTGAGGTTTAGGTGATTTTATTCAATCCCATATAGTAGCATTACAAAATGTTTCAGTCCCAACAGGAGACCTTCGTCAGTTGCTGTAGGAATATAAATGGATATATAACATATCACTTATCAAAAAAGGGAAAATAAAAATAAAAACAGGACATAAAGCAAACAAAGTATATAGAAGAAAATATACCTATATTTATATATTTTGAAAGCAGCAAACCAGTGAATCAAGATGGTACTCATATAGAAGAAAATGTATCAAGGCACAATCAAAGTATGTAGATAGAAATAGAGAGGACATACCGTACTTAGGGTTATGGAAAGATAAATAGTTATACCCAAGACAAGGGGTATTGTAGCGGTAAATGCCTATAACAAAAATTGGGTGCTGTAAGCTTTTCAGGGGATATAGCTCTGGGATCGCCGTCTGGGTAGACAGAGTGGCACGGAAACAGTTCATTCACAGCAGTACTGGTGCAACTGGCCGCAACCAGTTTTATTTAAAGTCACAAGCAAACAAGACATAAAACAAATCATAAACAGAAGACCTGGGCTTGTCTAGCCACTTACTACACTTAGATAGATTTCCCTATCTATCCGGGTCCCGACTCTAACAGCCAGGGCCAAAACAACACATATGTTCAATATTTACCAGCATGGAGTTTCACAGAGTCTCCTCCTTGTGTCTGAAGGCATATCCAACGTCCAGACTTGAGAGAGCTCCCCTCCTATTCAGCAGCTATCCGCATGGATTCTCACAGAGACTACTCCTGTGTCCGGGGTACATCAAGAACCCAGACTGAGACAGCTCATACTCCTGGAGACTGCTTCTTGTGCCTGGACCCCTCCTGTGTCCAGACTAAGCGAGCTCCAACTCCTGGAGACACCTTCTGTGCCTGGACCCCTCCTGTGTCCAGACTAAGCAAGCTCTCTGACTGTGCTCCCAAGCACCTACTTCTGGCTTCCTAATCAACACCTGAGTGGATTCAGGTCTGAGCTGCAAGCGTGTACTGAATGGCAGGTGTAGTGACCTTTCTTTACCACTAGGTTTACAAAGCCACACATTTCGCTCATACCAGTCAGCAAAGTACTTAGGTGAAATATACACCTCATTCAACACATATTCCTTCACTGTCTCACATATCCCCCCCTCTTCTCCAGACCGGAGGGCTGGTCATCCAGACCGGAGGGCTGGTCAACAATCCTAAAGAGATAGTGAACTCCGGACCAGTTATGGCCAACACCAAGTTCATCTTCACCATTGTCATCTGTATCTTCACCTAAAGCAACCGCACTACGCTGTACCCTCCCAGGCCTATGCTCTCTGCGGGCCTCGGGTGTCCTGCACGGTTTCAGCTTGACCTTAGTGCCAGCCTCAGTCTCGGTATAGTGCCTCACCTGAGAAGTACGACCAGGCACGTCAGAACACCTCTGCTGATTCTTCCTCAGAAACTTTCGTACCTCCTGTTTTTGGGGCACTGACCCTGTGTCACCAACTGTCACAGGAGGTATAGGGGTTTTTTCAGCTTTCTCTAATTCCCCCTGAACCTTTTTTAGCACATCTACTTTCTTAAATATCAGTTGATTCATAAATTCTATTTCACAGAACTTAAGCGCCTCTGTCATGGTCTCTGACCATTTTGAGCCACACTGTTCAAACGATTGGCACTGTAGAGGGAGCTGATCGTTTTTCTTTTTCGGTACACATACTTCATCCTCTTCTTGTACAGGCTCTTCTGGTAGGACATGCTCAGAAGCCCTACCATCAGTCTTCTCTTCCACCACGTTCTGCATCCCATCTGAGCTCCTGTGTGTCTGCAGCAGCAACGGAGCGACACATCGCCCCTCCCACTCACTGGGACGTGGTTCAGGTGTAGACTCCATGAAAATGCGCTTGAGCTCACCAAGGCCAACCTGATGTCTCAAAATCTCATCTCGGGATTTATCCAGATTCTTTGTGTCGCTCGGGAACACCGATGCAGCACCGGGCGCCGAACTTCCGGCCCGAGCTTCGCGAGTTGCAGCCACGGATCCGGACAGTACACCGTCCACGCCGCTGTCTCCGGCAGAAACAGATTCCGGGGCAGAGTCAGTCCCCACATCTTCAGTCTTGTTCCTCACAGCTTCACTTGAGACCTCAGCTTCTGGTGAGGCATCTGGTTTGGTGTCTACCACTTCCATGGCTTTTTCCACCTCTGCAGCATCACCCTCAGAGTCCTTGGCATGATGCAGATCCACACCACACATTGATAACTTCTCATCTTCAACAGCATCCACTTGTGCTGTGTTCAGTTTCAGAGTCCTGCCTTTAAAGCTCAGCTCTCCTCCTTTCACCTTAGTCTTCGCCAGGGAACCGGCCAACTGTAAAACATCTTCAGATGCCATCTTCTGTCCGGCTGTAAGGTCAGCATCAGCTTCCTTCTCAGGACTCTCAACCTCCTCTGCTACCATGCCTTCTTCATTTGCACTGGTTGCTTTATGGTCATCAGATGATTCACTATCACTACCACTATCCCTGTCTGACCCCTTTTTCTCAGCCACATCTGGCTCACTTTCAGGGTTATACACTTCATTTTCATTCACATCCGGCTCACTGTCAGGGCTATACAATTCATTCTCATTCACATCCTGCTCACTTTCAGGGTTATACACTTCATTTTCATTCACATCCTGCTCACTGTCAGGGTTATACAATTCATTCTCATTCACATCTTGATCTGGAACCTTAGTTAACATGTCATCCACAACATTAACTTCACCATCTGCTCCCTCAAGTATGTGACTATGTGACAACCCCAGCACTATACTTCTATATAGCTCAGGTACTAGGAGCTGGCTCACGACCTCTCCCTGGACTTCAGTGTCCCTATACAACAGGTGAGTGTTTATGGCAACATGAGGAAACCTCTCCTCAGAGCCAGGCTCTTGGGAAACCTCATTTAGAACAATTATATTTTCCTGTGCCGTTTTAAGAGTGGGGTCTCGCCATTGTTCACTCTCAAAATTGTCACAGGACACAGGTAAGTCAGGGACACTCGATTCCCGAGAACCACCATCCTCGTCTCCCACCATCACCTGCAAAGGAATTTTAACACTATCACAGTCATCATTATTATCAATATCATTATCATGATTATGATCAGTATCATCATCACTATCATGATCATCATCATTATTATTATCAGCATCAGCATCATTATCATGGTCATCATCATTATCATGATCATTATCATCATCATTATCATTATCATCATCATCATTATTATCACATAAGTTTAACGGCCCACTAGCATTGTGTTCCGCCCCTCGGGACTGCGCACCCTCAGTAGGAGCTTCATCACACTGTCCATCAGAAACATTTTTCCCCCAGAGATCCTTAGATCGGGGAAAGTCATTACCCAATATAACGGGGTGCACCAGGTTCTTCACTACCCCCACTTCATATGAAACCTCCCCGAGTTTGGGGACCAAGTCCACGGCAGTCTCTGGGTAGACTTTGGTGTCTCCATGGATGCACACCATACTCAGGTGCTTATCAGGGATGAAGTCCCTATCAATCAGGCTGTCACATACGGAAGTCACTGGACTCTCTGAGTCCAAGAGGGCCTGTGCTGGGCAGTCATTTACAACCACCGGGGACACCTGTGGTCCAGTCTCTTCGGCTGAGGTGGACACACACACAGGTTCTGCGCAGAGAGAGAGGGATCTGCCAACATCACAATACATAGGCTCCCCCTCTATTGGACAGTTGGCTGCAATTTCACGACATCTCCAACCCTGTCCATCACACTTTTCCACCCACATGTCCCCTCGGGCCCGAACCCGCTTATCAGCATACCCCATGTCCCCAACAGTTGGAACGCTCTTACCGCGAGAGTTCAGCGTCCGGGAACTCTGAAGTGACGACCTCTCAGACGGCTGGTCACGGAGACAGTCTTTGCTGGCGAAGGCCTTCTCCATCAGGCTGACCAGACGATTGGCGTCCTGGTGGTCTCCTTGTCCGACCTCTGGCTGTACCTCAGGAGGACATGCTCGGGTGTAGCGGTTCACTATCACCTTTCCAACTCCATAATCAGGTTTGCTGACTGCAGACTCCCAACTGCATCTCCAGTCATGAACTCCCCTGGCACGGGCTGTCACCGTAACACCCAGCCGGGTAAGAATCTCCGCTTTCAACTTGGCATAGTCTTGGCTGTCCTGCTCGCTCAGGTCAGCATAGGCCCTTTGGGGTTCTCCAATCAGATAGGGTGCGACCATCATGGCCCATTCAGATAGGGGCAGATTCTCCTTCTCTGCCAGTCCCTCAAACCTAGTGAGATATACCTCCACATCATCACGAGGTGTCATCTTTTTCAGGGACCGTCTTACCGCCTTCTTTACAGCGGACAACGCAGGTGCCTTCACAACATTACTCTGGGACGAGGTGCTGAGAGCTGCAATCTGCTCCAACAACCGGTTATTCTCCTGCTGCTGCTGCTGGCATTGCAGTTGCATGCTCTGCTGGGCCTGTACCAGGTACTCAATGAGCTCCTCCATACTGCCGGACTTATCTGTCTCAACCACGGCAGTCTTATGTTGCACATTAACTTGCGCCATTTGTTCAAACAGCGCCTCCATGCTGTCATCCATGCTGTCAGACTTCTCTGTCTCAACAACGGCAGTCTTCACTCAAGACATACACACTCCACAGTCTTTTCCACAGAAAATTCAGCCTTGCTGTGCAGACACTTTTTTTTTTTCTCTGCAAACTCTATTAGGGCCACTGTCTCTTTAAGACTGCTCCAATAGACGTTTCTCTTTTGCTGCTGCACACTCCACAGTCTTTTCCACAACAAGTTCAGCTTTGCTGTGCAGACACACTTTTTTTTTTTCTTTTGCAAACTCTATTAGGGCTACTGTCTCTTTAAGACTGCTCCAATCAGACGTTTTTGCTGACACACTTTTTTTTTTTTTTTTCTCTGCTGCTGCTTCAACAGACTTCACCTTTATTGCTGTCTCTCGCCACTGTGCTGCACGCACATTCCAGCACCAATTGTATCAGCCATTGTGCTGCATGCACATTCCAGCACCAATTATATCAGCCACTGTGCTGCCCGCATTCTCCACCAATTGTAAGCTTTTCAGGGGATATAGCTCTGGGATCGCCGTCTGGGTAGACAGAGTGGCACGGAAACAGTTCATTCACAGCAGTACTGGTGCAACTGGCCGCAACCAGTTTTATTTAAAGTCACAAGCAAACAAGACATAAAACAAATCATAAACAGAAGACCTGGGCTTGTCTAGCCACTTACTACACTTAGATAGATTTCCCTATCTATCCGGGTCCCGACTCTAACAGCCAGGGCCAAAACAACACATATGTTCAGTATTTACCAGCATGGAGTTTCACAGAGTCTCCTCCTTGTGTCTGAAGGCATATCCAACGTCCAGACTTGAGAGAGCTCCCCTCCTATTCAGCAGCTATCCGCATAGATTCTCACAGAGACTACTCCTGTGTCCGGGGTACATCAAGAACCCAGACTGAGACAGCTCATACTCCTGGAGACTGCTTCTTGTGCCTGGACCCCTCCTGTGTCCAGACTAAGCGAGCTCCAACTCCTGGAGACACCTTCTGTGCCTGGACCCCTCCTGTGTCCAGACTAAGCGAGCTCTCTGACTGTGCTCCCAAGCACCTACTTCTGGCTTCCTAATCAACACCTGAGTGGATTCAGGTCTGAGCTGCAAGCATGTACTGAATGGCAGGTGTAATGACCTTTCTTTACCACTAGGTTTACAAAGCCACACATTTCGCTCATACCAGTCAGCAAAGTACTTAGGTGAAATATACACCTCATTCAACACATATTCCTTCACTGTCTCACAGTGCTTAAAGTTAATGAGTGGCCATAAGAAGTGAACTAGGTGGAGAAGGTAAAGACCTACCAATGGGCTATATTGCGGTCAGATGTGTACAATCTGGGCAGGGTGGATACAGCCTAGAGAAAAAATGAAACTGATATTGGCCTGGTATAAGAGAAATAACATCTGCAATGTGTGGAAAAACGGGGGTTATCTTTTTACCTTAAGTGTTGCTGCAGATGTGGCATCCACTGCTGGTCTGGAGCATGTATCTAAAGTGCCCGTTTAAAAGGCTTGAGGGGGCAGGTGTTGTAAGAGCACCATAATGAGGCCTGCTGGTGAGACGGATATGTGCTGCATGTCAGGCAGAAGGCTAGCGTTCCACCGCTATGGGCAGGAAGAGGAAGTGACATAAACAATATGGCTGTGCGTTCCACCAATGGGTTCTATGTGTTCCACACATTAAATAGCGATAAATAAAAGTGTTAAGGGCCACTATAACAGGATACATTGTGTGTGAACTCTGATATGTATATGCGCACTCATGGAATATGGGCAATCTAACTATGAGGACACATTGTCATATAGGAGAAGCAGCAAGAAAAAGGGAAAAATTATTATTGCACGAAAATAGTTATAAAGATTTAAACAGGCAAATAGAGATATCCAGAGCGGGGTGATGGTGCACTATTCGAAGGGATATATAGGTGCTCGTGACCACTGTGTCCGGTGGTCAATAAAGGCGACTCTAGAAAATAGAAACAACAGTATTAGTAACAGTGAATACCAACATTTGCATGTATTCATATAAATGCCATAAGTTCATAATCTCTGTTGAGTCCTTTGGGAGCAAGTGTTTCCAACGTATGGATCCAATACGCCTCACTTTTTTTTATAAAGAGATCCTATCACCACCTCGTCTGGGCGGTGGTACAAAGTTAATCACCTGGTATTTCAGCTGTGAAACAGAGTGACCCTGGGAATGAAAGTGGTTAGGGATTGGCAGAAGCAGATTTTTACAGCGAATTGTGGATTTATATTTCGCAATCCTATCTCGTACTGACAGAATTGTCTCCCTAATATAAAGCAAACCGCAGGGACATTTAATTAGATACACAATGAAGGATAATTTGCAGGTGAAGAAATCTTTGATGTGGAAGCTTTTGCATGATCTAGGATATTGGAAGGTGCTACCTTTTTGGACATTACTACATTGAGCGCAATGCAAACACGGGAATGTGCCGGTTTTTGGTCTAGATAGAAAAAGTTGTTTGCGTGAGCATGTAGAGCCAATGTCAGCTTTAACTAGATTATCCCTCAAACTTGGGGTCTTTTGAAGCATGTAAGAAGGGTTCCTTAAACCCGGTATGCAGCGTCGGACTGGAACACCTTGGCCCACCAAGAAAATCATTCTTGGGCCCACTATGTAGCTACATAGAATAAATACAAGATCACCAATTGTGCGGTAAAACACACTAATATCCGGGTATAATATAGGGTAGTACACATCTAATTAGTAGCAGTAGTTGGGGTAGCCTCACTCATAGATTATAAAGCAGCCCCCCCATAGAATATAATGCTGCCTCCCTCATAGGGATAGTGCTGCCCCCTCATAGGGGATAATTCTGCCCCCCTCATAAGGTATAACGCTGCCCCCCTCATAGGGTATAACGCTGCCACCCTCATAGGGTATAATGCTGCCACCCTCATAGGGTATAACGCTGCACCCTCATAGGTATAACGCTGCCCCCTCATAGGGGATAACGCTGCCCCCCCTCATAGGGGATAATGCTGCCCCCTCATAGGGATAATGCTGCCACCCTCATAGGGTATAACGCTGCCCCCTCATAGGGGATAATGCTGCCCCCTCATGGGATAATGCTGCCACCCTCATAGGGGATAACGCTGCCCCCTCATAGGGTATAACGCTGCCCCCTCATAGGGGATAATGCTGCCCCCCTCATGGGGATAATGCTGCCACCCTCATAGGGGATAACGCTGCCCCCCTCATGGGGATAATGCTGCCCCCCTCATAGGGTATAACGCTGCCCCCTCATAGGGGATAATGCTGCCCCCTCATAGTATAATGCGGCCCCCTCATAGGGTATAACGCTGCCCCCTCATAGGGGATAATGCTGCCCCCCTCACAGGGGATAATGCTGGCCCCCTCATAGATTATAACGCTGCCCCCTCATAGGGGATAATGCTGCCCCCTCATAGGGATAATGCTGCCCCCCTCATAGATTATAATACTGCCCCCCCTCATAGGGGATAATGCTGCCCCCCATAGGGGATAATGCTGTCCCCTCATAGGGGATAATGCTGCCCCCATCATAGATTATAATGCTGCCCCCCCTCATAGGGTATAACGCTGCCCCCCTCATAGGGGATAATGCTGCCCCCCTCATAGGGGATAATGCTGCCCCCCTCATAGGGTTAAACGCTGCCCCCCTCATAGGGGATAATGCTGCCCCCCTCATAGGGTATAACGCTGCCCCCTCATAGGGGATAATGCTGCCTCCTCATAGGGATAATGCTGCCCCCCTCATAGATTATAATGCTGCCCCCCCTCATAGGGGAAAATGCTGCCCCCCTCATAGGGTATAACGCTGCCCCCTCATAGGGGATAATGCTGCCCCCTCATAGGGATAATCGGCCCCCCCTCATAGGGTATAACGCTGCCCCCCTCATAGGGGATAATGCTGCCCCTCAAGGGGATAATGCTGCCCCCCTCATAGATTATAATGCTGCCCCCCCTCATAGGGTATAATGCTGCCCCCTCATAGGGGATAATGCTGCCCCCTCATAGGGATAATGCTGCCCCCCTCATGGGATATAATGCTGCCCCCCTCATAGGATAATGCTGCCCCCCATAGGGGATAATGCTGCCCCCCTCATAGGGGATAATGCTGCCCCCATCATAGATTATAATGCTGCCCCCCCTCATAGGGTATAATGCTGCCCCCCTCATAGGGGATAATGCTGCCCCCCTCATAGGGATAATGCTGCCCCCCTCATAGGGTATAACTGCTGCCCCCTCATAGGATAATGCTGCCCCCCTCATAGGGTATAACGCGCCCCTCATAGTGGATAATGCTGCCCCCATAGGGGATAATGCTGCCCCTCATAGGGATAATGCTGCCCCCATCATAGATTATAATAGCTGCCCCCCCTCACTAGGATAATGCTGCTCCCTCATAGGGGAAATGCGCCCCCCTCAAAGGGGATAATGCTGCCCCCCTCATAGGGTATAACGCTGCCCCCCTCATAGGGGATAATGCTGCCCCCCTCATAGGGTATAACGCTGCCCCCCTCATAGGGGATAATGCTGACCCCCTCATAGATTATAATCCTGCCCCCCCTCATAGGGTGTAACACTATAGATAGACAGACAGATAATAGATAGATAGATATAAAGATAGATATAGATAGATAGCTATAGATAGATATAAAAAAACCCCACAATACTCACCTCTCCTCCTCGCTCCCATGCTGATTCCGGCGGCGGCTCTGCTTCAGTGTCAGAGCTGCCGTCTGCCAGACACACACACAGCGGGTGCGCGATGAAGTGACGTCATCGCGCACCGGCTGTGAGTGAGAAGCAGAGGGGACTGATGGAGAGAGAGCGTCAGAGGACGCTCTCTCTCCATTCACCATTAAGATTGAGGGCGGCGCCGGCCCTGACTTACTGCCGCATAGCGGCTGCCTGGGAGCCCCTGTGGGAGCGGGAGGCCCCTGTGGGAGTGCGGGGCCCTGGCAATCTTAGCCGCTAAAGTGATATGATATTCACTGCTTCCCACGCCCATGTGGGCGTGGGAAGCAGTGAATATTCATTTCTCTTTAGCAGCGGGGACAGGGGCTCCTGCCTCCTGTCACCCGCTGCTGCTCCGCTAGCACGGGGCCCCCATGGCAGCTGCGTGGCGTGCCGCTATTAGCGACACGTCACCGGCTGGGGGGCCCCTGTATGCCAGCAGGTGCCAGGGCCCACCAGATGCCAGGGCCCACCGGAGAATCCTCCGGTTCTCCGGTGGGCCAGTCCGACCCTGCCGGTATGTTTAGGTGTGCGGTAGATAGTAGATGCCAATGTTTCCTAATTGCTTTATGTAAAATAAAGGAGAAAGGACGGTACAAAAGAACAAAGGGGATACGTTTACTGGGGTCCTTCTCTGAGTATTGGGCCGAGGGTCCTTAGATTTCTCTAAGATGGTAGCAGATAGCCTCTCTTGGAGAATTTGGAAGTTACGTCATGAAGTCGTTGGGTACAGAGAGCTTTGTCAGAGACAATACGTTTGACCCGTTGAAATTTTGATATAGGTATTGAATGTTTGACTGAAGGAGGGTGAAAACTATGGTAATGCAGTGTACTGTTCCTATCCATGGGTTTGATATAAAGGTCAGTGGTTTTTGACCACTGAATCATCATCTATGGCAAGGGTGGCAGTCCACTTTTAGTGATCCCTGATTAGTAGCTTGCTGCTGTACCCCCATAATGATAATCTGTGGCATCTGTGGCATCTGTGGACACTTGCTTCTTGGCAGCTACAAGCCTTCATCACCGGAGCTTCTCTCTTCAGCTCCTTCCTAAACACACGCTTACCATGAGCTTTCTGTGGATTGGCTTTACTTCTTCCTGGGACAGACTTCTGATGCGACTGCTGAGTCATGTTTCACTCCCGGAGACTCCGCCTTCTGCCAAATCTCCTGCCTCTGCCATCTTCTACCCGTTGGACTGAGCCTCAAACTGAGCTGCGACCTCCTTAGGTACACATCTTCAACTCCGGGCTGGATCTTGGCTGAAGGCCACATCCTACTTCGGGCCGACACACCTGTGGGCTGGACACATTTTGCACTCTCGTATTCCATCTATGCCCACGATAGGCAGTCTTTCTTTTTCTCTTCAGCATCACCGTCGCCAACTTAGAGTCGATGCTTCTGGCCGCCATTTTTGTCCGCATATGTTACAGCACTCTTCCATCTACACCATGAGTCTTCTCTACCCAACTTTTCGTCATGCTAGGAACTCATACCCTGCTCCCAGAGCCACTTGAAACAGTGCCTGGGGCGGTAGTCATGGGCGAATGTCATGATTCCGACACCCTGGCACATTCTTACAGAAAAGGCTAGAATTATGGGTGTGTGTGTTTGCTGGCAGTGTTGCAATTGGTACCTTCACCTTCAGGCTGGATCCATTCCACTCCTCACCATGTCCATTAGACTTCAAGACAAGGACATCAGGCATGTTCTTAAAAACAAGGCACTCCTTACTTGGCAGTACATTTTACAACTTCTGTCACATACAGAAGTGTATTCTTATCGATTTCAGGTGACGGTACTTTACATGTGGATGATAAACAAGCAGAGCAAATGAGATAAACCTCCATCTTCCCAGTGCAGGGACACACGGGTAAAAATATGTTATGCTGTGCACCTTCCACCCAAACAGTAGTCTGTGACTCTTATAAGGGCCGCTGCTAGGGTCGCTAACCTCTTTTGTGTCCTCAGTTGGGCAGCACCCTTCCTTCACAGGGCTCCTCCACATCTGGCCAACACTGGAATAATGTCTTCCTTTACTTCTCCCATTAATGGGTTTCTCCCACTTGCTTGCTGAACTGGATCTCAGTCGCCTCTATAGTTAATAATAATCTTTATTTTTATATAGCGCTAACATATTTCGCAGCGCTTTACATTTTGCACACATAATCATCGCTGTACCTGATGGGGCTCACAATCTAGATTCCCTATCTGTATGTCTTTGGAATGTGGGAGAAAACTGGAGTACTAAGAGGAAACACAAGCAAACACGGGGAGAACATACAAACTCCTTGCAGATGTTGTCCTCGGTGGGATTTGAACCCAGGACTCCAGCGCTGCAAGGCTGCAGTGCTAACCACTGAGCCACCGTGCTGCCCCGTGCTTCCTTCCCCACGACTGCGCACTAGTTCTGCACCTCTCCAAAACTTTGCACACCCTCTTCTTAACTTAAACTGACTCACTGAACTTTGTGCAAAATTTCTAACTACCAATAGATTCCCAATGCTCCCACTCACAATGGGTTGCCCTTACAGTTAGCTCTCAAAGTGTCCCTGCTGTCTTATTGCTTGGCAAAACTTAACCTTTCACCTAGTTCTGTACAAAAGTGAACAGGAAGACAGTGACATCTTGTGTCCGCTAGTCAGAACTGCAGTCCATATGGAATTTCACACTTGTTATCACAAAAAAAAAATATTTCACACAACAATAATCATTAGCATCTTGCCTTGACATTTTCTGGTTGAAACAGGACTTTGTTCAACCTCTTACACCTAACTACCTATCATTCCTTATTACATCATTTTTGCAAAAATGGAAGAACAACCCAATTAAAAAATAGCAACATTTTTTTAAAATCAGACATTTAATATGCATACATATGTTTTACTACTAACACCCGTTTTACTAGTCCAACATGACTACTAAAAATGCCACACCAATACAGTAGCCTGTTGGTGACAGTTACTGAATTTTTGGATGGATACCTACCCAGTTAATATTTCTAGCTACACCGCTTTGGGAAGGATTGGCAATAGCAATATACATATTGCTACTGAGAAGGATTGGCAAATTTTAAAAAATTAGCAATAGCAATATATACAGTATATATACACATGTTATTTTCACAAAATTAGAATATCATCAAACAGTTAATTTATTTCAGTTCTTCAATACAAAAAGTTAAACTCATATACAGGTCCTTCTCAAAAATTAGCATATAGTGCTAAATTTCTTTATTTTCCATAATGTAATGATTACAATTAAACTTTCATATATTTTAGATTCATTACACACCAACTGAAATTTGTCAGGTCTTTTATTGTTTTAATACTGATGATTTTGGCATACAACTCCTGATAACCCAAAAAACCTGTCTCAAAAAATTAACATATTTCAACCGTCCAATAAAAAAAAAGTGTTTTTTAAAAACAAACAAAAAACCATCAAATAATAAAGTTCAGTTATGCACTCAATACTTGGTCGGGAATCCTTTTGCAGAAATGACTGCTTCAATGCGGCGTGGCATGGAGGCAATCAGCCTGTGACACTGCTGAGGTGTTATGGAGGCCCAGGATGCTTCGATAGTGGCCTTAAGCTCATCCAGAGTGTTGGGTCTTGCGTCTCTCAACTTTCTCTTCACAATATCCCACAGATTCTCTATGGGTTCAGGTCAGGAGAGTTGGCAGGCCAATTGAGCACAGTAATACCATGGTCAGTAAACCATTTACCAGTGGTTTTGGCACTGTGAGCAGGTGCCAGGTCGTGCTGAAAAATGAAATCTTCATCTCCATAAAGCATTTCAGCCGATGGAAGCATGAAGTGCTCCAAAATCTCCTGATAGCTAGCTGCATTGACCCTGCCCTTGATGAAACACAGTGGACCAACACCAGCAGCTGACATGGCACCCCACACCATCACTGACTGTGGGTACTTGACACTGGACTTCAGGCATTTTGGCATTTCCTTCTCCCCAGTCTTCCTCCAGACTCTGGCACCTTGATTTCCGAATGACATGCAAAATTTGCTTTCATCAGAAAAAAGTACTTGGGACCTCTTAGCAACAGTCCAGTGCTACTTCTCTGTAGCCCAGGTCAGGCGCTTCTGCCGCTGTTTATGGTTCAAAAGTGGCTTTACCTGGGGAATGCGGCACCTGTAGCCCATTTCCTGCACACGCCTGTGCACGGTGGCTCTGGATGTTTCTACACCAGACTCAGTCCACTGCTTCCTCAGGTCCCCCAAGGTCTGGAATCGGTCCTTCTCCACAATCTTCCTCAGGGTCCGGTCACCTCTTCTCGTTGTACAGCGTTTTCTGCCACATTGTTTCCTTCCAACAGACTTCCCATTGAGGTGCCTTGATACAGCACTCTGGGAACAGCCTATTTGTTGAGAAATTTCTTTCTGGGACTTACCCTCTTGCTTGAGGGTGTCAATGATGGCCTTCTTGACATCAGTCAGGTCGCTAGTCTTACCCATGATGGGGGTTTTGAGTAATGAACCAGGCAGGGAGTTTTTAAAAGCCTCAGGAATCTTTTGCATGTGTTTAGAGTTAATTAGTTGATTCAGAAGATTAGGGTAATAGGTCGTTTAGAGAACCTTTTCTTGATATGCTAATTTTTTGAGACAGGTTTTTTGTGTTATCAGGAGTTGTATGCCAAAATCATCAGTATTAAAACAATAAAAGACCTGACAAATTTCAGTTGGTGTGTAATGAATCTAAAATATATGAAAGTTTAATTGTAATCATTACATTATGGAAAATAATGAAATTTAGCACTATATGCTAATTTTTTGAGAAGGACCTGTATTATATAGAGTCATTACAAACAGTGATCTATTTCAAGTGTTTATTTCTGTTAATCTTGATGATTATGGTTTACAGCCAATGAAAATCCAAAAGTCATTATCTCAGTAAATTACAATACTTTATAACATCAGCTTGAAAAATTATTTAAAAATCTGAAATGTTGGCCTGCTGAAATGTATGTTCAGTAAATGCACTCAATACTTGGTCAGGGCTCCTTTGCATCAATTATTGCATCCTTGCGGCGTGGCATGGTGGCAATCAGAATGTGGCACTGCTGACACGTTATGGAAGCCCAAGTTCCTTTGATAGCACATCTGCATTGTTGGATTCTCTATGGGGTTAAGGTCAGGTGAGTTTGCTGGCCAATCAAGCACAGTGATACTGTTGTTTTTAAACCAGGTATTGGCATTTTTGGCAGTGTGGACAGGTGCCAAGTCCTGCTGGAGAATGAAATTTCCATCTCCAAAAAGTTTGTTGGCAGAGGAAGCATGAAGTGCTCTTAAATTTCCTGGTAGACAGCTGCGCTGACTTTGGTCTTGATTAGTGTTGAGCATTCCGATACCGCAAGTATCGGGTATCGGCCGATATTCGCTGTATCGGAATTCCGATACTTAGTTCCGATATTTTTCCTATATCGTATACCGGAATCGGAAGTTCCCATAATTCTTTGAGAGGCACTGTGATTTTAGTCAGCCAATGAGGAATCCTACGAAGTGTGGGCACATCCTGTACTGCTGCGGTCATCTTAACTAATGGCATGGCTGTGATTGGCTGCTGAAATGATGTCAGAATGCACTATAAAAGGCGCCGCCGCCATTTTAGCGTCACTGTGCTGTGAACTCAGTTAGGGACAGAACGCTGCTCTGCTGACTCAGAGGGACAGTTAGAGATTGCGATTTTGTGTACTTTGCTTTAGGCAGGCTAGTTTACCAACCGCTGTGTAAAGCTTCCTTTTGCCTTGCAGTGTTGTTTTAACAGCTCTGTGCAAGGTGTGTGTGTGAGAGTGCAGGTGATGCTGCAGTTTGCTCTGCATCCAACGCTGTCTGTAGGCATCTGCACGTGTCACTCACAGACTCTTTTTTTTTTTCTTTAGTGTAATTCTAGCTGCTCCATTCAATAGAAATTATAGTGTGATGCGCTTCCATCCGTAAACAATACATTGGTTGCAAACACTATAGAAGTACAGAAAGGAGCCTTTCACAGATAGTGAACAGTTGTGTTTCAGTGTTCACTGCAGTCTGTGAGGTATTTTTTTAAATGCAGATCACACTCCAGTTACTTCTTCAACTAATGCTGCGTGTACTCTGCTGAGTGTCTCTCACTGGCTCATCCTTGTCATTTTTCTAAAATTGGTGCTGCTTTATTCTATTTTCAATTTACTAAAATCTATTAGTGTGACGCTCTTCCATCAAAATACAATACATTGCTTGCAAACATAATAGAAGTCCACAAAAAGGCCTTTCACAGCAAGTGAACAGTTGTGTTCAGTGTTCACTCTAGTCTGAGGTTTAAATTTTTGGTAGGAGTGTAGATCCCGCTCCACTTACTTCAACCACCGCTGCGTGTACTCTGCTGAGTGTCTGTCACTGGCTCATCCTTGTCATTTTTCTAAAATTGGTGCTGCTTTATTCTATTTTCAATTTACTAAAATCTATTAGTGTGACGCTCTTCCATCAAAATACAATACATTGCTTGCAAACATAATAGAAGTCCACAAAAAGGCCTTTCACAGCAAGTGAACAGTTGTGTTCAGTAGGGTTGAGCATTCCGATACTGCAAATATCGGGTATCGGCCGATATTGGCTGTATCGGAATTCCGATTCCGAGTACCCATATTTTCGTCTTATCGGATACCGGAATCGGGATTGTCACTGTCACTGTCTGTGTCCGTCGGTCGGGTCTGTCAGGAGTCAGCGGCACTTACCTGGCAGAAGATCTCCGGCGGTCACGTCCTGGACTGCTTCATGGCCGCAATCTTCTTTCCCCGGCGGTCACATGTAGTTTCTCGCGATAACTGCAGTGACTGCTGGGTAATCCCGGCCGTAAAGCAGTCAGTCCGATGACGTCACCGCCGGGGAAGCAGGTAATCAGCTGTGCTGCGTCGCGATGACAGGCTCTGCCTGTCATTGCGATGTAGCAGAGTTGGATCGTCGTGGGACTGTCGTTATGGACTGCGTCGGACAGGTGGTATACTGTTGGTTTTTTTTTTTTTTTTTTTTTACAGGAGATCGATGGCGTCGCAGGAATGAGAGTACAATAAAATTAATGAAAACTGTGTTGTCTCTTTTATTTCATTAAAATACTTTTTTCTTGCTTTGTCTTTTTTTTATACATTTAATAACTTTGGGATTAATAATGGATCGGTGTCTTATTGACACCTCTCCATTATTAACCGGGCTTATTGTCACCGTGCAATCAACGGTGACATTAACCCCTTATTACCCCGCTTGCCACCGCTACAGGGCAAGTGGGAAGAGCCGGGTAAAGTGCCACAATTGGCACATCTTTTGATGCGCCAAATGTGGGGCTGCTGTAGCCTGGTATTATCAGGCTGTTGAGGGCCAAAATCCATGGGCCTTGACAGTCTTTTAATACCAGGCCGCAGCAGTCTGCATTTTACTTGGCTGGTTAACAAAAATAGGGGGGATCCCCACGCCGTTTTTTTTTCGAGGGGATCCCCTATTTTTGTTAACCAGCCAAGCTAAGCAGACTGCTGTGGCCTGGTATTATCAGGCTGGCAAGGTCCATGGATATTGGATCCTTACCAGCCTGAAAAACCAGGCCTCAGCGGTCTGCTTCATCTGGCTGGTTAACAAAAATAGGGGGGACCCCACGCCAATTTTTTTCGAGGGGATCCCCTATTTTTGTTAATCAGCCAAGATATGCAGACTGCTGTGGCCTGGTATTATCAGGCTGGCAAGGTCCATGGATCTTGGCTCCTTAACAGCCTGAAAATCCAGGCCTCAGCGGTCTGCTTCATCTGGCTGGTTAACAAAAATAGGGGGGACCCCACGCCAATTTTTTTCGAGGGGATCCCCTATTTTTGTTAATCAGCCAAGATATGCAGACTGCTGTGGCCTGGTATTATCAGGCTGGCAAGGTCCATGGATCTTGGCTCCTTAACAGCCTGAAAATCCAGGCCTCAGCGGTCTGCTTCATCTGGCTGGTTAACAAAAATAGGGGGGACCCCACGCCATTTTTTTTTTCGAAGGGAACCCCTATTTTTGTTAATCAGTTCCCTCTGACGTCACTGATTGTGTCCCTGGCTGACCTGAAGTGAAAGTGGAAAGCAATCAATTAAGCTTTCCACTTAAGGGCCCGTCTCACATAGCGATATCGCTACCGAGATCGCTGCTGAGTCACTAGTTTTGTGACGCAGCAGCGAGCTCACCAGCGATATCGCTGAAATGTCAGGACCTTTTTTTGATCGCTGGTTTCCCGCTGACAGGCACACACGCGGGGCTGTGCCTAGAAACCCGCTGTGTACCTTGGATACCAGCGCCCTGATGCAGGGAGCTGGTATCCAAGGTACACAGCGGGTTTCCAAGCGCTGCGCGGTGCCTGGAAACCCGCTGTGTACCTTGGTTACCAGCGGATCGCTGGTCTCCCGCCTGTCACACGCAGTGATGCGTGCCTGTCAGAGGGAAACCAGCGATCAAAAAAAGGTCCTGACATTTCTGCGACGATCAGCGATACCCGGCAGGGGGGCTGATCGTCGCTGAATGTCACACACAGCGATATCGCTGGTGAGCTCGCTGCTGCGTCACAAAACTAGTGACTCAGCAGCGATCTCGGTAGCGATATCGCTATGTGAGACGGGCCCTTAAGCGATGTTACCCGCAGTGTCGCTGTCCCAGATCGCTGCCTGAGCTGCCTGTTTGGCAGCTCAGCAGCGATCATGTAGCGATACACCAGCGATCCTGACAAGTGCATATCGTTGTCGGGATCGCTGGTGTATCGTTATGTGACACCCAGCCTTTACTCTCCTGTCAGGCAGGAGAGGAACTCATTCATTTGGGGTTTACTGTGAGGCTGCAGCATTAGCTGCGGTCCCTGCAGTAAACATTAACCCTTTCTGAAGGATTACACCGTGGGACCTGACTGTGCATGGGATAGGTAAGAATAATTTTGCTTTTTTATTTTATTTTTATTACAGGAAATGGTTTTTGCAGTAAAATAAAAGATGGTCAAAAACATGTGTCTTTATTTCATTAAAATGATTTTTAATTAAAGTGTGTGTGTTTTATTTTTATTTCATGCAATAGGATTAATAATTGATAGTTGTCTAATTGACAGCTCTCAATTATTAACCTGGCTTAAGGTCACCTTTCAATAGCAAGGTGGCTTTAACCCCATATTAACCCATTCGCCACCGCTACAGGGCAATGGGAATAGACGGGCAAAGTGCCAGAAAGGGCGAATCTAATTATAGATTTGTCTTTCCTGGGGTGTCTGGGGGCAGATGTTAGTAGCCGGGGGGGGCAAAAATAATGGTCCCTCTCTGGGCTATTATTATCTGCCCCCACTCACTGGCTTTGTCTGTCTGGTTGCGAAAATAGGGCGGGAGCCCACGCATTTTTTTTCAGCAATTTTACACCTCATATATATATATACATGTCATTGAATTTGTGACACATATATATATATATTTATATTTGTAGTTCATACACTTCTACATAGTATAATAGCCGCTAATTCAATTGCCGGCTTTTGTGAAAATGCAGAACCCGACATGAAATGACACTTGGTGTACATAGGGTTAACCATGTCTTTTCATGTCCTTTGCTATCTAATTTGCACAAACAATTAAATCAGTCTATGTGTGCAAAATTTCACACCTGTAGGGGTTAATTAAAGGTGTAAATTCGTAGCAAAAAAGTCCGTTTTTTTTACAACGAATTTACACCTTTAATTAACCCTACAGGTGTGAAATTTTGCACACATAGACTGATTTAATTGTTTGTGCAAATTAGATAGCAAAGGACATGAAAAGACATGGTTAACCCTATGTAAACCAAGTGTCATTTCATGTCGGGTGCTTCTGTCTTTTCACTGAAGCCGGCTTTACCCGGCAATTGAATCAGAGGATATTTTACTATGTAGAAGTGTATAAACTATACATATATGTATATATATATGTCACAATGACATGTATATATATATATGTATTCTATGTGTGTATATTTAGTGTTTACAAGGAAAGAATGGGGTTTTTTAGTTGCGATATTTTGTTCCCATAGACTTACATGGGACTTCCGGTATCGGAATCGGGTATCGCCGATATTTTAGTGATATCGGCGATACCATTCCGATTCCGATACTTTAGGATATCGGAAAGTATCGCTCAACTCTAGTGTTCAGTGTTCACTCTAGTCTGATGTTTAAATTTTTGGTAGGAGTGTAGATCCCACTCCACTTACTTCAACCACCGCTGCGTGTACTCTGCTGAGTGTCTGTCACTGGCTCATCCTTGTCATTTTTCTAAAATTGGTGCTGCTTTATTCTATTTTCAATTTACTAAAATCTATTAGTGTGACGCTCTTCCATCAAAATACAATACATTGCTTGCAAACATAATAGAAGTCCACAAAAAGGCCTTTCACAGCAAGTGAACAGTTGTGTTCAGTGTTCACTCTAGTCTGAGGTTTAAATTTTTGGTAGGAGTGTAGATCCTGCTCCACTTACTTCAACCACCGCTGCGTGTACTCTGCTGAGTGTCTGTCACTGGCTCATCCTTGTCATTTTTCTAAAATTGGTGCTGCTTTGTTCTATTTTCAATTTACTAAAATCTATTAGTGTGACGCTCTTCCATCAAAATACAATACATTGCTTGCAAACATAATAGAAGTCCACAAAAAGGTCTTTCACAGCAAGTGAACAGTTGTGTTCAGTGTTCACTCTAGTCTGAGGTTTAAATTTTTGGTAGGAGTGTAGATCCCGCTCCACTTACTTCAACCACCGCTGCGTGTACTCTGCTGAGTGTCTGTCACTGGCTCATCCTTGTCATTTTTCTAAAATTGGTGCTGCTTTATTCTATTTTCAATTTACTAAAATCTATTAGTGTGACTGTCATGTATAGTGTACAGTTCCTATAGCGTCTTGTGCTTGGGTGCGAGGAAAACACAGGAGACATAGGTTGAAATGAAATGACTTGTATTACTTCATACAAGCATGCTGAAAAGTTCACACAGTTTGCAGGAACAGCGACAGGAGACACAGCAGGCCAGAGTAACTTCAAGCACTACAATAAATCTCCAAAGCAGGTTCAGGATCTCTTCTCTGTACCGTAATTCCTCTGCAAACATGGATTCACCAAACAGCAGGTTTCCAGAGTCCAAAAGTGTTCCAAGGTTCCTCAGTAGGGAATAGCTGGAGTACAAGTCCAAGGCTTCCAGGAGTCAGGTCACAGACTGACTGAGGCTTGATTCAGGAGCACTGATTGTTCAGCTGAGGCTGCTTAAGAAGCAAGAGGCCCCCTGAAGAAGGAAGGAAGGAACCTTCCGAAACGCGCGTTGGGGTGGCAGGGGCAGCCTGTGTGGTCAGTCACATTGTGACTGTATTGGTATGTACTTTATTACCATCGACTATCTATCTCTGCATACACATGTATTTACTGTTATATGTACATTTATCTACCGTTGTATGTATGTACATCTATGCATTATAATTAAGTTTCATACTATCTGTGACAAGTAGTATCAGACACCAGTGTGTTTAGTTTACCACATGTGGCTTCCCCTGTCTTTTGTATTTGCACTGAGGCACATGCGGTATTTTTCTGCTGTGCTAATCTTTTATCCTAGTACAATAATAAAGTGTTTTCTATTTTTGTTACATTTGACCTTTTGACTGCTTATTTCTCTCTGTGTGGCTATATATATTATATATGCAGTTGGTCCATTATGGTCCTCATATTTTCAGTCTACTAACTTCTGACATGATGTCAGCATACTTGCCATGATATGGTACATATAGTAACTGATATGTTGATCTATTGTATTTTTAAGAAGCAAGAGGGAAGAATCAGGGCGGGAACATGAAAACTGGAAACTCCATATTAACTGAGGGCAAGAGCTGCAGAAAGACAGAAAGCAAAATGGCCGACGGAAAACTGAGTTTCAAGGAACATGTCAACAGAGACAAAGAACCTTACATTACTCCCCCCTTAGGGACAACCTCCGGATGACCTCAGACCAGGCTTGTCAGGGTACCTCTGATGAAACTGGCGGAGCAGGCGAGGAGCATTTACATTATTGACTGGTTCCCATGAGTTGTCCTCCACTGGGTAGCCCTGCCATTTAATCAAATATTGCAACTGATTTCTGTACAACCTGGAATCTAGAATCCTTTCCACCATAAATTCTTCCTGACCATCGACCAGCACTGGGTCAGGGCAAGGAGAAGAACGTCCAGGAAACGTATTGGGTGTTGCAGCCTTTAGTAGGGATACATGAAAGACAGGGTGGATTCTCATAGTTCTGGGCAGTTGAAGACGACAAGCAACAGCACTTATAATCTTACTGATCTTATAGGGTCCAATGTACTTATGTCCCAATTTAGACGATGGAATCTTTAATTTAAGATTTCTGGTTGACAGCCAGACCAAATCTCCTACCTTGAAAGCGGTTGTCATGTGTGCATTGCCACGAAGATCGTCGCGGTTGCACATTTTGACTTCTCACAAACTGAGCTGCTGTTTCTTTGTGTTTGGCAGCTAGGGAGTTAATTCTGTCTGTGCTCGGGGCTGGGGCTGGGTGCAGTTTTCTCCCGGCGCAATTGATTAATTTGTTGATTGGTTTCCTTTAAATTCCTGGTTGTTGCTTGGGGAGTTGCCAGTGAAACCTTCATGCAGACCACAGATAGGAAAGAATCGTATAGACTTTAGTTGTGAGCTCTTTAGTTGTTCTAAGCTCAACTTGGTTAGAGTTTATTTCCCAGACCATTTATGTTCCTTTGGTGTTTGAGTGTGTATGCAAGCGAGTGTTATCCTGTCTGTCTTATATGTCTAAACTGTGTATTTAGCTAAGATCAGCCCATATCCCTTGGTGGTAGTCAGGATCCCTTTTTAGGGCTGATTTCAGGGTTCAGGGTCTGATAGGAGACAGGGTTAGGTTGGTGACTTGGACCACTGAACCATTATCAGTACCTCCCAAGGTGAGGGATAAGTTAGGACCCCAGTTTAGGGTCAGGTTAGATCCCGGTCCACCCTTCCTGTTTCAGCTCATCAAGTCCTCAAGATTAACCCGGGTTCAGCAGATATCGTGTCAGGTAAATCTATTCTATACTTACATGCTGATGTAGCTATACTAGTTGTTGTATAGAGTGTTGTTCCTGTATTAATAGTTTACTGACATTGTATACATATCATTAGACAGGGGACATTTCACTGGCCATAAAAATTATCTCCAGTTACCCTGGATCCAGTAGCCCAGCTGGCTTGCAGTTTCGGGTTATCCCTGGAGTTGGGGGTTTAAATCCAAAATTTTGCTCCCCGGAGCAACCAGGTTGAACCAAAATTTTCCTCCGGGGTTCACTGGTGGGCGGACAATTTTTCACCTTCGGGAGGCATGTAAAATTTTATTTTCGGCTTCGGCCTCGTACAG
>JARQOD010000006.1:186863180-186968823 GCA_033576555.1 Oophaga sylvatica
TTCGTGGGGCCTATAACTTAATTCGTATTAAACCTGGGGATGAATGGAAGACTGCATTCAGGTCACGCTATGGACACTTTGAATATCTAGTTATGCCTTTTGGTCTGAGTACCGCCCCAGCCACTTTCCAACACTTGGTGAATGACATCTTCAGGGATCTCCTAGATACATTCGTGGTAATTTATTTGGATGATATTCTAATTTTTTCTAACTCCACAGAGGAACATCATGGACATGTGAGAATGGTCTTGGAACGTCTAAGACAAAATCATCTTTACATCAAACTTGAAAAGTGTGAATTCCATAGGACCGAAATTCAATTTCTGGGGTATGTACTGTCTACACAAGGAATTAGTATGGATGGAAGCAAAACCCAAGCCATCAAGGATTGGCCAAGTCCTAGAAATGTGAAGGAGGTACAGCGCTTCATCGGGTTTGCCAATTTCTATAGACGTTTCATTAGAAATTTCTCTGAGGTATTGTCACCTATCACTCAACTTACCCGGAAAGAGTCTAGGTTTTCCTGGACTCCCCAAGCCCAGGAAGCATTTTCCCGTCTAAAAGATAAATTTACCACTGCACCTATCCTAGTACATCCCAACCCCGAGCTTGCCTTCATAATAGAGGTGGATGCTTCAGACTGTGCCGTTGGAGCTATACTCTCTCAGAGAACAGGTGAGAAGAATGTCTTGCATCCCTGTGCCTTCTTTTCCCAGCAGTTGTCTTCGGCTGAGAGGAACTACGATGTGGGCAATAGAGAGTTGTTGGCCATTATTGCCGCCTTCAAAGAATGGAGACACCTTCTTCAGGGAGCTGCACAGCAAATAGTCGTCCTGACAGACCATCGTAACCTTGAGTTTATCAGGTCGGCTAAGTGCCTGACTCCTCGCCAGGCTCGCTGGAAACTTTTCTTAAACCAATTTAATTTTATCATCTCTTATAGACCAGGATCGCGCAATGGAAAGGCTGATGCACTCTCTAGGATTTACTCAGCAGAGACACGTCCAATTACTCCTCCTAAGACTATTCTTCCTGACTCTAGATTCCTAGAGTAATTCATAATCAAGACCTACTTAAGGACATCAAGGAAGCATACCATGCGGATTCCTTTTTGGCACAACCCCCAAGGGACGTAAGTCTTGTCTTTAAGAATGGTGTGTGGATTCAGGGACAACGTCTGTATATTCCTGAAACAGTCAGATTAAGAGTATTGCAACTCATTCACGATTCCAAGATAGCTGGGCATAGAGGAATTCTAAAGACACAGGAATTTCTTTCTCGTTTCTTTTGGTGGCCCACTTGCAGGAAGGATGTTTTGAATTATGTCACTTCATGTGAGGTCTGTGCAAGATGCAAAACACCTCGCTCTTCACCAACTGGTCTGTTACAGCCTCTTCCCACCCCGTCCCGCCCGTGGGGATCCATTTCTATGGACTTTATTGTGGAGTTACCAACCTCTCAGGGAAGAACACCATTCTAGTGGTGGTTGACCGTCTAACAAAGGCAGCTCATTTTATCCCTTGTGTCGGCTTACCCACTGCAAAACAGACATCAGATTTGATGATTAAAGATGTGTTTCGCTTACATGGAGTACCGGATGAGGTTATTTCGGATCGAGGGGTGCAATTCACTTCTAGGTTTTGGCAAAATTTCTGTGCAGCATTGGACATTAAAGTAAACCTTTCTTCTGCTTTTCATCCCCAGACTAATGGACAGACCGAACGAACCAATCAAACCCTGGAGCAGTATCTCCGCTGCTTTATCTGCCACCTACAGGATGATTGGGTGGATCTACTTCCATTAGCTGAGTTCTCGTATAACAACTCTCAGAGTGCCTCCACTAAACAGTCTCCTTTTTACTCTAATCTAGGTTATCATCCTAACATTCTACCACGATTTCCCATAGAAACGCCTTTACCAGCAGTGGCTGAAAGAATCACGTCTTTACAGAAGAATATGGATCTTTTAAAGGAAAATCTGGAATCGGCTCAAGAAAGGTACAAGAAAGCAGCAGATAAATTTCGTAAACCTGCACCAGCTTTCAAGGTAGGAGACTTGGTCTGGCTGTCAACCAGAAATCTTAAGTTAAGGATTCCATCGTCTAAGTTGGGACATAAGTACATTGGACCCTATAAAATCAGTAAAATTATAAGTGCCGTTGCTTGTCGTCTTCAACTGCCCAGAACTATGAGAATCCACCCTGTCTTTCATGTATCCCTACTAAAGGCTGCGACACCCAATACGTTTCCTGGACGTTCCTCTCCTTGCCCTGACCCAGTGCTAGTCGATGGTCAGGAAGAATTTGTGGTGGAAAGGATTTTAGATTCCAGGTTGTATAGAAATCAGTTACAATATCTGATTAAATGGCAGGGCTACCCAGTGGAGGACAACTCATGGGAACCGGTCAATAACGTTAATGCTCCTCGCTTGTTCCGTCAGTTTCATCAGAGGTACCCACACAAGCCTGGTCTGAGGTCATCCGGAGGTTGTCCTTAAGGGGGGAGTAATGTAAGGTTCTATGTATATATTCCTGAAACTCAGTTTGTTCGTCAGCCATTTTACTTTCTGTCTTGCTGCAGCTATCTTGCCCTCAGTCAAAATGGAGTTTCCAGCTTGCATGTTCCCGCCCTGATTCTCTCCTTTGCTTCTTAAGCAGCCACAGCTGAGCAATCAGTGCTTCAGAATCTAGCCTGCAGTGAACCTGTGACTTGACTCCTGTAAGCCTTGGACCTTGTACTCCAGCTATTCCTACTGAGGAACTCTGAAGCACTTGTGGACTCTGAACCCTGCTCTTTGAAAGACCCACGTTTGCATGGACTTACGGTAACAGAGAAGAAGATCCTGAATCTGTATTGGAGAGTGATTGCTGAGCTTGGATTACTCTGGCCTGCTGTGTCTCCTGTTTCTGTGTCTGCAAACTGTGTGACTATTTCTGCCAACTTGTATGAAGTAATACAGGACTTTTCTATATCAAACCTGTGACTCCTGTGTTTTCATCGCACCCAAGCACAAGACGCTATATGAACTGTACTACATACATTACAGTAGAGCTTGAAGTTACTCTGGCCTGCTGTGTTATCCTGCCTCTGTTCCTGCAAACTGTGTGACCTTTTCTGCATGCTTGTATGAAGTAATACAAGTCATTTCATATCAACCTATGTCTCATGTGTTTTCCTCGCACCCAAGCACAAGACGCTATAGGATCTGTACACTATACATGACAAGATTCAGGAGCCAATGTTTAGTGTCTGCTGGGTCTGGGAAAGCCGTGTCTGCTGTGACTGTGGATATCAGATGTCCGTTTAATACCTTCTGTGATGACAGTGGTTGTGACTTCTCACAACCATTCCAGGTGAGCGCATTCCCTTAAATGTTACTCTGGAGTGTTACCACAGGTAAACACTATTGTTTTTTTTTTTTCTTTCCTCTTCTCCTTCCAGCACTTCTGCCTTAAAAGATCTGGAAGATGGAGGCCCGCATAAAGGAGCTTTGCGGAGTGACTGATACAATCCTTGCAGATATACAGACTATAAAGACCCGTTTTGCAAGCCTACAAGACCTCACTAATCATAATTTGCAAGTGTTTGGACAAACTACTCAGGAATTACGAGCCAGGATTGAGGCTCTAGAGGAACGAGTCCAGGCTCCTGCCATAACCCCGAGTTATGGGATCCCCAAGTTACCTCCTTTTCGTTTTGGCGGTGAACGTGAGAAATTCAGGGGATTTATTAACCAATGCAATCTATTTTTCTCTGCACATGCTTCATAATTTCCCACTGAACGATCCAAAGTGCTTACTATAATCATGTTGCTTACCAATAGGGCTTTGATGTGGGCAAACCCTCTGATTGAGACTGAGGATGATTGTTTGAATCACCTTGATGCTTTTATTTCAGCCATGGGGCAGGTGTTTGATGACCCCAATCGAGGTGCAACAGCTGAAGCAGCCATGTTAACTTTGCGCCAAGGTAAGCGTTCAGTTGCCGAATATGCCTTGGATTTCAGGAGATGGGCTCTTGATACCACTTGGGACACTTCCGCCAAAAAATCTATTTTTCGGAAAGGGTTGTCTCCACTGATTAAGAATGAATTTGCTCGTGAAGACCCTCCCACTGCGTTAGGTGACTTTATTAACTATTGTATCCGTATTGATGCTCGTCTGACTGAACGCAGACAAGAGAGATGGTTCGAAAATAATCGCACTAACCTTTTCCTACCTCCCTCCTCAGCTAAGGAACCTTTGAGTAGGATCACAAGGGAACCAGAACCTGAACCCATACAGGTGGACTCTTTACAAAGACGGGTTAGTGATGCACGCAAAGAACATCGTATAAAGGAAAATCTATATTTTTACTGTGGTAAGTCAGGGCACTTCATTATAAACTGCCCCAGCCGTTCTCGTAAGACTACTGCAGCAGTCATTCACTGTGAGTGTTGCGAGAGGAGCTCTGTCATGTCCGAGCCTCAGACTCCAGAGAGATCTGCTGCAAGAGATCTTGATTTTTCGGACTTAAACTCTGTTAGTTCTGGGGACATTGACGGTATAAACGCTGCAATTTTTCAAGTTTCCTCAGCGGTGTCCCAGCTGAGTTGTAAAAGAAATAATTCTCATTGCTTCCTTTCCATCAAACTCTGGGTGGACTCAGTCTGGGTGTCTAGCTCTGCTATGATCGACTCAGGAGCAAGTGGAAATTTTATGGATATCTCCTTTGCTCTGAAACAGGGGATATGTTCAGTGAAGAAGGCTACTCCAGTACAGATGGAGACTGTGGATGGCTCCCTGCTGACCTCTGGACCAGGGGATCAGGAAACAGAGCCTTTGAGGGTCCTTATGGGTAAAGATCATCAGGAGAAAATGTCTTTTATGCTTATCTCTTCTCCCCACTTTCCCATTATTCTAGGGCTACCATGGCTGCAGGCGCAGAATCCTACGATTAACTGGGAAACCAAGGAATTACACTTTCCGGAGAAACAGATGAGTCAAGGAGTTTCAGCTTGCTCTGTTCCTAAAGGAACCATGTCAGTCCCTGAACTACCAGCTGTATACCAGGACTATGTGGATTTATGTGACAAGAAGAACGCTGATCAGCTTCCTCCTCACCGTCCATATGATTGTCCAATCGAATTATTGCCTGGAGCCGAGATACCTTTTGGTAAGATCTATCCCCTAGCGGGGCCCGAGCTAAAGGCTTTGAAGGACAACATAGATGAAAATCTAGCCAAAGGCTTCATACGCCCCTCTTCATCTCCCGCAGGTGCACCCATCTTCTTTGTGAAGAAGAAAGATGGATCTCTGAGACCCTGCATAGACTATAGGGAACTCAATAAGGTTACTATTAGAAACCGTTATCCATTGCCTTTAATCCCTGAGTTGTTGGAGAGAGTGCGGCACGCCAAAATTTTCTCTAAACTGGATCTCCGTGGGGCCTATAACTTGGTCCGTATTAGACCTGGGGATGAATGGAAGACTGCATTCAGGTCACGCTATGGACACTTCGAATATCTAGTTATGCCTTTTGGTCTGAGTACCGCCCCAGCCACTTTCCAACACTTGGTGAATGACATCTTCAGGGATCTCCTAGATACATTTGTGGTGATTTATCTGGATGATATTCTAATTTTTTCTAACTCTACAGAGGAACATCATGGACATGTGAGAATGGTCTTAGAACGCCTAAGACAAAACCATCTCTACATCAAACTTGAAAAGTGTGAATTCCATAGGACCGAAATTCAATTTCTGGGGTATGTACTATCTACGCAAGGGATTAGTAGGGATGGAAGCAAGACCCAAGCCATCAAGGATTGGCCAATTCCTAGAAATGTGAAGGAGGTGCAGTGCTTCATCGGGTTTGCCAACTTCTATAGACGTTTCATTAGGAATTTCTCTGAGGTAGTGTCACCTATCACCCAACTTACCCGGAAACAGTCTAGGTTCTCCTGGACCCCGCAAGCTCAGGAAGCATTTTCCTGTTTAAAGGATAAATTTACCACCGCACCTATCTTAGTACATCCCAACCCCGAGCTTGCCTTCATAATAGAGGTGGATGCTTCAGACTGTGCCGTTGGAGCTATACTCTCTCAGAGAACAGGTGAGAAGAATGTCTTGCATCACTGTGCCTTCTTTTCCCAGCAGTTGTCTTCGGCTGAGAGGAACTACGATGTGGGCAATAGAGAATTGTTGGCCATTATTGCCGCCTTCAAGGAATGGAGACACCTTCTTCAGGGAGCTACACAGCAAATAGTCGTCCTGACAGACCATCGTAACCTTGAATTTATCAGGTCGGCTAAGTGCCTGACTCCTCGCCAGGCTCGCTGGAATCTTTTCCTAAACCAATTTAATTTTGTAATTTCTTATAGACCAGGATCGCGCAATGGAAAGGCTGATGCACTCTCTAGGATTCATTCAGCAGAGACACGTCCACTTACTCCTCCTAAGACTATTCTTCCTGACTCTAGATTCCTGGGAGTGATTCATAATGAAGACCTACTTAAGGACATCAAGGAAGCATACCATGCGGATTCTTTGTTGGCTCAACCCCCAAGGGACGTAAGTCTTGTCTTTAAGAATGGTGTGTGGATTCAGGGACAACGTCTGTATATACCTGAAACAGTCAGATTGAGAGTATTGCAACTCATCCACGATTCCAAGATAGCCGGGCATAGGGGAATTCTAAAGACACAAGAATTTCTTTCTCGTTTCTTTTGGTGGCCCACTTACAGGAAAGATGTTTTAAACTATGTCACTTCATGTGAAGTCTGTGCAAGATGCAAAACACCTCGCTCCTCACCAACTGGTCTGTTACAACCTCTTCCCACCCCGTCCCGCCCGTGGGGATCCATTTCTATGGACTTCATTGTGGAGTTACCAACCTCTCAAGGGAAGAACACCATTCTAGTGGTGGTTGATCGTCTAACAAAGGCAGCTCATTTTATCCCTTGTGTCGGCTTACCCACTGCAAAACAGACATCGGACTTGATGATTAAGAATGTGTTTCGCTTACATGGAGTACCAGATGAGGTCATTTCGGATCGAGGGGTGCAATTCACTTCAAGGTTTTGGCAAAATTTCTGTGCCGCATTGGACATTAAAGTAAACCTTTCTTCTGCTTTTCATCCCCAGACTAATGGACAGACAGAACGAACCAATCAGACCCTGGAGCAGTATCTCCGCTGCTTTATCTGCAACCTACAAGATGATTGGGTGGATCTACTTCCACTGGCTGAGTTCTCTTATAATAACTCTCAGAGCGCCTCCACTAAGCAGTCTCCTTTTTACTCCAATCTAGGTTATCATCCTAACATTCTTCCTCGATTTCCCATAGATACGCCCTTGCCGGCAGTGGCTGAAAGAATCACTTCTTTACAAAAGAATATGGATCTTCTAAAGGAAAATCTAGAATTGGCTCAGGAAAGGTACAAGAAAGCAGCAGATAAATTTCGTAAACCTGCACCAGCTTTCAAGGTAGGAGATTTGGTCTGGCTGTCAACCAGAAATCTTAAAATAAAGATTCCATCGTCTAAATTGGGACATAAGTACATTGGACCTTATAAGATCAATAAGATTATAAGTGCTGTTGCTTGTCGTCTTCAACTGCCCAGAACTATGAGAATCCACCCTGTCTTTCATGTATCCCTACTAAAGGCTGCAACACCCAATACGTTTCCTGGACGCTCTTCTCCTTGTCCTGACCCAGTGCTGGTCGATGGTCAGGAAGAATTTATGGTGGAAAGGATTCTAGATTCCAGGTTGTACAGAAATCAGTTGCAATATTTGATTAAATGGCAGGGCTACCCAGTGGAGGACAACTCATGGTAACCAGTCAATAATGTAAATGCTCCTCGCCTGCTCCGCCAGTTTCATCAGAGGTACCCTGACAAGCCTGGTCTGAGGTCAACCGGAGGTTGTCCTTAAGGGGGGAGTAATGTAAGGTTCTTTGTCTCTTTTGACATGTTCCTTGAAACTCAGTTTTCCGTCGGCCATTTTGCTTTCTGTCTTTCTGCAGCTCTTGCCCTCAGTTAATATGGAGTTTCCAGTTTTCATGTTCCCGCCCTGATTCTCTCCCTCTTGCTTCTTAAGCAGCCTCAGCTGAACAATCAGTGCTCCTGAATCAAGCCTCAGTCAGCCTGTGACCTGACTCCTGGAAACCTTGGATTTTGGACTCCAGCTATTCCCTACTGAGGAACTTTGGAACACTTTTGGACTTTGGAAACCTGCTGTCTGGTGAATCCATGTTTGCAGAGGAATTACGGTACAGAGAAGAGATCCTGAACCTGCTTGGAGAGTTATTGTAGAGCTTGAAGTTACTCTGGCCTGCTGTGTTCTCCTGCCTCTGTTCCTGCAAACTGTGTGACCTTTTCTGCATGCTTGTATGAAGTAATACAAGTCATTTCATATCAACCTATGTCTCATGTGTTTTCCTCGCACCCAAGCACAAGACGCTATAGGAACTGTACACTATACATGACAAATTGTACAACAACTTATGTGGTCCAATTTTCCTGTTACCCTTGGGAAAATAAAAAATTAGTGACTAAAAGATAATTTTTGTGGGAAAAAAATAGGATTTTTTATTTTCATGCCTGGGCATTATAAACTTGTGTGAAGCACTTTGGGGTTCAAAGTGCTCACCAAAGATCTAGATAAGTTCCTTAGGGGTCTAGTTTCCAAAATGGGGTCACTTGTGGGGGGTTTCCACTGTTTAGGCTCATCTGGGGCACTGCAAACGGAACATGACCCCCATTAACGTCTGCATTCCAAACGTTACTACTTCCTTTCCAAGCCCTGCCGTGCACCCAAACAGTTCCCCCCCCACATATGGGGTATCAGCGTACTCAGGACAAATTGGACAACAACTTTTGGGGTCCAATTTCCTTGGGAAAATTCAAAAATTTGGGACTAAAAAATCATTTTTGTGGAAAATTGATTTTTTTTTTTTCACACCCAGGCTTTATAAACTTTTGTGAAACACTTGAGGGTTCAAAGTGCTCACAACAGATCTAGATAAGTACCTTAGGGGGTCTAGTTTCCAAAATGGTGTCACTTGTGGGGGGTTTCCACTGTTTAGGCGCATCAGGGGCTCTCCAAACGCGACATGGCATCCAATCTAAATTCCAGCCAATTTTAGTTTGAAAAAGTCAAACGTCGCTCCTTCCCTTACGAGCTCTGCCGTGTGCCCAAACAGTGGTTTTCCCCCACATATGGGCTATTGGCGTACTCAGGAGAAATTGCATAACAACCTTATCTGTCCATTTTCTCCTTTTACCCTTGTGAAAATAAAAAAAAAGTTTGTAAAAGATAATTTTTGTGGCTAAAAAGTAAAATATTCATTTTTTCCTTCCACGTTGCTTTAGTTACTGTGAAGCACCTGAAGGGTTAATAAACTTCTTGAATGTGGTTTTGAGTACCTTGAGGGGTGCAGTTTTTAGAATGGTGTCACTTTTGGGTATTTTCTGCCATATAGACCCCTCAAAGTGACTTCAAATGTGAGGTGGTCCCTAAAAAAAATGGCTTTGTAAATTTTGCTGTAAAAATGAGAAATCGCTGGTCAACTTTTAACCCTTTTAACTTCCTAACAAAAAAAAATTTTGGTTCCAAAATTGTGCTGATGTAAAGTAGACATGTGGGAAATGTTATTTCTTAACTATTTTGTGTGATATATTTCTCTGTTTTAAGGGAATAAAAATTCAAAGTTTGAAATTTGCAAAATTTTAAAAATTTTCGCCATATTTGCGTTTTTTTCAAAAATAAACGCAAGTTATATCGAAGAAATTTTACCACTAACATGAAGTACAATATGTCACGAGAAAACAATCTCAGAATTGCGAAGATCCGTTGAAGCGTTCCAGAGTTATAACCTCATAAAGAGACAGTGGTCAGAATTGTAAAAATTGGCCCGGTCATTAACGTGCAAACCACCCTTGGGGGTGAAGGGGTTAACAAAGACCAAATTGAGTTTGATGTTTGAAGTGTCATATTTGCCTACTGACTTACAGCTAACATTTAGCAAAATGTGTTAACATTACAGAAAACACTGCTTAAAGGCACCATAATGGAGTTCTTTAGGAATTCTATATTTCATACATATTTATACAGTGATAGAAATAATTATTTGATCCCTTGCTGATTTTGTAAGTTTGCCCATTGACAAAGACATGAACAGTCTATAATTTTAAGGGTGGGTTAATTTTAACATTTAGAGATAGAATATCAAAAATAAAATCCAGAAAATCACATTGTATAAATTATATAAATTTATTTGCATTTTGCAGTGAGAAATAAGTATTTGATCCCCTAACAACCATTAAGAGTTCTGGCTCCTACAGACCAGTTAGATGCTCCTAATCAATTCATTACCTGTATTAAAGACAGCTGTCTTATAGTCACCTTTATAAAATACTCCTGTCCACAGACTCAATCAGTCAGACTATAACCTTTATAACATGGGCAAGACCAAAGAACTTTATAAGGATGTCAGGGACAAGATCATAGACCTGCACAAAGCTGTGAAGGGTTAAAAAGCATACGTAAGATGCTGGGTGAGAAGGAGACAACTGTTGGTGCAATAGTAAGAAAATGGAAGAAATACAAAATGACTGTTAATCGACATCGATCTGAGATACCATGCAAAATCTCATCTCATGGGCTATCCCTTATAATAAAGAAGGTGAAAGATCAGTGTAAATGGGAGGAACTTGTTAATGATCTTAAGGCAGTTCAGACTACAGTCACCAAGAAAACCATTGGTAACACAATATGCCATAAAGGTTTAAAATCCTGTGGTGCCTGCAAGGTCCCTCTGCTCAAGAAGGCTCATGTGCAGGCTCGTCTGAAGTTTGCCGATGAACACCTGGATGATTCGGTAAGTGATTGGGAGAAGGTGCTGTGGTCAGATGAGACAAAAATTGAGGTATTTAGCATTGACTCAACTCGCCGTGTTTGGAGAAAGAAATGTTGTCTATGACCCAAAGAACATCGTCCCCACTGTCAAGCATGGAGGTGTAAACATGTTTTGGGCTGTTTCTCTCCTTAGGGCACAGGACTACTTCACCGCATCAATGGGAGAATGGATGGAGCCATGTACTGTAAAATCCTGAGTGACCACCTCCTTCCCTCCGCCAGGATATTAAAAATGGGTCATAACTGGGTCTTCCAGCAAGACAATGACCCAAAACATACAGACAAGGCATCAAAGGATGGCTCAAAAGAAGCACATTAAAGTCATGGAGTGGCTTAGACAGTCTCCATACTTTAATCCCATGGAAAACTTATGGAGGGAGTTGAAGCTCCGAGTTGCCAAGTGACAGCCTAAAAATCTTAATGATTTAGAGATGATCTGCAAAGAAGAGTGGACCAAAATTCCTCCTGACATGTGCATAAACCTCATCATCAACTACAAAAAATGTCTGACTGCTGTGCTTACCAGCAAGGGTTTTGCCACCAAGTATTAAGTCTTGTTTGCCAGAGGCATCAAATACTTATTTCTCACTGCAAAATGCAAATACTTTTATATAATTTATAAAATGTGATGGCCTGGATTTTATTTTTGATATTGTATCTCTCAATGTCAAAATTAACCTACCCCTAACCCCTTCATGACCGGAGTGTTTTTCAGTTTTGCGTTTATTTTTCTTCCTCCCCTTCTTCTCAGAGCCATAACTTTTTTATTTTCCCGTCAAAATGACCTTGTGATGGACTGTTTTTTGCGGGCGAGTTTTACTTTTGAACAACACCATTGGTTTTACCATGTCATGTTTTTGTCGTTTGTTTTTTTTGTTTTGGCTTTTTACTAAGTACCCTAAATGCTAAAACTGACCTACCATTATTATTCTCCACGTCATTACGAGTTCATAGACATCAAACATGTCTAAGTTCTTTTTTATCTAAGTGGTGAAAAAAAATAAATTCAAAACTTTGATAAAAACAAAAAAAAATTGTGCCATTTTCCGATACCTGTAGCGCCTCAATTTTTCGTTATCTCGGGTTGGGTGAAAGCTTATTTTTTGCGCGCCGAGCTGATGTTTTTAATGGTACCATTTTGGTGCAGATTCGATCTTTCGATCGCCCATTATTGCAATTTAATGCAATGTCACGGTGACCAAAAAAATGTAATGCTGGCGTTTTTACTTTTTTTCGCTACGCTGTTTTTTTATTGATCGATCGGGTGATTCTGAATGCAGCAATACCAAATATGTGTATGTATGACTTTTTTATTGTTTTATTTTGAATGGGGCGTAAGTGGGGTGATTTGAACTTTTATATATTTTTTTATATTTTTAAAAACATTTTTTTTACTTTTGGCATGCTTCAATAGTCTCCATGGGAGTCCAGAAGCTGCCACAACCTGATCGGCTCTTCTACATACAGGCGATGATCTCCAGGAGACCTCTGGTTGTCATGCCTATGAACCAGTGACCCGCGGTCACATGACGGGGGTGACCGGTGGGCAGATTTCCAGCCCGATTGCTGGGAGTGCGAGTTAAATACAGCTGTCAGAGCATTAACGGGTTTATAGCTGTGGGTGGATCACGATTCCACCCGTGGCCATTCAGGGCACATGTCAGCTGTTCAAAACAGCTGACTTATCCCGGGAAAGATGTGGGCTCACCGCCGGACCCCACATCAAAGGGAGGGAGTCCGATATCGGCGTACTATTATGCCTGACGTCGGAAAGGGGTTAAAATTATAGACTGTTAATGTCTTTGTAAGTGGTGAAAAAAAATTAATTCAAAACTTTGCTAAAACAAAAAAAAATTGTGCCATTTTCCGATACCTGTAGCACCTCAATTTTTCGTTATCTCGGGTTGGGTGAAAGCTTATTTTTTGCGCGCCGAGCTGATGTTTTTAATGGTACCATTTTGGTGCAGATTCAATCTTTCGATCGCCCATTATTGCAATTTAATGCAATGTCACGGTGACCAAAAAAATGTAATGCTGGCGTTTTTACTTTTTTCGCTACGCTGTTTTTTTACTGATAGATCGGGCGATTCTGAATGCGGCAATACCAAATATGTGTATGTTTGACTTTTTTATTGTTTTATTTTGAATGGGGCATAAGGGGGGTGATTTGAACTTTTATATATTTTTTAAAAATTTTTAAAAACATTTTTTTTACTTTTGGCATGCTTCAATAGTCTCCATGGGAGTCTAGAAGCTGCCACAACCTGATCGGCTCTTCTACATACAGGCGATGATCACATTGCCTCTATGTAGTAAAATTACTCACTTGCTATGAGCGCCGACCACCGAGAGGCGTTCACAGCAAGCCAGCAGTGACAACCATAGAGGTCTCCAGGAGACCTCTGGTTGTCATGCCTATGAACCAGTGACCCACGGTCACATGACGGGGGTGACCGGTGGGCAGATTTCCAGCCCGATTGCTGGGAGTGCGAGTTAAATACAGCTGTCAGAGCATTAACGGGTTTATAGCTGTGGGTGGATCACGATTCCACCCGTGGCCATTCAGGGCACATGTCAGCTGTTCAAAACAGCTGACTTATCCCGGGAAAGATGTGGGCTCACCGCCAGAGCCCACATCAAAGGGAGGGAGTCCGATATCGGCGTACTATTATGCCTGACGTCGGAAAGGGGTTAAAATTATAGACTGTTAATGTCTTTGTAAGTGGTGAAAAAAAATTAATTCAAAACTTTGCTAAAACAAAAAAAAATTGTGCCATTTTCCGATACCTGTAGCGCCTCAATTTTTTGTTATCTTGGGTTGGGTGAAAGTTTATTTTTTGCGCGCCGAGCTGATGTTTTTAATGGTACCATTTTGGTGCAGATTCGATCTTTCGATCGCCCATTATTGCAATTTAATGCAATGTCACGGTGACCAAAAAAATGTAATGCTGGCGTTTTTACTTTTTTTCGCTACGCTGTTTTTTTTACTGATAGATCGGGCGATTCTGAATGCGGCAATACCAAATATGTGTATGTTTGACTTTTTTATTGTTTTATTTTGAATGGGGCGTAAGGGGGGTGATTTGAACTTTTATATATTTTTTTATATTTTTAAAAACATTTTTTTTTACTTTTGTCATGCTTCAATAGTCTCCATGGGAGTCTAGAAGCTGCCACAACCTGATCGGCTCTTCTACATACAGGCGATGATCACATTGCCTCTATGTAGTAAAATTACTCACTTGCTATGAAAAATATTTAGACTTGAGAGTCCTCAGTGGTTGATACCTTTTAATGGCTAACTGAAAAGATGGTAACAAATTGCAAGCTTTCGAGACTACTCAGGTCTAGGGTTGAGCGATACTTTCCGATATCCAAAAGTATCGGAATCGGAATGGTATCGCCGATACCATTAAAATATCGGCGATACCCGATACCGGAAGTCCCATGTAAGTCTATGGGAACAAAATATCGGAATTAAAAAAAACCCATTCTTGCCTTGTTGGTTAATTGTACATGAAGGAAAACAACAAAGAGTAATGTAGAATGTATTGGGGAAGGTTGAGGAGACATTAAAGGCATAGATGTTTAACCCAATCAAATGGAATAGCATATATATATATTTTTTTTTTAAAGATGTTCGGATTGACGAATAAATTGACAATGTTGTTAACGTTTTTTCTATTTTGGCAAATATGTATATTTCACAACTTCCATGCTCTTACACCTTTTTAACTTTTCACACACTTTCTCCTTCATAATCTTCAGCAGCATCATCTTTTTCATCAAATTATTCTTCATCTTCACCTTCTTTATCTTCTTCTTAAACTTCTTGCTATTCATCTTTTTGTTAACATTACTCATATTCTTCTTATTAAACTATTATTCTTATTCATATTGTACTTCATCTTCTTCATCATATTCTTATTTTTGACAGAGAATCCTGTACTTGTAATCTGTCAAAGTATGAATTTTTCATCCTTCCGTTCTTGCTGTCACAAAAGATTTAAATTACAACAGTATTTGTCCGTGTTCAGTTTAGCCTGCAGCAGCAGGCATTTTCCAGGGGCACCACGAGGAGGAACGGACTCACCCCCATACACTGCTTAGTCTTCTTCTGCTTAGAATTTAGAGCATATATTTTGCTCTTCATTTTGGTCTTATACTTCATGTTCTTCTGCTTTTTGATCTTCTGCTTATTGTTCTTAAGTCTCTTGTTCTGTATCTTGTAGTTTGTCTTAACCTTCTTAGTCCTGTTTGGTAATCTTTTATTTCTTCTTTGTGATGGTGTTTAGGCTGGTTGGCTTGATGCTCGTCGTCCTTGTGGTCGTCATCTTCTTCGGGGTGGTCATCAGGGTCGTCGTCTTCATTGTTGGAGATCCAGAGTGATTACCCAAAAAAGCATTGAAAAAATCTTCAATTTGTAAATGTAGCAGAAGGTACAAGAGTCAATGCAAGTAACGAGGACCAGCTGACTGTGCTGGAACCCGGAGGGGCAGCAGAAGGAAAAGAGCCAATGGCACAACCGAGGACCAGCTGATGTTACTGGGACACGGTTACTAAGCAGGAGGTACCTGTGCTCCAAAGCACTACCAAAGACCAGCAGACGTTGCTGGAACTCGGATACCGAGATGGAGGCACCTAGGCCAAAGGCACTGCCGAGAACCAGCTCACGGTACTGGAACCCGGACGGGTAGCAGAAGGTACAAGAGCCAATGCAAGTAACGAGGACCAGCTGACTGTGCTGGAACCCGGAGGGGCAGCAGAAGGAAAAGAGCCAATGGCACAACCGAGGACCAGCTGACGTTACTGGGACACGGTTACTAAGCAGGAGGTACCTGTGCTCCAAAGCACTACCAAGGACCAGCAGACGTTGCTGGAACTCGGATACCGAGATGGAGGCACCTAGGCCAAAGGCACTGCCGAGAACCAGCTGACGGTACTGGAACCCGGACGGGTAGCAGAAGGTACCCATGGAAATTTAAGATGACAGGCCGCGAGCCGGCCGCAGTTACCGAATCCCACAGTACTACAGTGGGTGATTGTCCTATTGTCACAACGGAAACAGCCTTTATTTGCATATCCCGCAGCACACATAGGAAGCACCTAAACTCCAAGCACCATAGAGTCGGCTAACCCGACCGCAACACGACAGGACAACTTATTGGAGGCTAAGTGACGTTTACACTGAGAGGAAACAGATGGCGTGCTGTAACCAGTCTGGGCAGGAGTGAGTACCCGTGCCAATGACACTTCCGAGCAACAACTGGCGGTGTTGTAGCCCAGGGATGAGAAGAGAACATGGTGGAGGCAGCAGGACTTTTTGCCGTTCACACAGCAGGGGAACAGCTGACATTACTGAACCCCAGTAACACAGGAGCAAGTGTTCACTGTGCTAACAGCACTTCCGAGCAACAACTGGCGGTGTTGTAGCCCAGGGATGAGAAGAGAACAGGGTGGAGGCAGCAGGACTTTTTGCCGTTCACACAGCAGGGGAACAGCTGACATTACTGAACCCCAGTAACACAGGAGCAAGTGTAGACTGTGCTAACAGCACTTCCGAGCAACAACTGGCGGTGTTGTAGCCCAGGGATGAGAAGAGAACAGGGTGGAGGCAGCAGGACTTTTTGCCGTTCACACAGCAGGGGAACAGCTGACATTACTGAACCCCAGTAACACAGGAGCAAGTGTAGACTGTGCTAACAGCACTTCCGAGCTACAACTGGCGGTGTTGTAGCCCAGGGATGAGAAGAGAACATGGTGGAGGCAGCAGGACTTTTTGCCATTCACACAGCAGGGGAACAGCTGACATTACTGAACCCCAGTAACACAGGAGCAAGTGTTCACTGTGCTAACAGCACTTCCGAGCAACAACTGGCGGTGTTGTAGCCCAGGGATGAGAAGAGAACAGGTGGAGGCAGCAGGACTTTTTGCCGTTCACACAGCAGGGGAACAGCTGACATTACTGAACCCCAGTAACACAGGAGCAAGTGTAGACTGTGCTAACAGCACTTCCGAGCTACAACTGGCGGTGTTGTAGCCCAGGGATGAGAAGAGAACATGGTGGAGGCAGCAGGACTTTTTGCCGTTCACACAGCAGGGGAACAGCTGACATTACTGAACCCCAGTAACACAGGAGCAAGTGTTCACTGTGCTAACAGCACTTCCGAGCACAACTGGCGGTGTTGTAGCCAGGGTCAAGGAGGATGTTTAAATACTATATCAAGTATTTTCCTTGTTACATGTCAATTAAAAATGTCTATACTCCAAATAAGAGAAATATAAACTTTAGTACCATAAGATGATGATTTAACTTAAAAAAATATATGTAAATTAAAAATTTACAAACATAAACGCATACATTAACATGTTGAAAAGCAATGCAAACCACAATTAAAATAGGTTAAATAATCTGCTATACGGTTTAAAATAAAAGCATACAAGTACACATCAGAATCCATTAATGATGGGTAAGTAACAGTATGTACACCATTTTTATTGTGTAGACAATGAATGGCTGACTTAAAAACATAATCAGCATTACAAGTTTTCTTTGACATTCATAAAACTTTACATTTGGTGAATAATATAACTACAATTTTTAAAAAAATATGTAAAATTTCCATCATATAATACTGATAATATGTGCCAATCATTTATATTAACAAAACAAAAATTTAAAAAGTGCATAGTGCAGAGTGAAAACAGATATTTATGCCTGACTGTGGACTTGCAAGCATGACAACGGATAGATAAGGTATATATAGATGAGACTGCATAGCCACAGATGGTGAATGGCGATGTAATACTGTACCTCAATAAAGTGTGCGTTACTACTACATCCTTTTTTTTATCTAGCTTTATAAAAGGTTACGTGCATGTATGGTTGCGCCTCTGTTTGGACGCACAGACTGGCTTCCTGCTGTGACGCGTTGGGTATTGGAGCGTCTGTACGTCTTATGACGCAGACTAACATTCACGGTGCGCATCGTTCATCATCGCAAGCGTACCGACAACACAAAGGCGTTGTCATGACTGCTTTACTCAGTAAACATGCACCTATGATGAAACATACACGCATGTGCCCTATTACATAACAAGCTACAAGAAAAACGAGTGTGAGGTGTGACACAGCTGTTTTGTTAAGGTACAGTATTATATCGACATTGTACAGATGTCGCTATTCAGTCTGATAAATATATATCATTCACGTATTCTATCAGTTGTCGTTCTTTCAGCACCACTTACAGGTATATATTTTGCTATTGTGACTATGCACTATTGACTTTACCAAGGTAATGCATGATTTTTGTAAGCGATTATCATGTTTACATGAAGGACCTTTATGATATGGGCTGTTAACTTTCTAATCAAATATGTATTTTTTAAAATGACACAAATATAAGTAATGTTGAAGAGGACTATTCCTACATGCATTGTTTGCACAATATTACACGTGTACATCACGTCCCTTAATCAACATTGGATTATTATATTTACTTGTATGCTTTTATTTCAAAGGCAAGAACACTGAAGTATAACCTTCGCACTGCAGCAGTTGTCAAAGTTCAACCCACATTATGCACTTCCAACATTGCAGCATTGGAGTCATCATGATGTGAGTTGGATTTGTCTAAGCTATGGAGTGACAAGGTTGACCATCAGTATCCTATAGCATAAGTAGGATTTTGTGTTTGCATTTGTTTTCGACATGTGCATATCTGTAATAATATGTCACATTTATTTTGTTACAGATTTGTGACAAAGACTAATCATTTTATGGTTTGAAAGTTGACGTTTCAAATGTTTACAGCTTAGAAATCAGGGTGTAGCCTCATATCTATGTGTAGCACTAGACACTTTGAGATGTCAGTTTTTTTCACCATGATTAGGTAGCTAGCAGTAATTTTTGCCGGACACACAGCAGGGGAACAGCAGGCGTTACTGAACCCCACAAACACATCAGCGATTGTTTTCATCTGTGCATCTAACACTTCTGAGCAGCAACTGGCGCTGTTGAAGCCCAGGGTCAAGGAGGGTGTAGGCAGAGGCCTAGTATGAGACGTTTGAAGTTGAAGTTGTAGTTAGCAGCAGTAATTTTTGCCAGACACACAGCAGGGGAACAGCAGGCGTTACTGAACCCCACAAACACATCAGCGATTGTTTTCATCTGTGCATCTAACACTTCTGAGCAGCAACTGGCGCTGTTGAAGCCCAGGGTCAAGGAGGGTGTAGGCAGAGGCCTAGTATGAGACGTTTGAAGTTGAAGTTGTAGTTAGCAGCAGTAATTTTTGCCGACACACAGCAGGGGAACAGCAGGCGTTACTGAACCCCACAAACACATCAGCGATTGTTTTCATCTGTGCATCTAACACTTCTGAGCAGCAACTGGCGCTGTTGAAGCCCAGGGTCAAGGAGGGTGTAGGCAGAGGCCTAGTATGAGACGTTTGAAGTTGAAGTTGTAGTTAGCAGCAGTAATTTTTGCCAGACACACAGCAGGGGAACAGCAGGCGTTACTGAACCCCACAAACACATCAGCGATTGTTTTCATCTGTGCATCTAACACTTCTGAGCAGCAACTGGCGCTGTTGAAGCCCAGGGTCAAGGAGGGTGTAGGCAGAGGCCTAGTATGAGACGTTTGAAGTTGAAGTTGTAGTTAGCAGCAGTAATTTTTGCCGGACACACAGCAGGGGAACAGCAGGCGTTACTGAACCCCACAAACACATCAGCGATTGTTTTCATCTGTGCATCTAACACTTCTGAGCAGCAACTGGCGCTGTTGAAGCCCAGGGTCAAGGAGGGTGTAGGCAGAGGCCTAGTATGAGACGTTTGAAGTTGAAGTTGTAGTTAGCAGCAGTAATTTTTGCCGACACACAGCAGGGGAACAGCAGGCGTTACTGAACCCCACAAACACATCAGCGATTGTTTTCATCTGTGCATCTAACACTTCTGAGCAGCAACTGGCGCTGTTGAAGCCCAGGGTCAAGGAGGGTGTAGGCAGAGGCCTAGTATGAGACGTTTGAAGTTGTTAGTTGTAGCAGCAGTAATTTTTGCCAGACACACAGCAGGGGAACAGCAGGCGTTACTGAACCCCACAAACACATCAGCGATTGTTTTCATCTGTGCATCTAACACTTCTGAGCAGCAACTGGCGCTGTTGAAGCCCAGGGTCAAGGAGGGTGTAGGCACAAAATATTGACTTATTGCCTTGTTACGTGGCCATTGCAAATGTATGTACTTCAAACAAGAATAAATGAAGTTTTACTAGGACAATAAAATGATGAATTTCAATTCCAAGAATAGAAAAATATTTATACTTGAGAGTCCTCTGTGGTTGATACCGTTTAATGGCTAACTGAAAATATGGTAACAAATTCAAAGCTTTCGAGACTACTCAGGTCTCTTCATCAGGCTAAGACTAAAAAAAAAATGGAAGAATCACATATTTGTACACACAACAGGACACAGGAATAGGTAAGACAAGTGAGGGAGGGACAAGTGAGGGTAGACCGGCCAAAAAATGAGAACAAGGATGAATTATCAGCGCCACACGATAAGACAAAAAATAATGGATTTACCTGTGGCAAAACACTTTTGTATGCCCGGTCATAGCATGATGGATATGGAATTACTGGTATTAAAATATAACTTCAAATATGACAAAGATACAAAGGTTTCAGAATATAAGCTCATCATGACCTTTGACACTGTTAGTGATGGAATGAATAGATCACACGGATTTATGTCATTCTATATCAATTAAGGAATCTGCGTCTCTGCCCTTCCAGGGGCATTAAAACACAAAACCAGACCCCAATCAGAGGGCAATAAAACTTTCTATCCTTATCTAGGAACTGTTCCAATATTTATGTTCATCCCTCTGTGATAATGACAGTTCTGCTACACGTCACTTACTTGTCTTACCTATTGCACTATTCCTGTGTCCTGTTGTGTATAGAAATATGTGATGCTTCATTTTTTGTTTTAGTCTTTGCCTGATGAAGAGACGTGAGTAGCCTCGAAAGCTTGCAATTTGTTACCATCTTTTCAGTTATCCATTCAAAGGTATCAACCACTGTGGACTCTCAAGTGTAAATATTTTTCTATCTAATGGCTAACACGGTACGAAGATACACATGTTTCCTAACTTCAATAATAAAAATAAAGACACTGCAAATATAAACGCATATATGCACATGCCAACAAGAAATGGAACAACACACCACCCAAAAAATTGGTTACAAAATATAGTGTTGTAAATTTAAGAATAAAAGTCCATTTTTGTATTTATGAATAATGCTTAAGGAACGCTATGTTAAACCATAACATAGTGAAGACAATGGATTTTGTAATCGTCACTCATCATCATCATCGCAATTTAGATGTGACAGTCACAGACATTTCAATTATTTAAGTTAATAAAATCGTTACTTTGTACAGCATGTATGACATGTCCAGCATGGACTCATCAATGTGATGACACAATAATGTACGATAAAAAATAACCATTTAAAAAAACATAATGCATTGTCACAATTTAAGTGTGTGCCTGCAAGTGTAGGTGAAAGAAAGGCTACGGATAGCAAAGGTATATTCTATGTCTGTATCAGACAGTGGACAGCCTCTGATGGGTAATGGCGATGTTATACTGTACGTCAATAAAGTCTGCGGCTGCAATCATGCATTTTTTGCTTGGACAGTGGTGAAGAGGGTAAAAGCATGTCTGGTTGCGCAAGGCTTTATCCGTCAACACTACCTTCCTACTGTCACGCGTAGGGTAGGGTAGCATGTGTCAATTAGATGACTCTATAAAATGTGACGTTGCGCAGCGTTATTGCGCCCTAGGGACGCCAAAAATACAACAGCAGTAATCATTTACTGTCTAATACTCCACCTATGACCAACAAAAAAAGACCGTTCCCTCTTTAACAATCTACAAGACTAACAAGCATAATGGTTCACGCTGACTTTATTGAGGTACAGTATTACATCGACATTGTCCATGAGTAACTATGCACTGTGATACCTATATACCATTATTAATTTATATCTGTTGTGGTTGTTTCAACAGCACTTGCAGGTATAACTAGTACTACCTATTGTCAGTATGCATGATGCACTTTCTAGATGTAATAATTTATTATTGCACATTATTACCAGGTTTAGATGCTGGCCATTTCATATATGGTGTGTGAAGTTACAGTTGGCATCAGTATGTGTATTTTATAATGTCTGTCATAAATAAAAATCGTGATGATGATGATGAGGATTTTATGATTTGTACATCCATTGACTGCATTATCTTACAGGTACAGATAAAGTTCCTTAAAAAGCATTAATTGATAAGTATGAAATGTACTTTTATGCATTAATTTCAAAAAGTGAAGACTATGTTTTAGTTTTTGTTACCATTTATAATAGACATGTGCAGATATGCGCTGTGATGACAAATTATTATTTGTCCATATTTGTCATAAAAATTTATCATTCTAGGCCTGGAAAACTTCACAATTTCCTGTTTTAAGCATAACAATCAGGGTGACGGCTCTTCCCTATTTGGAGCATGTTCGACATGGGTTTTTCTGTGCATGTGTAGGGAACAGGAGACTTGTTGTCGGACACACAGCAGGGGAACAGCTGGCGTTACTGAACCCCACTAACACTATAGCTTGTGTATTGGTCTGTGGACACGACACTTCTGAGCAGCAACTGGCAGTGTTGTAGCCCAGGGAGTAGAGTTCAGGTGGTAGAAAGATGAACATAACAGGAGACATGGATAACGTTGCGAACCAGTTATTTAATCTGAAACGGACAGACAAATTCTGGCGAGATCCATGCCTTGTTCATTTTCAGAAAAGTAAGCCGGTCTACATTATCGGAGGATAGTCGCATGCGACGGTCTGTTAGTACACCACCTGCGGCACTAAAGACGCGCTCCGATAATACACTGGCAGCAGGGCAAGCCAGCACCTCCAATGCATACTGGCTAAGCTCTGGCCATGTATCCAGCTTAGAGACCCAAAACTTGAATGGGGAAGAGCCATCTGGGAGTACACTGAGAGGGAAAGACATGTAGTCTGTCACCATCTTACGGAAACGTTGCCTCCTGCTGACTGGAGCCGTCTCGGATGGTGTAGACATTGGTGGCGCTGCCACAAAACTTCGCCACATTTGGAACATACTGGTCTTGCCCTGTGCAGAGGCGCTGCTTGTGCTCCCTCTTGTTGCAGAGCTGTCTCCACTGCCTCGACGCACAGAGCTGCTTTGTAAAGCAGTAGCAGCAGCAGTGCTCTCGGCTGGAATGGAGAACATTATGGATTGCACCAGTATGTCTTGGTACTCCCGCATTTTACGCTCCCGGTTCAACGGTGTGATGAGGCTTTGTAAGTTGTCCCGGTAGCGAGGGTCTAGGAGGGTGTACACCCAATAATCAGACGTGGTGAGAATGTGGGCGATGCGGCGGTCGTTTCTCAGGCACTGCAGCATGAAATCAACCATGTGCTGCAGACTCCCAACTGGCCAAGAAACGCTGTCCCCTGCAAGAGGCGTCATCTCTGACTGCTCTGCATCACCCCACCCTCGCTCTACATACTGACTAGAGCGTTGTGTACCTCCCTCTGGAGCGATGTCTTCCTCCTCCATTGACTCCTCCTCATCCTCCTCACAAAGTGAACACTGCCCAGCCCTTTGTGAGGAACCACGTTGCGCTGACTGTCCAGAAGGTGATGGAATTTGTGACTCCTCATCCTCCACCTCTTCCAAAACCTCATCCCTTATTGCTTGCAGTGTTTTTTGAAGCAGGCAGATAAGGGGGACAGTCAGGCTGACTAGTGCATCATCTGCACTCGCCATCCGCGTTGACTCATCAAACGCACGCAAAACGTGGCAGATGTCCTTCATAGAGGCCCACTCAGTAGTGGTGAAGTGTGAACGACGCAAATTGCGAGTTGATTGCGCCTGATGCAGCTGATACTCCATTACTGCTGGCTGCTGCTCACACAACCGCTCCAACATATGTAACGTGGAATTCCACCTGGTGGGTACGTCACATATGATGCGATGTTCAGGAAGGCGAAATCTGCGTTGCAGAGCTGCAATGCGCGATCTGGCCATGCTGGAACGTCGCAAGTGAGCGCACTCTAGGCGGACCTTGTGCAGCAGTGCATCAAGATCCGGATAGTCCCTCAAAAAACTCTGCACGACCAAGTTGAGCACATGTGCCAGACATGGTATGTGAGTGAGGTTGCCAAGGCCCAGAGCTGCCACCAGATTTCGGCCATTGTCACACACTACCAAGCCTGGCTGGAGATTCGCTGGCAAAAACCACACGTCGCTCTCCTGCTTGATGGCATTCCAGAGCTCCTGCGCTGTGTGGCTTCGATTCCCCATGTAAATTAATTTCAGGACGGCCTGTTGACGTTTGGCCACGGCTGTGCTCATATCGGTCGCATCAGGTAAGCGTTCACGGGTCCATGTGGAGGTAGACCGTGACGGCTCCTGCAGCGATGATTCTGAGGAACTGGAGTAGGAGGAGGAGTCAATGTGGACAGACTTGATTCCTGCAATCCTTGGAGTTGGCAGAACACGTACAGCGCCACTCGCAAGATCTGTACCCGGCTCCACAACATTGACCCAATGGGCAGTGAGGGAAAGGTATCGTCCCTGGCCATGGGTACTGGTCCACGCATCGGTGGTCAGGTGGACCTTGCTACTGACGGCGTTTAGTAGCGCATGTTTAATTTTTCCCTCAACATGCTTTTGCAGACCAGGGACGGCTTGCCTGCTGAAATAAAATCGGCTGGGCACATTGTATTGTGGGACTGCCAATGACATTAAGTCACGGAAACTGTCAGTCTCCACCAGCCTGAATGACAGCATTTCAAGGGACAGGAGTTTTGCAATGCCAGCATTCAGAGCCTGTGCTCGTGGATGGTTTGACGAGTATGGCCGTCTTTTATCCCATGCCTGTGCTACCGATGGCTGTTTTGTGGCCTGGGAGTGTGAGGATGACAGGGAACTTGCAGCTGTGGGTGGAATAACACTGGGTCTCTGGACAACAGTTACAGAGGTTCTTCCATGGCGATCCTGTGAGGAAGCCGAACCAGCTGTGTGTGAGCTGGAGGAAGAGGCTCCAACACGAGCTGAAGATGTAGGTGCAGCTGTAGGTTGGCCTACATCTCCAGTGTGTCTTTGTAACTCAGCTACGTGCTTTGTCCGTACATGTTTCCACATATTTGTGGTATTGAGGTTACTGATATTTTTACCTCTTTTAACTTTTTGATTACACAGCTTGCATTTGACATAGCAAATATCATCTGCAAGTGTGTCAAAAAAGGACCACGCAGTGCAAGTCCTGGGAGCGCCCGGTTTGGCTGTTGGAAGAGAACTGCTACGAACGGGTGCCAAACTGGAGGGTACAGGCAACCGAGTCTGCAGCCTACCTCTCCCTACTGTTTGGACCGTTGGGGCAATCTCTTCCTCAGAGCTGCTACCACCACCTTCCTGTTCCTCACGCCATGTTGGGTCTTGGACCTCATCATTTCCACTACCCTCTTCCAACACCTGCTGCTGTTGGGTGGTCTGGCCAGCACCTTGCTCAACAGAAAATGGCACCTGAGTCTCATCATCATCAGATGCGTTCTGCGGTGTGCTGACCATCGGCACTGGCTCACCCGCCTCTTCACATTCAGAGAGACACAGCTGTTGCGCATCACTGCATACTGCCTCTTCTTCACATTCCAGAATGCTGCTTGGCTGGGCCCCTGTTTCCAAGCCAACAGATTCTGAGAACAGAAGCAGAGACTCAGCTGGCTCCAGTTCAGAACTCTCTGACTGCCTGGGCAATTTGGCAGGCGGTGAAGAGACAGATGGTTGTTCAACAGTGCTGTGGTCCTGAGAGGAGGTGGAAGCAATTGAAGTCGATGCATTGGCTGCCATCCAACCAACAACGGCTTCAATTTGTTCTTCCCGCAGCAGGGGGGTACGCTGAGCTCCTACAAAAGTGCGCATAAAGGAACGCTCACGGGGAAAACTGGTGGATGCTGTGTCACTGGGTGCGGCAGCAGCCACAGAATCCCCACGTCCTCTCCCTGCTGAAACTCCACGGCCACGACCACGTGCCTTACTCCCTGCCTTCTTCATCTTGGTAGATTGATAAAGAAAGTCAGAAAAGTTATAAGGCCTAAGTGTGGTTATTCCTCAGAGACTGCAGTGAACACTGCAGACAACTGTTCAGTAGCTGTGAAAGGCCCCTTTGTGTACTTCTATAGTGTTTGCAACCAATGTATTGTATACGGATGGAAGCGCGTCACACTAATAGATTAGATTTTTTTCAAATATAATGGAGCAGCACCAATTAGAGAAAAATGTGAAGGATGAGGCAGTGACACACGCTCAGCAGACTACAACCAGCAGTAGTTGAAGAACTAACTGGAGCGTGATCTGCACTCAAAAAATGAAAAGCTCACAGACTACAGTGAACACTGAAACACAACTGTTCAGTAGCTGTGAAAGGCCCCTTTGTCTACTTCTATAGTGTTTGCAACCACTGTATTGTATACGGATGGAAGCGCGTCACACTAATAGATTAGATATTTTTCAAATATAATGGAGCAGCACCAATTAGAGAAAAATGTGAAGGATGAGGCAGTGACACACGCTCAGCAGACTACAACCAGCAGTAGTTGAAGAACTAACTGGAGCGTGATCTGCACTCAAAAAATGAAAAGCTCACAGACTACAGTGAACACTGAAACACAACTGTTCAGTAGCTGTGAAAGGCCCCTTTGTCTACTTCTATAGTGTTTGCAACCACTGTATTGTATACGAATGGAAGCGCGTCACACTAATAGATTAGATTTTTTTCAAATATAATGGAGCAGCACCAATTAGAGAAAAATGTGAAGGATGAGGCAGTGACACACGCTCAGCAGACTACAACCAGCAGTAGTTGAAGAACTAACTGGAGCGTGATCTGCACTCAAAAAATGAAAAGCTCACAGACTACAGTGAACACTGAAACACAACTGTTCAGTAGCTGTGAAAGGCCCCTTTGTCTACTTCTATAGTGTTTGCAACCAATGTATTGTATACGGATGGAAGCGCGTCACACTAATAGATTAGATTTTTTGCAAATATAATGGAGCTGCACCAATTCCACAAAATCAAATAAAAAAAAGAATCAGTGAGTGACACTTGCAGATGCCTACAAACAGCGGTGGATGCAGAGCAAACTGCAGCGTCACCTGCACTCTCACACACACCTTGCACAGAGCTGTTAAAACAACACTGGCAAAAGGAAGCTTTACACAGCGGTTGGTAAACTAGCCTGCCTAAAGCACAGTAGAGTACACAAAATCGCAATGTCTAACTGTCCCTCAGAGTCAGCACAGCAGCGTTCTGTCCCTAACTGAGTTCACAGCACAGTGACGCTAAAATGGAGGCGGCGCCTTTTATAGTGCATTCTGACATCATTTCAGCAGCCAATCACAGCCATGCCATTAGTTAAGATGACCGCAGCATTACAGGATGTGCCCACACTTCATAAGATTCCTCATTGGCTGACTAAAATCACATTGCCTCTCAAAGAATTATGGGAACTTCCGATTCCGGTATACGATATATGAAAAATATCGGAACTAAGTATCGGAATTCCGATACAGCGAATATCGGCCGATACCCGATACTTGCGGTATCGGAATGCTCAACACTACTCAGGTCTCTTCATCAGGCGAAGACTAATACAAAATCTGAAGAATCACATATTTATACACAACAGGATACATGAATAATGCAATAGGTAAGACAAGTGACGTGAAGCAGAACTGTCATTATGGCAGAAGGATGAACATAAATATTGGAACAGTTCATAGATAAGGAGTGAAAGTTTTATTGCCCTCTGATTGGAGTCTGCTATTGTGTTTTGATGCCCCTAGAAGGTCAGAGAAGCAGATTCCTTCTAGGGGCATCAAAACACAATAGCAGACTCCAATCAGAGGGCAATAAAACTTTCACTCCTTATCTATGAACTGTTCCAATATTTATGTTCATCCTTCTGCCATAATGACAGTTCTGCTTCACGTCACTTGTCTTACCTATTGCATTATTCATGTATCCTGTTGTGTATAAATATGTGATTCTTCAGATTTTGTATTAGTCTTCGCCTGATGAAGAGACCTGAGTAGTCTCGAAAGCTTGCAATTTGTTACCATCTTTTCAGTTAGCCATTAAAAGGTATCAACCACTGAGGACTCTCAAGTCTAAATATTTTTCTATCTACTGGCTAACACGGTACGAAGATACACATCTTTCCTATATCACTTGCTATGAGCGCCGACCACCGAGAGGCGTTCACAGCAAGCCAGCAGTGACAACCATAGAGCTCTCCAGGAGACCTCTGGTTGTTATGCCTATGAACCAGTGACCCGCGGTCACATGACTGGGGTGACCAGTGGGCAGATTTCCAGCCCGATTGCTGGGAGTGCGAGTTAAATACAGCTGTCAGAGCATTAACGGGTTTATAGCTGTGGGTGGATCACAATTCCACCCGTGGCCATTCAGGGCACATGTCAGCTGTTCAAAACAGCTGACTTATCCCGGGAAAGATGTGGGCTCACCGCCGGACCCCACATCAAAGGGAGGGAGTCCGATATCGGCGTACTATTATGCCTGACGTCGGAAAGGGGTTAAAATTATAGACTGTTAATGTCTTTGTAAGTGGGCAAACTTACAAAATTAGCAAGGGATCAAACGATTATTTCCTTCACTGTATCTATATATTAAACAAACATATACCAAATATCAACAAATAAATAAGAGACCTGCGCTTGCTACTTAAGACAAATACTGTGCCAAAATGCAGAATCCCTTCAAGAAACCTTGGATAAATTATGTCAACTACAGTGGTGTGTGCTGCATGAGCTACAAATAGAAAGTGCTAATCAAGGTAGTAGAGATAGGCACAGGGTAAACTACACACTAACTTGAGTGAAGCGGTACATGGGTTACAGGAACTGGGACTGCATGTGGCGATCTGCCGGCGCTTGAAAAGACGGCTGAAGCCGGACAATACAGCTGGTGGCATGGCACCAAGGGGGCGTCCCCTGGTTGGTGCGATGAAGCCTGTGCTGCTGCTAGAGTGGGTGAGGAGGCGCCTCCATAGAGAATGGCCCACTCGCACTTCCTTCGCTAGCTGTTGTGACATCACCCTAACCCTGCCCCTTCATCCCGGCTACCCTCCGGCGGCGCCTCTTGCCTGGAGCACGCCGCCGCTCCTCACCCACTCTAGCAGCAGCACAGGCTTCGTCGCACCAACCAGGGGGGACGCCCCGTTGGTGCCATGCCACCAGCTGTATTGTCCGGCTTCAGCTAACTCAGCCGTCTTTTCAAGCGCCGGCAGGTACTCATCTGCCTTGCTCAATTCCCCGCCCAGCACTTTTTGCGGCTGTTTTTCAGCCAATAAACATGGGTGCATTGCCTGATAATCATGATAATGATGTAGTCATCTTTGCTACTAGCATTACTGTGATTACGTGGCCGCATAACGTCTATATAAGATCTGGTGACGCCATGTTGTGCGCAGTGCAACCAGAGATAGTGTAGGGAGAGATGCTGTTGGAGAAGGGACAGTGTGTCTACCTTCCAGTTTCTGCTGGTGCAAGATTAAACAGTCTTTTTCAGGGCTAATTCACAATTCCACTGTAAGCTGTAATTAGGTCAGGCCTAGCTGCTAGACAAGGGTTAGCTGATTACAGGCATTTAGAAAAATATTTAGACTTGAGAGTCCTCAGTGGTTGATACCTTTTAATGGCTAACTGAAAAGATGGTAACAAATTGAAAGCTTTCGAGACTACTCAGGTCTCTTCATCAGGCTAGACTAATACAAAATCTGAAGAATCACATATTTATATACACAACAGGACACAGGAATAATGCAATAAGTAAGACAGGTGACGTGAAGCAGAACTGTCATTGTGGCAGAGGGATGAACATAAATATTGGAACAGTTCATAGATAAGGAGTGAAAGTTTTATTACCCTCTGATTGGGGTCTGGTATTGTGTTGTGATGCCCCCAGAAGGTCAGAGAAGCAGATTCCTTAATTGATATAGAAAGACATAAATCAATGTGACACGTTCATTCCAGCACTAAGAGTGTCAAAGGTCATCATAAGTTTATATTCCCAAACCTTTCTATCTTTCTCAGATTTGAAGTTAGATTTTAATACAAGTAATTCCATATCCATCATGCTACACACAGGCATTTAGGCAGTGTTCATTGAGTTACAGCACCTTCTGGTAAAACCTGAAAGCAAAAGTCTTTCTCAGGGCTAATTCAAATAGATTCTATTCTCAAATAGTACTGCTCTGAGCTGCAATTAGTTTACAGAAAGTTTATGGAGAAATTAAAGTGTCTTAGAGGTATCTATTCAGGGTTTATTATTACCTTACAGTTCTTCATGCTGCAACCTAAAACCAAAAGTCCTTATCAGGGTTACATGTATTATATTCTATTCCCTATTAACACCAATTTTAACAAACAGAAGCACCAAAGAAAATTGGAGTAACGAGAACCACCAAGCCAAAATGTTACCTAAAAATCTTTTTTTTTTATTAATTGAATATTAAAAATTCATCACCAGTACAGGTATATAGACAGATCTATTAAGAAGCAAATACAGTGGGTATGAAAAGTATTTCGACCCCTTTAAATTTTTCACTCTTTGTTTTATTGCAGCCATTTGGTAAATTCAAAAAAGTTTATTTTTTTTCTCATTAACCCCTTCACCCCAAGGGTGGTTTGCACGTTAATGACCGGGCCAATTTTTACAATTCTGACCACTGTCTCTTTATGAGGTTATAACTCTGGAACGCTTCAACGGATCTTCGCGATTCTGAGATTTTTTTCTCGTGACATATTGTACTTCACGTTAGAAGTATAATTTCTTCGATATAACTTGCGTTTATTTTTGAAAAAATGCAAATATGGCGAAAATTTTGAAAATTTTGCAATTTTCAAACTGAATTTTTTTTCCCTTAAAACAGAGAAATATGTCACACAAAATAGTTAAGAAATAACATTTCCCACATGTCTACTTTACATCAGCACAATTTTGGAACCAAAATTTTTTTTTGTTAGGAAATTATAAGGGTTAAAAGTTGACCAGTGATTTCTCATTTTTACAACAAAATTTACAAAGCCATTTTTTAGGGACCACCTCACATTTGAAGTCACTTTGACGGGTCTATATAGCAGAAAATACCAAAAAGTGACACCATTCTAAAAACTGCACCCCTCAAGGTACTCAAAACCACATTCAAGAAGTTTAATAACCCTTCAGGTGCTTCACAGGAGCTGAAGCAATGTGGAAGGAAAAAATTAATATTTAACTTTTTAGCCACAAAAATGATCTTTTACAAACTTTTTTTTATTTTCACAAGGGTAAAAGGAGAAAATGGGCAGATAAAGTTTTTGTGCAATTTCTCCTGAGTACGCCAATACCCTATATGTGGGGGAAAACCACTGTTTGGGCACACGGCAGAGCTCGTAAGGGAAGGAGCGCCGTTTGACTTTTTCAAACTAAAATTGGCTGGAGTTGAGATTGGACGCCATGTCGTGTTTGGAGAGCCACTGATGCGCCTAAACAGTGGAAACCCCCCACAAGTGACACCATTTTGGAAACTAGACCCCCTAAGGAACTTATCTAGATCTGTTGTGAGCACTTTGAACCCCAAAGTGTTTCACAAAAGTTTATAATGCCTGGGTGTGAAAAAAAAAAAAAAAATTTTCCAAAAAAATGATTTTTTAGTACCAAATTTTAGATTTTTCCCAAGGAAATTGGACCCCAAAAGTTGTTGTCCAATTTGTCCTGAGTACGCTGATACCCCATATGTGGGGGGGGGAACTGTTTGGGTGCACGGCAGGGCTTGGAAAGTAAGCAGTAACGTTTTGGAATGCAAACATTGATGGGGGTCATGTTCCGTTTGTAGTGCCCCAGATGAGCCTAAACAGTGGAAACCCCCCACAAGTGACCCCATTTTGGAAGCTGGACCCCCTAAGGAACTTATCTAGATCTTTGGTGAGCACTTTGAACCCCCAAGTGCTTCACACAAGTTTATAATGCCCAGGCATGAAAATAAAAAATCCTATTTTTTTCCCACAAAAATTATCTCTTAGTCACTAATTTTTTATTTTCCCATAGGTAACAGGAGAAATTGGACCTCAAAAGTTGTTGTCCAATTTGTACTGAGTACGCTGATATCCCATATGTGGGGGGAACCACTGTTTGGGCGCATGGCAGAGCTCGGAATGGAAGGAGCACCATTTGACTGTTTCCAACCAAAATTGGCTGGAATTGAGATTGGACGCCATGTTGCATTTGGAGAGTCCCTGATGTGCCTAAACAGTGGAAACCCCCCACAAGTGACCCCATTTGGGAAACTAGACCCCTAAGGAACTTATCTAGATCTTTGGTGAGCAATTTGAACCCCCAAGTGCTTCACACAAGTTTATAACGTAGAGACGTAAAATTAAAAAATCATATTTTTTCCACAAAATTGATCTTTTCACCCCAATTTTTATTTTCCCAAGGGTAACAAGACTCCTAAAGTTATCGTGCAATTTGTCCTGAGTACGCTGATACCCCATATGTGGGGGTAAACCACTGTTTGGGTGCATGGCAGAGTTTGGAAGGGAAGGAGCGCCGTTTGACTTTTTCAACGCAGAATTGGCTGGATGCCATGTCGTGTTTGGAGAGCTCCTGATCTGCCTAAACAGTGGAAACCCCTAACAAATGACACCATTTTGGAAACTAGACCCCTCAAGGAACTTATCTAGATGTGTGGTGAGCACTTTGAACCCCAAATTGCTTCACAGAAGTTTATAACGTACAGCCGTAAAATAAAACTTTTTTTTTTTTACAAAAATGATTTTTTCGCCCCCAATATTTTATTTTCACAAGGGTAACAGGAGAAATTGGACCCCAAAAGTTGTTGTCCAATTTGTCCTGAGTACGCTGATACCCAATATGTGGGAGAAAACTACTGTATGGGTGCACGTCAGAGCTTGGAAGGGAAGTAGTGACGTTTTGGATTGCAGACTTTGATGGAATGGTCTGGGGGCGTCATGTCGCATTTGGAGAGCCCCTGATGTGCCTAAACAGTGGAAACCCCCCACAAGTGACCCAATTTTGGAAAATAGACCCCACAAGGAACTTATCTAGATGTGTGGTGAGTACTTTGAACCCCGAAGTGCTTCCCAGAAGTTTATAACGTACAGCCGTAAAAATAAAAAATCCTTTTTTTTTTACAAAAATGATTTTTTCGCCCCCAATATTTTATTTTCACAAGGGTAACAGGATAAATTGGACCCCAAAATTTGTTGTCCAATTTGTCCTGAGTACGCTGATACCCAATATGTGGGAGAAAACTACTGTATGGGTGCACGTCTGGGCTCGGAAGGGAAGTAGTGACGTTTTGGATTGCAGACTTTGATGGAATGGTCTATGGGCGTCATGTCGCATTTGGAGAGCCCCTGATGCACCTAAACAGTGGAAACCCCCCACAAGTGACCCCATTTTGGAAAATAGACCCCACAAGGAACTTATCTAGAAGTATGTTGAGCACTTTGAACCCCGAAGTGCTTCACAGAAGTTTATAACGTACAGCTGTAAAAATAAAAAATCCTTTTTTTTACAAAAATGATTTTTTCGCCCCCAATATTTTATTTTCACAAGGGTAACAGGAGAAATTGGACCCCAAATGTTGTTGTCCAATTTGTCCTGAGTACGCTGATACCCAACATGTGTGAGAAAACGACTGTATGGGTGCACGTCTGGGCTCGGAAGGGAAGTAGTGACGTTTTGGATTGCAGACTTTGATGGAATGGTCTGGGGGCGTCATGTCGCATTTGGAAAGCCCCTGATGCGCCTAAACAGTGGAAACCCCCCACAAGTGACCCCATTTTGGAAAATAGACCCCACAAGGAACTTATCTAGAAGTGTGGTGAGCGCTATGAAGCCCCAAGTGCATCACAGAAAATTTATAACATACAGCCGTAAAAACAAAAAAATCATTTATTTTTTTACAAAAATGATTTTGTCACCCCCAGTTTTTTATTTTCCCAAGGGTAACAGAAGAAATAGGACAAATTGCACAATAACTCTTGTGGTCCAGAGTACGCTGATACCCCATATGCGGGGGTAAACTACTGTTTGGGCGCATGGCAGAGCTCAGAAGTGAAGGAGCACCGTTTGACTTTTTCAACGCAGAATTGGCTGGAATTGAGATCAGACGCCATGTCACATTTGGAGAGCCCCTGATGTGCCTAAACAGCAGAAACCCCCCAATTCTAACTCCAACCCTAACCCCAACACACCCCTAACCCTAGTCCCAACCCTAACCACAAACCTAACCCTAACACACCCCTAACCCTAATCCCAACCATAACCCTAATACTAACTTTAGCGCCAATCCTAACCCTAACTTTAGCCGCAACCCTAAGCCTAATGGGAAAATGGAAATAAAAACATTTTTTTAATTTTATTATTTTTCCCTAACTAAGGGGGTGATAAGGGGGGGTTTGATTTACTATTTATAGCGGGTTTTTGTGATTGGCAGCTGTCCCGCTAAAAGACGCTTTTTATTGCAAAAAGTAGTTTTTTGCATCACCACATTTTGAGAGCTATAATTTTTGCATATTTTGGCCCACAGAGTCATGTGAGGTCTTGTTTTTTGCGGGACGAGGTGACATTTTTGAGCACATGACATTTTTTGATCGCTTTTTATTTCGATTTTTGGGAGGTTAGAATGAACAAAAATCAGCAATTCATGAATTTCTTTTGGGGGAGGCGTTTATACCGTTCCGCGTGTGGTAAAATTGATAAAGCAGTTTTATTCTTCGGGTCAGTACGATTACGGCGATACCTCATTTATATCATTTTTTTATGTTTTGGCGCTTTTATAGAATAAAAACAATTTTATATAAAAAATCATTATTTTTGCATTGCTTTATTCTGCGAGCTATAACTTTTTTATTTTTTCGCTGATGATGCTGTATGATGGCTCGTTTTTTGCGGGACAAGATGACGTTTTCAGCGGTACCATGGTTATTTATATCTGTCTTTTTGATCGCGTGTTATTCCACTTTTTGTTTGGCGGTATGATGATAAAGCATTGATTTTTTGCTTAGTTTTTTTTTTTAAGGGGTTCACTAAAGGGGTTAACTAGTGGGACAGTTTTATAGGGGGGCTTGTTACGGACGCGGCGATACCAAATATTTGTACTTTTATTGTTTTGTTTTTTTTATTTACAGGAAGAAATGAATTTATTGGGGAATATTTTTTTCTTTTTTATGATTTTTTTTACCACTTTTTATTTTTATTTTTTTTACTTTTTTACTTTGTCCCAGGGTGGGACATCACAGTATTTTATCAGATCGCTGGTGTGACAGTGTGCACAGCACTCTGTCACACCAGCGATCGCTCTGGCATCGCTGCAGGCTTCCTCAGCGCCTGCTCTCAGCAGGCACTGAGGAAGCCGCCTCCCTGCAGGACCCCGGCGCCATCTTGGATCCGGGGACCTGGAGGGAGGATGGACCCTCGAAACAGCGCGACACATCGCGCTGCTCTGAGGGTCTCAGGGGAGCGCGCAGGGAGCCCCCACCCTGCGCGATCTTCCCCTTTTGCCCCGGGCACACCGCGATCATGTTTGATCGCGGTGTGCCAGGGGTTAATGTGCCGGGAGCGGTCCGTGACCGCTCCTGACACATAGTGCTGGGTGTCAGCTGTGATATACAGCTGACACCTGGCCGCGATCAGCTACGCTCCCCCCGGGAGCGCAGCTGATCGCCCATGACATACTATTCCGTCCATGGGAATTAGGTCCAGGGTCACATGGACGGAATAGTATGTCTGATGGCAGAGAGGGGTTAATGTACACGCTGCACCCCATCTTGACTGAAAAAAAAACAGAAATGTAGAAATTTTTGCAAATTTATTAAAAAAGAAAAACTGAAATATCACATGGTCATAAGTATTCAAACCCTTTGATCAGACACTCATATTTAAATCACATGCTGTCCATTTCCTTGTGATCCTCCTTGAGATGGTTCTACTCCTTCATTGGAGTCCAGCTGTGTTTAATTAAACTGATAAGACTTGATTTGTAAAGGCACATACCTGTCTATATAAGATTTCACAACTCACAGTGCATGTCAGACCAAATGAGAATCATGAGGTTAAAAGAATTGGCCTAGGAGCTTAGAGAGAGAATTATGGCAAGGCACACATTTGGCCAAGGTTACAAAAGAATTTCTGCAGTACTCAAGGTTCCTAAGAGCACAGTGGCCTCCATAATCCTTAAATAGAAGAAGTTTGGAACTACCAGAAGTCTTCCTAGACCTGGCCATCCAGCCAATCTGAGCAATCGTGGGAGAAGAGCCTTGGTGAGAAAGGTAAAGAAGAACTCCAAGATGACTGTGGCTGAATTCCACAGATGCAGTAGGGAGATGGGAGAGAGTTCCACAAACTCAACCATCACTGCAGCCCTCCACCAGTCAGGCCTTTGTGACACAGTGGCCTGACGGAAGTCTCTCCTCAGTACAAGACATACGAAAGCCCACACAGAGTTTGCTAAAAGAACACATGAAGGACTCCCAAACTATGAGAAATAAGATTCTGTGGTCTACTGAGACAAAGATAGAACTTTTTGGTGATAATTCTAAGCGGTATGTGTGGAAAAAACCAGGCACCTGCCTAATACAATCCCAACAGTGAAACATGGTGGTGACAGCATCATGCTATGGGGGTGTTTTTTAGCTGCAGGGACAGGACAACTGGTTGCAATTGAATTAAACATGAATGCAGCCAAGTACAGAGATGTCTTGGATGAAAACCTCTTCCAGAGTGCTCTGGACCCCAGACTTGGCCAAAGGCTCACCTTCCAACAAGACAATGACCCCAAGCACACAGCTAAAATAGCAAAGGAGTGGCTTCAGAACAACTCTGTGGCCATTCTTGACTGGCCCAGCTAAAGTCCTGACCTAAACCCAATTGAGCCTCTCTGGAGAGACCTGAAAATGGCTGTTCACCAAGGTTCACCATCCAAACTGAAGGAACAGGAGAGGGTCTGCAAGGAAGAATGGCAAAGGATCTCCAAATCCATGTGTGAAAAACTTGTTGCATCATTCCCAAGAAGACTCATGGCTCACAGTTGGACAGCGGCATTTAACTAGTTAATAGCCACGGTTGGATGGCGATTCCACCCGCAGCTGTTGTGGGCACATGTAAGCTGTTCAAAACAGCTGACATTTGCTGGGAAACATGTGGGGTCACCGCCGAAGTCCACATCAAAGGATGGAGTCCAACTTCGGCGTAAATTTACACTCGATGTCGGAAAGGGGTGTTCATGAACTGTTGGTGTGTGGTTGCCCCCAGTTGTCAGGGATTTATTATATCCCACTTTCAGGTTCTGGTTTAGGAACTTGCAGCTCTCTGGTGCCCTCTTACACTCAACCCAAACGGTAGAGTAATTAGCGTGGAGGTCATGGCAATACATTTATAGAGCAAGGAAAAACAAAGAGAGTAAATTTTATAGATTTACTCCAGAAAATATAGGCAGTGTTTACAAAAATACAAAAGATATTACAAAAGAGACAGGCTACAGTATATACAGGCAATTATAAAATAAAATGGATTAAAATATGAAACTTACATATCTCAGTCAATGGCATGCCGTGTGGAGGAGGGGGAGGGGAACCTTTCCAGAGCAACAGGTCAAAATGCACAGCTTCCCATAGCTGATCCCCCTGGCATTAGACTCCCTTTGTCTGGGCCTCTGAGCTTTATAACTTTGCCCAAAAGCAAGGGTCTCCCCTCTTGATGATGTCACAGGGTGGGTTGGTTACGCCCCCCTTAGAAAGTTACTAAGAAACTTCTATTTGTCATAACTTTGGGTGGAAACCTCGGAAAGAGACAACAGGGAAATCATTTTTCATTTTACAACATTACCTTTCTTTTGACATCAAACATCGCATAACTGGGAAGCATATACCCTTTACTCGCTTTCTGGTCAGCGTGGAGGTCACAAAACGCTGTGGTGAATAGCTTTAATGATGTAGATTCCAAAAATATAAGTTTCCTTCCTCTATGACTGTTCTGTGTTATTATATTCACATTTGAATGAACAAAGAAGAGTGTAAATCCATGTGCTCTGAAAAACTGCACTTAACCAATTAGGGTCGTAAACAGATCCTGTGTTGCCGGGCATACCTTGATCTCACATTAAAACAGCTAGTATAGAAGGAGGGAGTGGTGATCGGACATTCCAACAAGTAGAAAGGAGGGAGGGGGTTGGACGCTGTAACTATGTCATTCAAAAACCAAGGAACTGCAGGCGATAGTACTGTATGTGTAACCGAAACCATGGAAAAGGATTCATATTTTCCTGAAAGGGGTTAAAGTGGCAATAATATACAAACAATCCAAAATATACAAAAATACACTTCTGACATTTAAAAAATGTATCAGTGACCAATATTGCCTCCCTTCAATGCAAAAACAGTCATAAGCCTTCTATAGATGGAGTCCATGAGTTTCTTAGTATCTCAACAATGAACTTTTTGGGCAGCACCAACCACAGCCTCCCAAACATTTTTCAAAGAGGTGTACTGTTTTCCATTACCATAAATCTCCCGTTTAATAAAGTTCAAGTTTTCAATAGGGTTTAAGACAGGTGAAGAAGGGAGCCATGCCATTATTATTTCAACTTTAAGGCCTTTACTGGCACAAATACACTATGTGGCCAATATACAAACATATACACTGTACAATGGCATGTAAAAGTTTGGGCACTCCTAGTCAATTACTATTATTGTGAACAGTTAAGCAAATTGAAGGTGAATGATCTCTAAAAGGCCTAAAGTTAAAAATGAGACATTTCCTTTGTACTTTAGACAAAAAATATGTGTATACAGGGGGGGGAAATAAGTATTTGATCCCTTGCTGATTTTGTAAGTTTGCCCAGTGATGAAGACATGAACAGTCTATAATTTTAAGGGTAGGTTAATTTTAACATTGAAAGATAGAATATCAAAAATAAAATCCAGAAAATTGCATTGTATATATTAAAGTATTTTGCGCATTAAAAGATGCACCGGATTATAAGATGAACCCCAAATTTTGAGGAGAAAAATAGGAAAAAAACTTTTTTTTATTAAAATGGTGGTGCTTCTTATAATCCATGTGTCTTATTTCTTACAGGGAGTGGTTGCTGCGTTGAAGCGGGGTCCCATGGTCGCTGCTGGAGGAGGCAATAGTGGAGAATTGCTGCAGGCCGCAAGCTGGGATGAGGGGGTGTTCCGATGTGCGCAGCTGCGGGTGTTCGGTGGTGCAGGGGCTCTGCCGACATTTTGTGAAAGCCTAGAGCCCCCACACTTACATGGTTTACTGAGTGGTGGACTCCACAAAAATAGCTGCCAGGGCATGCGCAGATGGAGATCTCAGCTCCAAGATCTCGGAGATGAGATCTCAGCGCTGAGATTTTCCAGTGTCCACTGCACAGTAAACCATGCAAGTGCGAGGGCTCTGGGCTTTCACAAAATGTCAGCAGAGCACCATCGAACACCCGTAATGGCACACATCAGAACACCCCCTTATCCCAGCCTGCGGCCTGCAGCAATGCTCCACTCTTGCCTCCTCCAGCTGCGACTCTGGAACCCTGCTCCACCGAGGCCAAGAATATCCGCATTATAAGATGCACCCCCATTTTCCCCAAAAATTTTGAGGAAAAAAAGTGTGTCTTGTAATCCGAAAAATATGGTATATAAGTTTATTTGCATTTTGCAGTGAGAAATAAGTATTTGATCGCTCTGGCAAACAAGACTTAATACTTTGTGGCAAAACCCTTGTTGGTAAGCACAGCAGACTTTTTTGTAGTTGATGATGCAGTTTGCGCACATGTTAGGAGGAATTTTGGTCCACTCCTTTCTGCAGATCATCTCTAAATCATTAAGATTTTGAGGCTGTCTGTTATGATTTGGTAGCCGAGGAGGACAGTAGCAAAAAATAGCAAAGGCGAGCTCAGGGAGGATAGAAACCTCCCGTGGAGCAGAAGGTTGAAAACTAACGGATTGCAGACCTCTAAACTAACCGTCCAACTAGAAGTAGCCGTGGGACGTACCTACGATGACCTAGACACCTCGTCACAGCCGGAGAGTTAACTAAGCCTGAAGATAGAAAAGTGAAAGCTAACTGCCCCAGAGAAGCGCCCCAAAGGAATAGGTAGCCCCCACACATATATTGGCGGTGAGACAAGATGAAATACAAACGCAGGCAGAAAATAGAGTAAGCAAACGCTGGGGCCCAAAACTGTCTAGATAGGACAGGACAGGAAAGACTACTGTCTGCAATCCAGAAAAAACCACTAGAAAAAACTCCAACACTTCTGACATATAAAAATACTGAGACCACACGATCTCTCCCCCGCTAGATCAGACCTCTGGTGTGCACTGGTAGGAAACAGCAGATACTGAAATAACAGAGAACCAAAAATACATAAATTGTTTCTGGTGTGAACAGGTAGCAATTCAGCGGATGCAAAAATAACAGGGAACTGAAAATGCATAAACTATGGTAAATGAGTTCAGTATCCAGCACAGGCCCCCACAGGGGAACCTGGCTGCACAATCCAGTAGGGCAGAAAACTGAGATAGACAAAAACACAAGCCAAAGAAATAAACAGCAAATAACTTATCTGAACGTTGCAGGACAAGCTGGAAACACGCTGACTTCCAAAAGAGACCAGTAAGCAACTAATCACTGGCGAGGATCTTGGGAAGGTTACTCCCTTAAATCTCCCCAGTCATCAACACCAGATTGCCAATCATCGCTCCCAGCTGATGAACCTCTGTTAACCAAGGCAGCTTCAATACTATCAACAGCCACCAGAGGGAGCCCAAACTCAGAAGTAGGATCAAGAGCGTTCACAACAGTACCCCCCTTGAGGAGGGGTCACCGAACCCTCACCTGTTATGTTTTGGTAGCTGAGGAGGACAGGAACAACAGCAGGGCAGCAGAACACCTGAGATGTTGGTAACTGATGGGTTGCAGATTCCTAAACTAACGACACAACTAGAGGTAGCCGTGGAGCGTTCCTACGTTGATCCTAGACGCCTCATCACAGTCTGAGAGATAACTACACCTAAAGGCAGAAAGATGAAAGCTATCTGCCCTGGAGAAGATACCCAAAGAAAATAGGAAGACCCCAAACATATAATGGCGGTTAGACAAGATGAAAACACAAACATAGGCAGAAAATAGATTGAGCAAACGCTGGGGCCACTAGCTGACTAAATAGGATAGGAAAGGAGAGATAACTTTCTGCAACTCAGAAAACCCTACAAAAATCCAACAATTCTGATTACAAAAATACTGAGATCACACGATCTCGCCACCCGCTAAATAAGATCTCAGTGTGAACAAAACCAAGCTGCAGCCGCTGAAAAAACAGGAAAAAGCAAATGAGCAAATAACAGTGGCTGCAGAAAACTGTGAGGAGCTCAGGCCCCAGGAGGGGACCTGGCTGACCTCCACAAAAGTGCAGAAAACAATGCAAAAAGCAAGCACAAAAAGAAAAGCAAAAAATATCTTATCTGAAAGCAGGAGATGAAGGCAAGACTCCAGCAAACTTCCAAATGAACCAGGAACCACAAATGAGACAAGAACAATTGATCACCGGCAACCATCATGGGAGGGAGCCTCCTTATATCAGACCAGTCAGTGAACCCAGATTGCCATTCCTCGCTGAAAGGTTCAGTACTGTCTGTAACCACCAGAGGGAGCCTCTGCTCAGAAACCATCTCTAGCACATTCATAACAGTACCCCCCCTTGAGGAGGGGTCACCGAACCCTCACTTGTGCAACCAGGCTGGTCAGGATGTGCTCGGTGATAGGCACGGATCAGTCTCCTAGCATGGATGTCCGAAGCAAACACCCAAGAATTGTCCTCCTGACCATAACCTCTCCACTTAACCAAATATTGGAGTTTCTGTCTAGAAAAACGAGAATCCAATATTTTCTCAACCACATACTCCAGATTGCCCTCAACCAAAACAGGGTCAGGAGGCGCAGCCATAGGAACCACTGGCTCGACAAACCTCTTCAATAAGGACTTGTGGAACACGTTATGGATCTTAAATGTCCCTGGAAGAAGCAAACGGAAGGAAACAGGATTAAGAATCTCCATGATCTTATAAGGTCCAATGAACCTGGGCTTAAACTTTGGAGATGCAACCCTCATAGGGATATTTCTTGAGGACAACCAAACCAAGTCCCCCACTTTAAACCGAGGACCATCAGTCCTATGCCGATTGGCAAACCGTTGGTCCTTCTCCTGAGAGAGAGACAACCTCTCCACTACCTGGTCCCAAATCTGCTGCATTCGCTCCACAACAGAGTCAACACCCGGACAGACAGAAGCCTCCGCCTGTCCCGAAGAAAATCGAGGGTGAAACCCAAAATTGCAGAAAAATGGAGACGTCAAGGTGGCAGAGCTAGCCCTATTATTAAGAGCAAACTCAGCCTAAGGCAAAAAAGAGACCCAGTCATCTTGATCAGCAGACACAAAACATCTCAAATAAGTCTCCAAGGTCTGGTTTGTTCTCTCGGTTTGTCCATTGGTCTGAGGATGAAAAGCAGAGGAGAAAGATAATTGAACACCAAGTTTAGAACAAAATGTCCTCCAAAATCTGGAAACAAACTGGACTCCTCTGTCAGACACAATGTTCTCCGGAATGCCATGTAACCGAACCACGTGCTGAAGGAAAAAAGGCACCAATTCGGAGGAGGAAGGTAACTTAGGTAATGGCACAAGATGTATCATCTTGGAAAACCTATCACAGATTACCCAGATAACGGTCATTCTCTGAGAAACAGGAAGGTCGGAAATAAAATCCATAGAGATATAGGTCCATGGCCTCTTGGGCACAGGTAATGGCATTAACAAACCACTAGAGCGAGAGCAAGTCCCACAGGACTGCACAAATTCCCTGACGTCACGAGACAAAGTAGGCCACCAAAAGGACCGACTCACCAAGTCTCTGGTACCAAAAATCCCGGGATGACCAGCCAACGCGGAACAATGAATCTCAGACATCACACTCTTCTTCCACTGGTCTGGGACAAACAATTTCCCAATAGGGCAGCACTCAGGTTTATCCTCCTGACACCCTTCCAAGGCCAGTCTCAAATTCGGCGAGATGGCGGAAAGAACTACACCCTCTTTCAAAATAACAGTAGGATCAGCTAACTCAGGAGAGTCCGCAAAGAAACTCCTCGAGAGGGCATCCGCCTTAACATTCTTAGTGCCAGGAAGAAAAGAAACCACAAAATTAAAACGTGTGAAAAACAAGGTCCACCTGGCCTGTCTAGGATTAAGTCGCTTGGATGATTCGAGATAAACCAGATTCTTATGGTCCATGAGGACCATCACCTGATGTTTGGCTCCTTCCAGCCAATGTCTCCACTCTTCAAAGGCCCACTTCATGGCCAATAACTCCCGATTACCCACGTCATAATTACATTCAGTTGGAGAAAATTTTCGAGAGAAAAAGGCACAAGGGTTACTCTTAGAGGTCTCTGGATCTCTTTGGGACAAAACGGCACCTGCCCCAATTTCAAAGGCATCAACCTCCACCTGAAATGGTAGAGAAACATCAGGCTGCCATAGAACAGGAGCAGAAGTGAATCTCTGCTTAAGTTCCTGAAAAGCAGAGACTGCCTCAGGAGGCCAATTCACCACATCAGAACCCTTTTTGGTCAAATCAGTCAATGGTTTAACAATACCGGAGAAATTACCAATAAATTTACGATAAAAATTGGCAAAACCCAAAAATCTCTGAAGAGCCTTTAATGAAGTAGTTTGGACCCAATCACAGATGGCCTGAACCTTGACCGGGTCCAACAGACGGAGACAAAATGAATCCCAGAAATGAGACCTTCTGTACGCCAAAAAGACACTTTGATCGATTCACATACAGTGCATTCTCTCTCAAAATCTGGAACACAGTCCGAACATGTTTCACATGAGATTCCCAGTCATTGGAAAAAATCAAGATATCATCCAAATAAACAATCAGAAATTTATCCACAAAATCCCTGAAAATATCATTCATGAAGGATTGGAAGACGGAAGGAGCATTAGTGAGCCCAAAGGGCATCAATAGGTACTCAAAATGCCCCTCTGGGGTATTAAACGCCGTCTTCCATTCATCCCCGTGCTTAATGCGAATAAGGTTATACGCCCCCCTGAGGTCAAGCTTGGTAAACCAACTAGCACTTTTCACCCTGGAAAACAGGTCAGAAATCAAGGGTAACGGATATTGATACTTCACAGAGATCTTATTCAAGAGACGATAATCAATACATGGCCTCATTGAACCATCCTTTTTGGCCACAAAGAAAAAACCGGCACCCAAGGGTGAAGAGGATGGTCTGATATGACCCTTCTCCAATGACTCCTTGATATAAGATCGCATAGCATCGTGTTCAGGTACAGACAAGTTAATAAGGCGACCTTTAGGAAATTTACCACCAGGCACTAATTCAATAGCGCAATCGTAGCTCCTGTGAGGGGCAAAGATGCAGATTTACTTTCACTAAATACATCCGAAAAATCAGTCAAAAAGTCAGGAACATCCTGAGACTTGGGAGAGGCAGAAAAAACAGGAGTGTCGGCATTAACACATTGGCAGCCCCAACTGGTCACAAACACAGATTTCCAATCCAAAACAGGATTATAAGACTGTAACCAAGGGAAACCTAGTACAATAATGTCATGCAGATTATACAGCACCAGAAATTTGCAACTCTCCTGATGATCTGGTTCAACCCTCATTATCACCTGAGTAGAAAACTGGGGTTTATTCTCCGCCAAAGGGGTAGAATCAATGCCCAGTAGGGGAATAGACTTCCGCAGGGGTATCATGGGAAACCCACAACGTTTGGCAAAGTCAAAATCCATCAGGTTAATAGCTGCTCCTGAATCAACAAAAGCCTGAGCAGAAAATGTGGACAGGGAGCAAATCAGGGTAACAGTCAACAGAAATTTAGTCTGAACACTACCCAAGACAACTGAGCGTGCAAAACGTCTTCCCCGCTTAGGGCAGACTGAAATAGCATGAGAGGCATCACCACAGTAGAAACATAACCCATTGCGCTTTCGAAACTCATGACGCTGAGCCCCAGAAGTCACTCTATCACACTGCATGGGCTCAGAAGCTGGCTCGCAAGGCAACACTATCTCACGCATACTCTGCGCTCACGCAAACGTCTGTCAATTTGAATAGCCAATGACATAGAATCATTGAGACCAGAGGGAGCAGGGAATCCCACCATAACATCCTTTACATTCTCTGACAGCCCCTTCCGAAAAAGGGCTGCCAAAGCATCATCATTCCATTTGGTCAGGACTGCCCACTTTCGGAATTTCTGACAGTACAACTCAGCGTCTTCAAGACCCTGATTTAATGCCAACAAGGTTTTTTCAGCTTGATCTGTGACATTAGGTTCATCGTACAATAACCCCAGAGCCAGAAAAAATGCATCAATAACATTCAAAACAGGATACCCAGGTGTCAGGGAAAAAGCCCAATCCTGAGGATCGCCGCGCAGGAGAGAGATGACAATTTGAACCTGCTGTGCTGCGTTACCTGAGGACTTAGGCTTTAAGGCAAAAAACAACTTACAGTTATTTTTGAAATTCAGAAATTTAGCCCGATCCCCCAAAAACAAATCTGGCATGGGAATCCTAGGTTCCACAACTGGCAACTCAGCAAGATAGGTAGCAATACTCCGAACCTCAGTGGCAAGCTGATCCACACGGCCATACAACTGTGCAAACTCCATTGAAAGAAAAAAAAAATCCTCCTCAGCACCCAGAGAAAAAGAGGGAAAAAATGCAACAGACAGGAAAAAAAAAAATCTCTGACAACTTTTTTCTTTCACACTATTTTTCCCTTCTGTGAGTACCATATAATTTTCAGTTATGGCCGGTGATACTGTTATGTTTCGGTAGCTGAGGAGGACAGGAACAACAGCAGGGCAGCAGAACACCTGAGATGTTGGTAACTGATGGGTTGCAAATTCCTAAACTAACGACACAACTAGAGGTAGCCGTGGAGCTTTCCTACGTTGATCCTAGACGCCTCGTCACAGCCTGAGAGATAACTACACCTAAAGGCAGAAAGATGAAAGCTATCTGCCCCAGAGCAGATCCCCAAATAAAATAGGAAGCCCCCAAACATATAATGGCGGTTAGACAAGATGAAAACACAAACATAGGCAGAAAATAGATTGAGCAAACACTGGGGCCACAAGCTGATTAACAGGATAGGAAAGGAGAGATAACTTTCTGCAACCCAGAAAACCCTACAAAAATCCAACAATACTGATTACAAAAATACTGAGATCACACGATCTCGCCACCCGCTAAATAAGATCTCAGTGTGAACAAAACCAAGCTGCAGCCGCTGAAAAAGCAGGAAAAAGCAAATGAGCAAATAACAGTGGCTGCAGATAAACTGTGAGGAGCTCAGGCCCCAGGAGGGGACCTGGCTGACCTCCACAAAAGTGCAGAAAACAATGCAAAAAGCAAGCGCAAAAAATATCTTATCTGATAGCAGGAGATGAAGGCAAGACTCTAGCAAACTTCCAAATGAATCAGGAACAACAAATGAGACAAGAACAATTGATCACCGGCAACCATCATGGGAGGGAACCTCCCTTATATCAGACCAGTCAGTGAACCCAGATTGCCATTCCTCGCTGAAAGGTTCAGTACTGTCTGTAACCACCAGAGGGAGCCTCTGCTCAGAAACCATCTCTAGCACATTCATAACACTCACCTGTGCCTCCAGGCCGATCAGGATGAGCCCGGTGAAAGGCGCAAACCAATCTCTCAGCATGAAAGTCAGAAGCAAACACCTAACAATTGTCCTCCTGACCGTAACCTTTCCACTTGACCTAGTACTGGAGTCTCCATCTAGCCAGATGAGAATCCAGTATCTTCTCCACTTCATACTCCAGATTGCCCTCAACTAAAACAGGCTCAGGGAGTGTGGCCATGGGAACCACTGGCTCAACAAACCTTTTCATTAAAGATTTATGGAAGACGTTGTGAATCTTAAACGTCCCTGGAAGAGCCAAAAGGAAAGAAACGGGATTAAGGATTTCCAAACTCTTATAAGTCCAATGAACCTTGGCTTAAATTTTGGAGACCTCACCTTCATAGGAATATTTCCTGAGGACAACCAAACCATGTCACCTACTTTAAACCGGGGACCATCAGTCCTATGCCAGTTGGCAAACCGTTGGGCCCTCTCCTGAGAGACAACTTATCCACTACTTGATCCCAAATCTGCTGCATTCTCTCTACCATAGAGTCAACACCCGGACAGACAGAAGCCTCCACCTGCCCCGAAGAAAACCAAGGATGAAACCCAAAATTGCAGAAAAAAAGGGACTTCAAAGTGGCTGAACTAGCCCTATTGTTCAGAGCAAATTTAGCAAAGGGCAAAAAAGAGACCCAGTCATCTTGATCAGCAGACACAAAACATCTCAAATAAGTTTCCAAGGTCTGGTTCGTTCTCTCAGTCTACCCATTGGTCTGAGGGTGAAACCCAGAGGAAAAAGACAGCTGAACTCCCAGTTTAGAACAAAAGGTCCTCCAAAATCTGGAAACAAATTGGACTCCTCAGTCAGACACAATGTTATCCGGAATGCCGTGCAAACGAGCCACCTGCTGAAAAAAACAAGGGCACCAACTCGGAAGAGGATGGCAACTTCGGCAGTGGCACAAGATGGACCATCTTGGAAAATCTATCACAGATCACCCAGATAACGGTCATGACAGGGAGCTCAGAAATAAAATCCATAGAGATATGGGTCCATGGCCTCATGGGCACAGGCAGTGGCATTAACAATCCACTAGAGCGAGAGCAGGGTTTGGACCGAGAACAAGTTCCACAGGACTGCACAAAATTCCTGACATCACGAGATAAAGTAGGCCACCAAAAGGACCGACTCACCAAGTCTCTGGTACCAAAAATACCGGGATGACCACCCAACGCAGAGCAAAGAATTTCAGACATTACTTTCTTCCTCCATTGGTCTGGGACATACAATTTCCCCACAGGGCAACGCTCAGGTTTATCCCCCTGAAATTCCTCCAGGGCCAGTCTCAAATCGGGTGAGATAGCGGAAAGATCCACACCCTCCTTCAGAAGGCCAGTAGGCTCAGTCATATCAAGAGTATCCGCAAGGAAACTCCTAGAGAGGGCATCCGCCTTAACATTCTTAGTACCCGGGAGAAAGGAGACCACAAAATTAAAACGTGTGAAAACAAGGCCCACCTGGCCTGTATAGGATTTAATCGCTAGGCTGATTCAAGATAGAACAAGTTCTTGTGGTCAGTGAGGACCACAACCTGATGTTTGGCTCCCTATAAACCAAGGTCTCCACTCTTCGAATGCCCACTTCATAGCCAATAGCTCTTGATTCCCCACATCATAATTACGTTCAGCTGGGGAAAACTTCTGGGAAAAGGAGGAACAAGGGTTAATCTTAGAGGTTACAGGATCCCTTTGGGACAACACGGCTCCTGCACCAATCTCAGAAGTATCTCTCTCCACCTGAAATGGTAGAGAAACATCAGGTTGCTGTAGAACAGGAGCAGAAGTGAATCTCCGCTTAAGCTCCTGAAACGCCGAAACTGCCTCTGGAGACCAATTCACTACATCAGAACCCTTTTTGGTCAAATCAGTTAGTGGCTTCACAATACCAGAGAAATTACTTAAATTTGCGGTAAAAATTAGCAAAACCCAAAAATCTCTGAAGAGCCTTCAATGAAGTGGGCTGAGCCCAATCGCAAATGGCCTGAACCTTGACCGGTTCATTTCAATAGCGGACGGAGACAAAATGAATCCCAAAAACGAAACCTTCTGAACGCCAAAGACACATTTTGATCCCTTGACATACAAAGCATTTTCTCTCAAAATCCGGAATACAGTCCGAACATGTTCCACATGAGAATCCCAGTCATTGGAAAAAATCAAAATATTGTCCAAATAAATGATCATAAACTGATCCACTAAATCCTGGAAAATATCATTCATAAAAGATTGGAAGACGGAAGGGGCATTAGTGAGCCCAAAAGGCATCACTAGGTACTCAAAATGTCCCTCAGGGGTATTAAACGCCATCTTCCATTCATCACCATGCTTAATGCGGATAAGATTATACGGCCCCCTAAGATCAAGTTTGGTAAACCAACTGGCACCTTACACTCTGGAAAATAAGTCGGAAATCAGGGGTAACGGATACTGATATTAACAGTGATCTTATTAAGGAGACGATAGTCAATGCATGGCCTCAATGAACCATCCTTCTTGGCCACAAAGAAAAAGCCGGTGCCCAAAGGTGAAGAGGATATGACCCTTCTCCAAAGACTCTTTGATATAAGATCGCATAGCATCATGCTCAGATACCGACAAGTTGAAGAGCCGACCCTTGGGAAATTTACAACCGGGTACTAACTCAATTGTGCAATCATAACTGCTGTGGGGAGGCAAGGACGCAGACTTACTTTCACTAAACACATCAGAAAAATCAGTCAAATAGTCGGAGATCTCCTGAGGCTGGGGAGAAGTAGAAAAAACAGGAGTGTCAACATGAACACATTGACAACCCCAACTGACCACAGACACAGACTTCCAATCCAAAACAGGATTATGGGTCTGCAACCAAGGAAAACCCAGTACAATAATGTCATGTAAATTATGCAATACCAAAGATTTACAGTTCTCTTGGTGGTCCGGGGCTACCTGCATTATCACATGGGTCCAAAACTGGATTTATTCTCTGCCAAAGGGGTAGAATCAATGCCCAGCAGAAAATGTGGACAAGGAGCCGATCAAGGTAACAGTCCAGAGAAATTTAGACTGTACATTGCCCAAAATAAATGAGCGTGAAAAACGTCATCCCCGCTTAGGGCAGACGGAGATAGTATGAGAAGCGTCTCCACCGTAAAAACACAACTTATTACACTTCCAAAATTCTCAACGCTGAGCCCCAGAAACAACCCCATCACACTGCATGGGCTCAGGGGCCCGTTCGAAAGGCAACACCACCTCTTGCATAGGTTTACGTTCACGCAAGTGTCGGTCAATTTGAATAGCCAATGACATAGAATCGTTGAGCCCTGAGGGGACAGGAAATCCCACCATAGCATCTTTTACGGTCTCTGCTAGACCTTTCCGAAAAAGAGCCGCTAGGGCATCATTGTTCCACTTAGTAAGGACTGCCCACTTTCAGAATTTCTGACAGTATAACTCTACTGTTTCCTGACCCTGGTTCAATGCCAATAAGGTTTTCTCAGCTAGATCAATCACATTAGGTTCATCATACAATAACCCCAGAGCCTGAAAAAACGCATCAACATTAGCCAAAACAGGATCCCCAGTTGTCAGTGAAAACGCCCAATCCTGAGGGTTGCCGCGCAATAGGGAGATGACAATTTTAACCTGCTGCACCGAGTTCCCTGAGGAATTAAGTTTCAAGGCAAAAAACAATTTACAATTATTCTTAAAGTTCAAGAATTTAGACCGATCCCCAAAAAATAAATCAGGAATAGGGATCTTAGGTTCTACAGCAGACAACCGAGTGAGATAGGTAGAAATACTCCGAACTTCAGCAGCAAGCTGCTCAACACGATCGGACAAATGCTTAATTTCCATTCACGAAAAAGTCCTCCTATGGCCCCCAGAGAAAAAGAGGAAAAAATATATAAAAAATTCTGACAACCCCTTTTTTTTTTTTACTATTCTTTCCTTCTTTTCAGTACCATAGAAATTACAGTCAGGCTGGTGATTCTGTTGTGGTTTGGTAGCCGAGGAGGACAGTAGCAAAAAATAGAAAAGGCAGCCAGACACCCAGAGAGGTTTGAACCTAACGGATTGGAGACCCCTAAACTAACCGCACAACTAGAAGTAGCCGTGGGACATACCTACGATGACCTAGACGCCTCGTCACAGCCGGAGAGTTAACTAAGCCTTAAGATAGAAAGGTGAAAGCTAACTGCCCCGGAGAAGTGCCCCAAAGGAATAGGTAGCCCCCACACATATATTGGCGGTGAGACAAGATGAAATACAAACACAGGCAGAAAATAGAGTAAGAAAACGTTGGGGCCCAAAATTGTCTAGATAGGACAGGACAGGAAAGACTACTGTCTGCAATGCGGAAAAACACTAGAAAAAACTCCAACAGTTCTGATATATAAAAATACTGAGACCACACAATATCTCCCCCCGCTAGATCAGACCTCTGGTGTGCACTGGTAGCAAACAGCAGATATTGAAATAACAGAGAATCAAAAATACATAAATTATCAGCAGCCACCAGAAGGAACCCAAATTCAGGAGTTAGATCCAGAGCGTTCACAACACTGTTGCTTGGCAACTCGGAGCTTCAACTCCCTCAATAAGTTTTCTATTGGATTAAGGTCTGGAGACTGGCTAGGCCACTCAGAGACCTTAATGTGCTTCTTTTTGAGACACTCCTTTGTTGCCTTGGCTGTATGTTTTGGTTCATTGTCTTGCTAGAAGACCCAGCCATGACCCATTTTTAATGTCCTGGTGGAGGATAGGAGGTTGTCACTCAGGCTTTTACGGTACATGGCTCCATCCATTTTCCAATTGATGCGGTTAAGTAGTCCTGTGCCCTTAGCAGAGAAACACCCCCAAAAAATAATGTTTCCACCTCTATGCTTGACAGTGGGGATGGTGTTCTTTGAGTCATAGGCAGCATTTTGTCTTACTCCAAACACGAGTTGAGTTAATATCAAAGAGCTCAATTTTTTGTCTCATCTGACCACAGCACTCTCTCCCAATCACTCCCAGAATCATCCAGGTGTTCATTGGCTAACTTCAGACTGGTTTGCACATGTGACTTCTTGAACATGGGGACCATGTGGGCACTGCAGGAATTTAAACCTTTATGGCTTAATGCGTTACCAATGGTTTTCTTGGTGACTGTGGTCCCAGCTGCCTTGAGATCACTAACAAGTTCCCCCCGTTTAGTTTTAGGCTGATCTCTCACCTTCTTCACGATCAAGGATACCCCACGAGGTGAGGTTTTGCATGGTGCCCCAGATAGATGTCTATTGACAGTCATTTAGTTTTTCTTCCATTTTCTTACTGTTCTGTCTTCTTCCACGTCTGGGCTATGTGCTTTCCAGCATACAACTAAACCTCCTTCATATCTCAAATAAACAGACTGTAAAGTGCAGTAGTCTTTGGTTTATTGGTGCGATGATATGAAGATGAACATGAATATTTGTGTGGTAAAACTATAAGAATACAAATAGTATCAGTCAATACTGGGCACATCACGGAAACCCGCAGCAATGATAATACAATACAAGGTGTACAGTCATGGCCAAAAGTTTTGAGAATGACACAAATATTATATTTTCACATGATCTGCTGCCCTCTGGTTTTTATGTGTGTTTGACAGATGTTTTTATCACAGACAGAAATATAATAATTGCAAACATATTAGTAACAAAAGCTTATATTGACAGTTAGAATGAGTTAATGCAGCAAGTCAATATTTGCAGTGTTGACCCTTCTTCTTCAGGACCTCTGCAATTCTCCCTGGCATGCTCTCAATCAACTTCTGGACCTAATCCTGACTGATAGCAGTCCATTCTTGCACAATCAAAGCTTTCATTTTGTCAGAATTTTTAGGTTTTTGTTTGTCCACCCGTCTCTTGATGATTGACCACAAGTTCTCAATGGGATTAAGATCTGGGGAGTTTCCAGGCCATGGACCCAAAATCTCTATATTTTGTTCCCTGAGCCATTTAGTTATCACCTTTGCTTTATGGCAAGGTGCTCCATCATGCTGGAAAAGGCATTGTTGATCGCCAAACTGCTCTTGGAGGGTTGGGAGAAGTTGCTCTTGGAGGACATTCTGGTACCATTCATGGCTGTGTTTTTAGGCAAGACTGTGAGAGAGCCGATTCCCTTGGCTGAGAAGCAACCCCACACATGAAGGGTTTCAGGATGCTTAACAGTTGGCATGAGACAAGACTGGTGGTAGCGCTCACCTTGTCTTCTCCGAATGAGGCGTTTTCCTGATGTCCCAAACAATCGAAAAGGGGATTCATCAGAGAAAATAATTTTACCCCAGTCCTCAGCAGTCCACTGCCTGTACCTTTTGCAGAATATCAGTCTGTCCATGATGTTTTTTCTGGAGAGAAGTGGCTTCTTTGCTGCCCTCCTTGAGACCAGGCCTTGCTCCAAGAGTCTCCGCCTCACAGTGCATGCAGATGCACTCACACCTGCCTGCTGCCATTCCTGAGCAAGCTCTGCACTGCTGGTAGCCCGATCCCGCAGCTGAAACACTTTTAAGAGACGGTCCTGGCGCTTGCTAGTCTTTCTTGGTCGCCCTGGAGCCTTTTTGGCAACAATAGAACCTCTCTCCTTGAAGTTCTTGATTATGCGATAGATTGTTGACTGAGGTGCAATCTTTCTAGCTGCGATACTCTTCTCTGTTAGGCCATTTTTGTGCATTGCAATGATGACTGCACGTGTTTCTTTTGAGATAACCATGGTTAACAGAAGAGAAACAATGATGCCAAGCACCAGCCTCCTTTTAAAGTGTCCAGTGGTGTCATTCTTACTTAATCATGACAGATTGATCTCCAGCCATGTCCTCATCAACACCCACACCTGTGTTAATGGAGCAATCACTGAAAAGAGGTTAGCTGGTCCTTTTAAGGCAGGGCTGCAATGATGTTGAAATGTGTTTTGGGGGATAAAGTTAATTTTCTAGCCAAATATTGACTTTGCAAGTAATTGCTGTTAAGCTGATCACTCTTTATAACATTCTGGAGTATATGCAAATTGCCATTAGAAAAAGTGAAGCAGTAGACTTTGTAAAAATTAATATTTGTGTCATTCTCAAAACTTTTGGCCATGACTGTACAATGAATACATTAATCTTAAACAGCTATGACAGTACTAATTGCAGAAAGCACAATTCTACACAGAGGTATGTATCTAAATCATGAAACCCTTAGAGTGTACAGTGCAAGGAATACAAACAAAGATGGAGGATTACAGAGTAAGTGACTGCAACATGACTTAACATAAACAGGCTCTAACATAAGCATAGAGTAAAGACTACAACTCTCACCGGATTAGCTGAAGGTTGGGATAGTAGTAAGAAGTGAGCAGAAGCAAGGAACACGTCTTGTCTGCTTAGAGTCCAAGCATGTGTGAAAACATGTCTCTTTAGTCTTAGGCTGCTTTCACACATCAGTTTTTTTGTGTCAGGCATAATCCGTCGAATACCTGAAGCGACGGATCCGGCACTGAAATGAAAAAACTGATGCAACGGATCAGTTTTTTTGCTGGATCCGACCTGAACTTTTGAACCCGGAAAAAAGAAGTTTTGGAGCCAGAAAATGCAGGTTTGCATGTCCGGAGACAGTGGAAAATGTAGTAGTAGTAGTAGTAGTAGTAGTAGTCCCTGATTTCCAGAATCCGGATCAGTCTTTTGACGGTTTGCACAAAAGACTGATCCGGATCCATAGACATCTATTATTTCCGGTTGCCTGATGCGCCGCTTCAGGCACTATCAGGTGGCTCCGAAAAAAATAAAAAACGTTGCAGTCACCGTTTTGTCCAGCCGCCGGAATGTACATTTCCGCCGGATCCTGACAAAAACGGATGCAACGCAATGACATCAGGCGTGATCCGGCGCTAATGAAAGTCAATGCTAAAAAAACGCATCCGGTACCGGATCCGTTTTTTTAACAACACGCCGGATGGTGCCTGAAATCAAAAAACGGATGTGTGAAAGAGGCCTTAGAGGAGCAGGGGGCGGTCCCACAAGCACACTGAACTTAAAGAGGAAGACTTGTGCATCTGTAAGAATGCTGCCAGATTGCGCTAAACATATTTAAACATCATAATAGGATAACATATCACCTCTTAGGGGTTGTAACAAGTGTCAAACTACAAATACCTTCTCTTACTGAGCATAAGATGGGCAGAACACTTTCTATTGCACCAACAGTTATCTCCTTCTCACCCAGTTTTTTACTTATGGTTTTGCAGCCCATTCCAACTTTGTGCAGGCCTATGATCTTGTCCCTGACATCCTTATAAAGCTCTTTGGTCTTGCCCATGTTGTAGAGGTTACAGTCTGACTGATTAATTGAATCTGTGGACAAGAGTCTTTTATAAAGCTGAATATGTAAGACACCTGTCTTTAATGCAGGTAACAAGTTGATTAGAAGCGTCTAACTGGTCTGTAGGAGCCAGAACTCTTGATAGTTGTTAGGGGATCAAATACTTATTTCTCACTGCAAAATGAAAATAAATGTGTATAATTTATACAATGTGATTTTCTGGATTTTATTTTTGATATTCTATCTCTCAATGTTAAAATTAACCTACCCTTAAAATTATAGACTGTTCATGTCTTTGCCAGTAGGCAAACTTAAAAAATCAGTAAGGGATCAAATAATTATTTCCCCCACTGTATATTTTCATGTTTTACATTATAAAAATTACAAAAAGGAAAATGGGCAGTTGGAAAGTTTGGAAGTTTGGGCACCCTGCATGGTTAGTACCTAGTAACACCCCTTTTTTGAAAGTATCACAGCTAGTGATGAGCGAGCATGCTCGCCACTACTGGGTACTCGCCCGAGCATCTCACTGGTCAAGATGCTCGGAGCTCGCCGAGTATTTCCGGGCTTGCTCAGCGGGAGCTCGGGTCTCTTCCCTGCATATTTGACTCTCTTTAGAGAGCCAATGAACATGCAGGGATTGTCTGCCACACTCTGTAATGCTGCAGCCATGTTGGTTGTGGCATTACAGTGATTGGCTGGCCGCACAGTATCATCAGATCTATATCAGACCTGGCACCGCTATGCTCGCCACAGTCTACTCCGGAATAAGGCAGTGTAGGGAGAGGTGCTGCTGAGCTAGGTAGAGATTTGCTTGTTTCTAAGTGTAGGTATACCACAATATATTATACATATAGCCATCTCAACTAACAGTCCCTCTGAGGACTACTAAAGTTGCATAGATATCAGTGCTAGGCAGGCAGGCAGTGTATGTGGAAGACTGCAGTGCATATAGCAAGAGGGACCATTCCAGTTCTGTCTGCTGCTGCTTTTACAGATATTTCTAGACATAGACCCAGGTATCAGGGTCTAGGAATAATTTTTTTTGGATCTTAATCCTGATTATTTGCTTAAAAAGCAATCCAGAGAACATCGTTTTTCTGCTTCATTTGTATCTTGGCACTGCAGAATACAGCCAGATCCTTTCCATATTACATCACTAAAAATCAATCTATTTAAAACTGTGGTTTGTCTGTCATACAGATCACATATAAGTGTGCTCAAAATTCTGCCAATTCTGGCCTCCATTTAAATTTTGTTGCAGTGCGTTAGCGAAGTTAGGCCAGGTTCACATCGCATTATGGCAGTCCGTTTAATGGATGCATTAAACGGACTGCACTAACGCTAGTCTTGTTTTGATCGCATTTGTGCTTGTTCTGCGCTAGCCGTGACGGACCCTTGAACGCGGTAGACCGCGTCCGAGGGTCAGTCACAGCATAACGAGACATCGCTAACGCATGCCGATTTTGACATGCATTAGTGATGCGCTAGGTTATAGCAGTCTATGGGTGCGTTAGCAGATGCGTGTTAATGCCGTTTTATAATGCATCTGTTAAACGGACTGCTATAACGCGATGCGAACCTGACCATATTGACACCAGTTTGCTGTTAAAAATAGTTACCTACAGGCCAGCTATTTAAAACTGTGGTTTGTCCGTCACACGGATCATATATAAGTGCACTCACAATTCTGACATTTCTGGCCTCCATTTAAATTTTGTTGCAGCTTGTTAGCGAAGTTAATGACACCAGTTTCCTTTTAAAAATAGTTAACCAAAAGGCCAGCTGTTTAAAACTGTGGTTTTCTGTCACACGAATCACATATAAGTTAGCTCCAAATTCAGCTATTTGTAGTGAACGTGGAAAATATTGTCCTCCATTTAAAATGGGCAAGGCGCATGGCAAGGGACGGGGAACTAGAAGTGATGGTGCATGCAGAGGCCGAGGTTGTGGGCAAGATGAAATTGTGTAACAACAAACACCCACATCTTCTCGCCCGACCTTCCTGTCCCAATTTTTAGGCAATCACACCACTACTGAACTCAGAGCAGTGTCAAAAGGTTGTTGTTTGGATAGCAGATAATGCTTCCAATCACTTTGCCACCACCACCACCCTGTCTTCCACAGGGTCAATTCTCCGTAGCTGTGAGTCTGGAATGCATATTCCTCACCCTGATCCTCCTTCTTCCCACCATGCCGAGTGCCCGGGAAGGGGAGATAAATGATCCCACTCTTGGACACTCAGAAGAGCTGTTCACTTTTCCATTTATAGATTCTAGCCTCTCGCCCGGTCCACTTGAAGCGGGGCAATAGGAGATTGCATGCAGCGATGCTCAAATAATTGAGCAGCCACGGTCACATGAAGGCGATGGTGGGAAAGTGTCACAAGAGGTGGACAATGATGAGACACATTTGCCAGAAAGTAAAAAGCAGGACCAGGGTGCGGAAGTGGAAGACGAGGTGGTAGATGATATAGTAACTGACCCAACCTGGCAGGAGGACATGCAGAGCGAGGACATCAGCACACAGGGGAGGGAGGCGTAGCACCCCAACAGGCAGGAAAAAGCAATGTGGTGGCCGCAGACAGAAAGTGGGCAACTGTTCCCCGTAACACCAACACGATGGAAGTTGCCAGTAAAACTGTTTGTCTGGTTGCTTTTTGTTTTTTAAAGACTCTGCTGATAACTCCAAAAAGGCCATTTACACCACCTGCCAGGCCAGCATCAGCAGGGGTAGTAAAACTACCAGCCTGACTACCACCAGCATGATCAGGCACATGGCAGAAAAGCACCTGACTTTGTGGGCCGAACACCAGGGTCCAGGAACAGTGTCTGCAGGTGACACCACTGCTTCTTCTGTTGTTGTGCATGCAAGTCAATCCCCTGTCCATGGTGCATGCGAAGATGACTCCTGCCCTGCACCTGTCATTGCACACACTCAAATAGCACCATCAGCAAGTACATCCACGTCCTTGTCCCAGTGCTGCATTCAGTTGTCCATACCCCAGTCCTTGGAACTCAAGCGCAAATATGCAGCCAACGCCCCAGAGGCCACACTACTAAATTCCCACATTTTGCGACTGCTTGCACTCGAAATGTTGCCTTTTAGGTTCGTGGAGACAGTAGCTTTACGCAACCTGATGCGGCTGCCGTTCCTCGGTACTCGGACCCCAGCTGCCACTATTTCTCGAGGTGTGCCTTCCTCGCATTACACAAACATGTGTCTCACCACATTAGCCATGTCCTCATAAATGCAGTTACTGGGAAAGTCCACCTAACCACGGACATGTGGACAAGTGCTTGTGGGCAGGGACGATACATCCCGCTGACGGCACACTTGATTAACATAGTGGAAGCCGGGACCCAGTTGGACCTTGGGATAGAACACATCCTCCTGACGCCGAGGATTGCGGGCCCTAGGTCAATCAGTATTGCCCCCACAGTCTACTGCTTCTGCACCTCATCTTCCTCCTCCTCTTCAACCTCCATGTCCGAAATGACCACATCAGTCACAAGCTGGAAGAACTGCTGCACTGCCTCAGTCAAGGGGCAATAGGCTGTGCTGAAGCTAATATGCTTAGGTGACAAACCACAAAATGCTGAAGAGTTGTGGACAGCTCTGAAAGATCAGGCAGATCTGTGGCTGACACCACTGAACCTACAACCAGGCATTGTCATGTGTGACAATGGCTGGAACCTGGTGGCGGCTTTGAGGCGACGCAAGCTCACACATGTTACATGCCTGGCCCATGTGCTTAACCTCGTGGTTCAGCAGTTTCTCAAAACCTACCAGGAGCTGCCGGGTCTGCTTGTCAAAGTATGTCACCTGTGTGCCCATTTTAGAAAGTCAGCTACAGCTTCCGCCACCCTTGCTGTGTTTCAGCAGCGTTTGCAGCTTTCGACTCACCGACTGGTGTGTAATGTCCCCACACGTTGGAACTCTACACTGCAGATGTTGGGAAGAATTTGTGAGAAGAAGAGGGCAGTTGTTGAGTACCAGCATCAACAAGGCCATTGGTATTCAGTTCAGACTCCACACATAAGACCTCAGGAGTGGACATGGATGTCAGACATATGTGCCATCCTCCAAAACTTTGAGGACTGCACCAAGATGGTGAGCGGCGATGACGCCATTTTAAGCATCACCCTCCTGCTTCTCTTTGTTCTGAAACACTCTCTGCTCACAATCGAAGAGGATGCATTGCAGGCAGAGTACGATGAGATGGAGCAAGGAACCATACAGAGTGATTACACACAGCCCAGCCTCATCTCATCCCAATGTGGATTGGATGACAATGAGAAAGAGGAGGAGGTGGAGGAGGAGGAAGAACGGAATCTAGTTTCATAAGCTATAGACGGTACTACCTGCACAACTGTCATACGGTCTGTTCAGTGTGGATGGCTTGAGGACAGGGATGAGGAGGAGGAGGAGATCATGGTCAGTCATCCTCTTGGAGAGGACACGGAAGTCTTGCCTGTTAGCAGTCTGGCACGTATGGTTGAGTTTATGTTACGCTGCCAGTAACGCTTCCCACGGCTGCGGGGCGTTGGGACATGGCATAGCTTGCCTAACTAGCCAATGCTCCCACGCCGCCAGTCCACGACGACGTGAGGCATGCATCCCAGATGGTAAGAGAATGTGGACCCACTGGACCACGGAGGGAGACCCGGGCCTGCCCGGACTAGGGGAGGGCAGCGACCGGGATCCATGGCAGCTGAGCATGTGGGTAAGATGGCGACCTGCAGGACTAGACAACACCGCACAACTTCAGGTATGAAGAAACATAAAGTTTACTTAAAGACACACACAGTACATAAACAGAACATAATGCCGGGCTCCCGATTCCGCACATCAGAGAAGGGTACACGTCTCAGGATCACAGACGAGTGCAGAAGGACATCACGGGTAGATGCAGTCCAAGGTTATCTGGCACGGGCATACTAGGGCGGCCTCTCTTTCAGGCCTCAGGCATAGCACAGGCTCAGCAGGAGAACATCAGACACCGACCTCAGACAGACTTCAGATGATGGCGGGGTCATCACGGGTAGATGCAGTCCAGGATCATCTGGCACAGGCATACTAGTATGGCCTCTCTCTCAGGCCTCAGGCGTAGCACAGGCTCAGCAGGAGAACATCAGACACCGGCCCAGGATGAACGTCAGACAATGGCGGGGTCATCACGGGTTGATGCAGTCCAGGGTCATCTGGCACGGGCATACTAGGACGGCCTCTCTCTCAGGCCTCAGACGTAGCACAGGCTCAGCAGGAGAACATCAGACACTGACCCAGGACAGACGTCATCACAGGGTAGACCACGGAGGAACCGGCAGGACATCGGGACATCAGGAACACGGACTGGATCTCAGGTACTCAGGAACACAGACAGGACATCAGGAACACGGATTGGATCTCAGGAACTCAGGAACACGGACAGGATATCAGGAACACGGATTGGATCTCAGGGACACGGACTGGAACTCAGGAACACGGACTGGAACTCAGGAACATCAGAACACTGGCATCGGACTCCGGACATCTGGCAACGATCGGCAGGCTCCGGACATCTGGCAACGATCGGCAGGCTCCAGGACATCAGGCAGGCTCCGGACATCTGGAAGTGGTCATCGGACATCAGGCCATAGTCATCAGGCATCAGACATCTGGCAGCGACCTGAAAAGGAACCCCAGCGGTCTGGTGCAAGCCCCGCCAGGCTCAACGGAGCCGGCCGGGGATTGCACAGAAGCTGAGCACAGAGTAACAGAAACTCAGCACACACACCGGACTCCTCCTTCCAAGATGAACTCAGGTTATATAGCAAAGAATCACAGTCACTGGCACAGGGTTCAGGACACAGAAGGACTTCAGGAACATAACACAGAGGACACAGTTCAGACAGTCAGGTACAGGATGCGATCCAGGATCAGGGATTCAGGAAACAAAACACAACAGGAACAGGCCTGAATATGCAGCCTCCAGGAAGGGCGATCTGGGTATTCTGCCCCCAGAGCTGGATATGCAGCCTCCAGGAAGGGCGATCTGGGTATTCTGCCCCCAGAGCTGGCGGAAACACAAGACACAGTTCAGACATTCAGGTACCGTAACAGATCCAGGATCAGGGATTCAGGTAACAAGACACAACAGGAACATGCATGGATATGCAGCCTCCAGGAAGGGCGATCTGGGTATTCTGCCCCAGAGCTGGCGGAAACACAAGACACAGTTCAGACATTCAGGTACCGTAACAGATCCAGGATCAGGGATTCAGGTAACAAAACATAGAAGGAATAGGCCTGGATATGCAGCCTCCAGGAAGGGCGATCTGGGTACTCAGCCCCCAGAACAGGCGGAAACACAAGACAAGACAAAGGGAATCAGCTCTCCAGAACTAATCGCACTCAGAGCAGGAGCTGAACACACAAACACACACGGCTAGGTTCAGGAACTCAATGCAAACTCAATGCAAAGCTCTGGCAACGCCCCACAGGTCTGGGGAACTTTATATATGAGCTGCTTCACAGCGATAGGCTGGAGCAGCAATTTTAGTGCACACACATTACTCATAAAAGCAGGACAGGTGTGGGCCGCGCCCCCTATGCAGAGCCAGACACAACTCAGCACAGAAGGACACCTGACAATGGCTGCAGCCTCAACACACGTAGTAAGTCATGCACCACTGCAGAGGACTTTGCAACCTACGGGTAGCTTCTACAGCAGGCCAGGGACTGCACATGCGGGTGGTCATGCAACGCAGCGGAGACACTCACGCAAGTACGGCTACGCAGCAGAGCTGGGAACTGAGCAGCATCCATACAGGTAACAGACAACAGTATCCCAGCTGGTTAGGGGGAAAGAAGCAAAAGGGGTAAAGCAAAGACATGCAAAGTAACGCTGGAAAACAAGGAACAGATAATACCAGCGTTACAGTATCCCCCTCCTCATGCCCCCTCTTCTGAAGACCCAAGTAAAAAAAAAAATTCCCCAGAAAATTCACTTGGGTTTGGCGGTAAGTCCCACAGTTCACAATATGGCAGCAGAGTTCATAGCTCGAAAAGTCCGAACCGCTGACCAAGCGGGGAATCGAGCCATCTAGTCCACTTACCATGTGGGGACCAAGCAGTCTAGTTCGCACATTAGGTGGAGCTTGGAGAAAGTCCTGCAGACCACACATGCTCAGCGGAGTCCATGGCCAGAGCTTTCTGTAACGCTTCCCATGGCTGCGGGGCGTTGGGACATGGCATAGCTTGCCTAACTAGCCAATGCTCCCATGCCGCCAGTCCACGACGACGTGAGGCATGCGTCCCAGATGGTAAGAGAATGTGGACCCACTGGACCACGGAGGGAGACCCGGGCCTGCCCGGACTAGGGGAGGGCAGCGACCAGGATCCGTGGCAGCTGAGCATGTGGGCAAGATGGCGACCTGCAGGACTAGACAACAACGCACAACTTCAGGTATGAAGAAACATAAAGTTTACTTAAAGACATACACAGTACATAAACAGACCATAATGCCGGGCTCCCGATTCTGCACATCAGAGAAGGGTACACGTCTCAAGATCACAGACGAGTGCAGGAGGACATCACGGGTAGATGCAGTCCAAGGTTATCTGGCACGGGAATACTAGGGCGGCCTCTCTCTCAGGCCTCAGGCGTAGCACAGGCTCAGCAGGAGAACATCAGACACCGACCTCAGACAGACTTCAGACGATGGCAGGGTCATCACGGGTAGATGCAGTCCAGGATCATCTGGCACAGGCATACTAGTATGGCCTCTCTCTCAGGCCTCAGGCGTAGCACAGGCTCAGCAGGAGAACATCAGACACCGGCCCAGGACGAACGTCAGACGATGGCGGGGTCATCACGGTTTGATGCAGTCCAGGGTCATCTGGCACGGGCATACTAGGACGGCCTCTCTCTCAGGCCTCAGACTTAGCACAGGCTAAGCAGGAGAACATCAGACACTGACCCAGGACAGACGTCATCACAGGGTAGACCACGGAGGAACCGGCAGGACATCGGGACATCAGGAACACGGACTGGATCTCAGGTACTCAGGAACACAGACAGGACATCAGGAACACGGATTGGATCTCAGGAACTCAGGAACACGGACAGGATATCAGGAACACGGATTGGATCTCAGGGACACGGATTGAAACTCAGGAACACGGACTGGAACTCAGGAACACGGACTGGAACTCAGGAACACAGACTGGAACTCAGGAGACATCAGGAATCAAAAATGGCATCGGACTCCGGACATCTGGCAACGATCGGCAGGCTCCGGACATCTGGCAACAATTGGCAGGCTCCGGATATCAGGCAGGCTCCTGACATCTGGAAGTGGTCATCGGACATCGGACATCAGGCCATAGTCATCAGGCATCAGACATCTGGCAGCGACCTGAAAAGGAACCCCAGCGGTCTGGTGCAAGCCCCGCCAGGCTCAACGGGAGCTGGCCGGGATTGCACAGAAGCTGAGCACAGAGTAACAGAAACTCAGCACACACACCGGACTCCTCCTTCCAAGATGAATTCAGGTTATATAGCAAAGAATCACAGTCACTGGCACAGGGTTCAGGACACAGCAGGACTTCAGGAACATAACACAGAGGACACAGTTCAAACAGTCAGGTACAGGATGCGATCCAGGATCAGGGATTCAGGAAACAAAACACAACAGGAACAGGCCTGAATATGCAGCCTCCAGGAAGGGCGATCTGGGTATTCTGCCCCCAGAGCTGGATATGCAGCCTCCAGGAAGGGTGATCTGGGTATTCTGCCCCCAGAGCTGGCGGAAACACAAGACCCAGTTCAGACATTCAGGTACCGTAACAGATCCAGGATCAGGGATTCAGGTAACAAGACACAACAGGAACATGCATGGATATGCAGCCTCCAGGAAGGGCGATCTGGGTATTCTGCCCCCAGAGCTGGCGGAAACACAAGACACAGTTCAGACATTCAGGTACCGTAACAGATCCAGGATCAGGGATTCAGGTAACAAAACACAGAAGGAATAGGCCTGGATATGCAGCCTCCAGGAAGGGCGATCTGGGTACTCAGCCCCCAGAACAGGCGGAAACACAAGACAAGACAAAGGTAATCAGCTCTCCAGAACTAATCGCACTCAGAGCAGGAGCTGAACACACAAACACACACGGCTAGGTTCAGGAACTCAATGCAAACTCAATGCAAAGCTCTGGCAACGCCCCACAGGTCTGGGGAACTTTATATATGAGCTGCTTCACAGCGATAGGCTGGAGCAGCAATTTTAGTGCACACACATTACTCATAAAAGCAGGACAGGTGTGGGCCACGCCCCCTATGCAGAGCCAGACACAACTCAGCACAGAAGGACACCTGACAATGGCTGCAGCCTCAACACACGTAGTAAGTCATGCACCACTGCAGAGGACTTTGCAACCTACGGGTAGCTTCTACAGCAGGCCAGGGACTGCACATGCGGGTGGTCATAGAACGCAGCGGAGACACTCACGCAAGTACGGCTACGCAGCAGAGCTGGGAACTGAGCAGCATCCATACAGGTAACAGACAACAGTATCCCAGCTGGTTAGGGGGAAAGAAGCAAAAGGGTTAAAGCAAAGACATGCAAAGTAACGCTGGAAAACAAGGTACAGATAATACCAGCGTTACACTGCCTTTCCTTTGACCCTCGCTTTCTCAAAAGTTTGGGCGACAGTCATTACAAGTTGGTGACACTTCTAGACCCATGCTACAAGGAGAACTTTCTATCTCTTTTTCCCAAGTCGGACAGGTCTACTAAAATGGAACAGTACAGTCATGGCCAAAAGTTTTGAGAATGACACAAATATTAATTTTTACAAAGTCTACTGCTTCACTTTTTCTAATGGCAATTTGCATATACTCCAGAATGTTATAAAGAGTGATCAGCTTAACAGCAATTACTTGCAAAGTCAATATTTGGCTAGAAAATTAACTTTATCCCCCAAAACACATTTCAACATCATTGCAGCCCTGCCTTAAAAGGACCAGCTAACCTCTTTTCAGTGATTGCTCCATTAACACAGGTGTGGGTGTTGATGAGGACATGGCTGGAGATCAATCTGTCATGATTAAGTAAGAATGACACCACTGGACACTGTAAAAGGAGGCTGGTGCTTGGTATCATTGTTTCTCTTCTGTTAACCATGGTTATCTCTAAAGAAACACGTGCAGTCATCACTGCAATGCACAAAAATGGCCTAACAGGGAAGAGTATTGCAGCTAGAAAGATTGCACCTCAGTCAACAATCTATCGCATCATCAAGAACTTCAAGAAGAGAGGTTCCATTGTTGCCAAAAAGGCTCCAGGTCTCTTAAAAGTGTTTCAGCTGCGGGATCGGGCTACCAGCAGTGCAGAGCTTGCTCAGGAATGGCAGCAGGCAGGTGTGAGTTCATCTGCACGCACTGTGAGGCGGAGACTCTTGGAGCAAGGCCTGGTCTCAAGGAGGGCAGCAAAGAAGCCACTTCTCTCTAGAAAAAACATCATGGACAGACTGATATTCTGCAAAAGGTACAGGCAGTGGACTGCTGAGGACTGGGGTAAAGTTATTTTCTCTGATGAATCCCCTTTTCGATTGTTTGGGACATCAGGAAAACGCCTCATTCGGAGAAGACAAGGTGAGCGCTACCACCAGTCTTGTCTCATGCCAACTGTTAAGCATCCTGAAACCATTCATGTGTGGGGTTGCTTCTCAGCCAAGGGAATCGGCTCTCTCACAGTCTTGCCTAAAAACACAGCCATGAATAAAGAATGGTACCAGTATGTCCTCCAAGAGCAACTTCTCCCAACCCTCCAAGAGCAGTTTGGCGATCAACAATGCCTTTTCCAGCTTGATGGAGCACCTTGCCATAAAGCAAAGGTGATAACTAAATGGCTCAGGGAACAAAACATAGAGATTTTGGGTCCATGGCCTGGAAACTCCCCAGATCTTAATCCCATTGAGAACTTGTGGTCAATCATCAAGAGACGGGTGGACAAACAAAAACCTAAAAATTCTGACAAAATGAAAGCATTGATTGTGCAAGAATGGACTGCTATCAGTCAGGATTTGGTCCAGAAGTTGATTGAGAGCATGCCAGGGAGAATTGCAGAGGTCCTGAAGAAGAAGGGTCAACACTGCAAATATTGACTTGCTGCATTAACTCATTCTAACTGTCAATATAAGCTTTTGTTACTCATATGTTTGCAATTATATTTCTGTCTATGATAAAAACATCTGTCAAAACACACATAAAAACCAGAGGGCAGCAGATCATGTGAAAATATAATATTTGTGTCATTCTCAAAACTTTTGGCCATGACTGTACATGAAGGCCCTTGTTGCGGATTTATTAAAAAAATTCCCATCTGAAAATGCTGGCGGCAGAGGTAACAGTTCGTTGGACAACTCAGGAGTACAGGCGAGAGAGAAACAACTCCAATCTAGCAGAGACAGGGGAACACTGTCAAAGTTCTGGGAAAGTTTTCTCAGACCCTCACATCACACAGGCCCTGAGGCGTGGGGTACTCTCACAAGGAGTGCAAAGTTTGGGAAGATGCTGAGGGACTACCTTGCTGAACGTACCAACGTCCTTATAATTATTGGGTATCCAAGATGGACACGTGGCATGAACTGGCTCTCTATGCCTTGGAGGTCCTTCCCTGCCACTAGCGTCTTGTCAGAGTGGGATTTTAGTGCCACTGGTGGAATTATAACTGATAAGTGCATTAAACCTGTCAACTGAAAATGCTGACAGGTTGACTCTTATAAAAATGAACAAGGGCTGGATTGGGCCAGACTTCTCAACACCACCGAATGATAGCAGCGTAACATAAACTCAAATCCAATGTCTTTTATTGGGAGGTCTATTCCCATGTACCTCTTCACACCCACACATGGGTATACGCTTCCTGATTTTAGCTATTTGCTGTTGTCCTCCTCCTTCTCCTCATCCTCCACTACCATATCACCAAGGTGACAGTGGTCCGTGATGAAACACCCACATATTTTTTATAGGGTGTTTATGATGCTCGTAAAAAAAAATTGTTATACAGTATGTTCATGTATACGCCCCAGGGGTAAATGTTTGTCAGCCCATACACTTAGTGCAAGGGCATTACAAGTATAGGAGACACGCTCCTTTCTAATGGGAACATTTTTTAAGATGCCCTCCTCCACGTCTCTTCCAAAGGACATTGGAGTGCCTCCAAATTTTTGGCATCTCTTGCATTCACTGCATAGGCAAACACAATGGGAGACCCACTTCCTAATAATGGGAACATTTTTTCATGAGTTTCTCCTCTACGTCTCTTCAAAGGGGTATTGATGTGCCTCCAAATTTTTGGTAGCCCTTGCATTCACGGCATAGGCAAACAGTATGGGAGGCCCACTCCCTAATAATGAGAACAGTATTTTCAGGAGGCCCTCCTGTACGTCTCTTCAAAGAGGTATTGGGGTGTGTCAAAATTTTGAGCAGCCCTGCCACTCACTGCATACGCAATAACATTATAGGAGACCCACTGTTTAATAATGTGAGCAACAAAGCATAGCCGGCTAATGACTCTCTAAGAATAGTGAAGGCCAACTGCCGGCCCTTAAAGAATAGTAAAGACCGCCTGATAGCCCTATAAAGATAGGTTGGTTACTTTCAGAGTCCCTCCTTCATGAATGAAACAGGATGTATCTGATGGAGTGTCACACACCACATGGCCAGATAAGGTTGTAAAATGTTAAAATGACATTTCCCAGTGAATGCATTTGTCTTGGTTGAAAGCAATGCTAAAGTTCAAAAACACTATGTGGAGGTGCATTTTTGTTTTTGGTTATTTATTTTGCCTTATATACAAGTCATTGCCCTGGAAAGTATGTTCCTTAACATATTTCACAGGAAAATCCATTTTTGTTTCGTTTTTGTATATTTTATTGTGAGTCTGTAAAAGTGGCGTAAGACTCTGACAACATTGTTCACAGCAGTGACTTGCGAGTCAGAAATGATTCCAGGGGTCTTCCCCATGCTGTTCCCATGTCATATGAGCACTGTTTCCATCGATTTCCACAATTTCTAGTCCTTCTGCAAACCGCTGGGGGGCCGCCGGAAAAATGCTCGAGTTTCCCATAGAGTTACATTGGGCTCGTTGCTCCGGTCGAGCACCGAGCATTCCAATTTGCTCGACCCGAGCAGTGAGCACCCGAGCATTTTAGTGCTTGCTCATCATTAATCACAGCTTGTAAACGCTTTTTGCAGCCAGTAGAGATGAGCACCGGGAGGGTCGAGTCGGGTTTCGGACCATCCGACGTTCCCAAAAGTCGAGACGAACGAAGTCGGCCAACTAACGGAAACGGTCGAGTCGGAGTCGAAAACCCGACCCCAATGCAAGTCAATGGGGAAGAAAAGTCGGCAGGGAGTGGAGGACAGTAAACACACCTACAGTGCCCATTTCAATGCCAACAACATCAATTCTTATTACTTAAGCTTGTCAACCTTAATTTACTTTGTAATAATAGTAACGCATTGAAAACTGGGAGTTATTTGGCTAAAGTTGGGGGGGGGGCAGGGCTGGCTTCAGGTTTTCGTGGGCCCCGGGCGAAAAAGTCTCAGTGGGCCCCTTTAACACATACCACAATTCATGTTGCTCCGATACGGCAGAGAAATATAGGTATAGTACAATGACAAATACTTCACTTCTTACATTACATGAGTGATATCTATTGTAAATTCTACAATAGCTCAAAAACCGGACAGTATAGTTCTCCATACAGTATTATGGGCACCACATAGTGCATCATACAGAATAATGAGCCCCATATATTGCTCTATACAGAATAATGAGCCCCATATATTGCTCTATACAGAATAATGAGCCCCATATATTGCTCCATACAGAATGGGCTCCATATAATGCTCCATATAGAATAGGCCCCATATGTGCTCCATATGATGCTCCATATATAAAGAGCTCTATATGATGCCCCATAAATAATGAACCCCATATGATGCTCTAGTATATGATGGGCCACATATATGATGCTCCAGTGTATGATGAGCCCCATATATAATTGGGCTCCATGTGATGCTCCATATATAATGTGCCCCATATGATGTGCCATATATATTGGGCCCCATATGATGCTCCAGTATATGATGTGCCCCATGGATGATGCTCCAGTGTATGATGAGCCTATATAATGTTCCATATATAATGGGCCCCATATGATGCTCCAGTGTATAATGGGCCCCGTATATGATGCTACAGTGTATGATGGGCCCCATTTATAATGCTCCGGTGTATGATGGGCCCCATACATAATGCTCCAGTGTATAATGGGCCCTATCTATGATGCTCAAGTGTATAATGGGCCCCATATATAATTCTCCAGTGTATAATGCTTCCCATATATTGCTCCAAACATTAAAAAAATGAAATACCTCTCCTCGCTGGGCACTGCTCTACTCTGGACTCCTCAGCGTCTCCATCTTCCAGCTCTCTGCACTGTGACTGTTCAGCCAGAGGGCTCACAGACATGACGTCATCGCGCTCTCTGACCTGAATGTCACTGTCAGGAAACGCGGAAGACGTCACAATGGTGGAGCAGGGAGAGGTAAGTATTGCAAGTGCTAGGGCCCTGAGCTAGCAGGCAGGGCACACTCATGGGCACCGGGAACTGGCACAGGGCACCTCATAGTACGCCGGTGTCTCTAACAGCGAGTGGGCCCCCACACCAGCTCAGGGCCCCGGCACTTGCCCGGGTGAGCCAGGTGCTGACGCCGGCCCTGGGGGGGGACAGCCCAGTTAGGGAGGTGGAAAAACTGACATATGTTGAGGTGTATACTGGATGTTCAGCAGCTGCAAATGGAGGAATTGGAGAAGTCGGAGGAAGAGTAGGACAAAGCGAGCCATTTTGCTGGCAACCTATGTGTCATCAGGGGAAGGTGGTACGAAAACCTTTGAAACACAGGCATAGTTCATTTTAATGAACCTGAGATCACCTACTTTTTTGGTCAACAGCCGGGTCCTTCTTTCTGTAAGGATTGATCCAGCAGCACTGAAGACTCTTTCTGATAGCACACTACCAGCAGGGCAAGCGAGCTCCTGTAAGGCATATTGTGCCAATTCAGGCCAGGTGTCCAGTTACTCGAGAAATCAGACCACAACAAGGTCATGAAACCCCTGTCTCCAACACCACTTCATTTGGCCCAGTACGGCTCGTAGTAGAACCTGCACCGCTGCTGTGTGCTGGGAATGCCTCTAACAAATGGTTTACCAGAGTTATAAATATAAATATCAGCGGCGCTCTAGTGACTAGAGTCTAAGAGTGCTGCAAACAAGGGCACTACCACTAGAGAGTGCCAATAAAGATAAATAGGTATATGAAACAAATAGTTTGCGCACATAAAAAAACTTTCAAAGAACACAGCAAAATAACTATTGAAATAATAAATGTATTAGATTAAAAAAGTGGGAAACACCCCAAAACAATGATAAACATTCAAAGATATAAATTGCACTACGCCCAGTGGGAAGAGGTGATGAGGAAAGCCTAAAAAAAAAAAAATGCTTAAAAAATAATAATATATCTTGAGAAAATGTATTAAATGAAACTATCCCGGCCGGTGATAGTTCAATAATAGTCAATTCCAGTCATTAATGGAAGAAAACCTGCAAAAGCAGGTGTTACCTTACGACCCCGATGGGTCTCCTGTAAGAAACAGTCCTCCTTCAGCTCCCCACGAAAAATACATTTTCTCAAGATATATTATTATTTTTTAAGCATTTTTTCTTCACTAGAGGAACCTGGAGGATTTTTACCAATGCCTTATTCCTGCCTTTATGTTTGGAATACGCAGTTTATGACTTTCATGCAGTGTGATTATATTGTATATCCCTAAGCCATTTATTTGGGCATTGTATACTCATTGGTTGGGGCTGACCACCTCTTACCTTTTTTTTTTTTTTTAGGCTTTCCTCATCACCTCTTCCCACTGGGCGTAGTGCAATTTATATCTTTGAATGTTTATCATTGTTTTGGGGTGTTTCCCACTTTTTTAATCTAATACATTTATTATTTCAATAGTTATTTTGCTGTGTTCTTTGAGAGTTTTTTATGTGCGCAAACTATTTGTTTCATATACCGGTTTACCAGAGTTGCTTGTTTGTTCGCCAATATTAGCCTTTAGGTTCTCCTGTGGCATGATGTTCTGTAATTTGCCTTTATAGCGTGGATCGAGGATGCTGGCCAACCAGTAGTCGTCATCCTTCATAATTTTGGCAATGCGGGGGTCCCTTTTTAGGATCCGTAAGACATAATCACACATGTGGGCCAAAGTTCCACATGTCAATGATGCACTGCCAGTGGTGGGTGGAGGAGAACTTTCTGCCAAATCCACATCCCTTCAGTCACGCACAAACCCTGTACCTGACCTTGGCAAGCCAACATTTTCTCTTTTCCCCTGAGAAGCATCCTCCTCCCCAAAAAAATCATCCCCCTCATCCTCCTCTTCCTCTTTTTCTTCCACCTCTTCCAGGACAGTTCCCTGAGCAGACAATGGCTGTCATCAAGGCTTCCCTCCATCTCCTCCTCCTCTTCCTCCTCCTCCGCTGCAGACGACTTATCCTTAATGTGCGTCAAAGTTTGCATGAGCATATGCATAAGTGGGATGCTCATGCTTATGATGGCATCGTCAGCGCTTACCAGCCGTGTGCATTCCTCAAAACACTGAAGGACTTTACAGAGGACTTTCAGCTTTGACCACTGCACACCCGACAACTTGATGTCTGCCTCAAACTGCCTACCTGTGTATCCTCCCACAAATGCATTACAGCCTGCCTCTGTTCGCACAGCCTCTCAACCATGTGCATGGTGGAGTTCCACCTTGCTGCAATGTCTACGATTAGGCGGTGCTTTTGGAAGGTGAAGCAATCGCTGCAGCCTCTGCATATGACTGGAGTCTACGGGCGAGCGACTGATGTGCGAGCACAGTCTTCGCACCTTATGCAGCAGGGCTGGTAACACCGGATAATTATTTATGAAGCACTGCACCACCAGGTTCAAGGTGTGAGCCAGGCAAGGTATGTGTTTAAGTTTTGCCAGGGCTATGGCCACCACAAAATTACGGCCATTAGCACTGGCTACCTTGCCTGACTCAAGATGTAGACTGGACAGCCATGACTCAGTTTCTCGCTGCAAGTAGTCGGCCAGTACCTTTGCGGTGTGTCTGTTGTCGCGCAAAGACATCATCTTTAAAACAGCCTGCTGACGCTTACCACTAGCTGTTCGATAGTGGGACACCTCGTGTGCAACACTGGCAGCTGCGGATGGAGTGCTCATGCGACTGCGCTCTGTCGACAAGCTTTTGCTTCTGGAGGAGGAGGAGGGTCGAACGCCTACAGCCAACTGTTGCCTATACCGTGGACTAGGCAGCACTGTCCCACCACCGCTGTCCCCTGTGGACCCTGCATCCACCACATTAACCCAGTGTGCAGTGATGGACATGTAACAGCCCTGGCCATGCCTACTGGCCCATGCATCTGTTGTGAAGTGCACCTTTCCACTCACTGATTGTTTGAGTGCATGGACAATGCAGTCTTTCACATGCAAGTGGAGGGCAGGGATGTCTTTTCTAGAAAAGAAGTGCCGACTGGGTAGGTCATAGCGTGGGACAGCGTAGGCCATGAGCTCTTAGAACGCTGCGCTTTCAACCAAACGGAAGGGCATCATCTCTAATGAGATCAGTTTGGCAATGTAGGCATTCAAAGTCAGTGAGGTTTTGTAGTCTGTCCACGCTTGCAAGTGCATGGTATTTAAATGTCTAAGCATGCAACTGGTATTCAATTTTCGGAGATTTTTCCCTTGGCTAAAGGTCCTTCTGCACTTCTTACAGATAACCTTTGCCTCATCAATAGGATTTTGGTCAAAAAAGTGCCACACTGCACTCTTCCTACTATGGGATAAATTTTCAGGGCTTGCACGCTGTGCTAATTTGACCGTCTGGCCAAGCTGTCCTGCAACTCTTTTTGTTAACACGTTTTTGGACTGCTACGGGCCTGCCAGATAACCATAGCTGCGATGTCGATGCCTGCTGCGGATCCTCCTCCTCTTCTGGGCTATTGCCAGCGACACCCTCTTCCCCCAATGGATGCCAATCCGAGTCAACAACTGGGTCATCCATTACCTCCTCTTCAATTTCATCTGCACCTTCCTCTGTGTTACCATGTAAGGTGTTAGAGTATGCGTGAAGGGGCACCTGAGTTTCATCAGGGTCAGATTCTGGCTCAGTGAACTGCGAGGCCAATGCAGTGCTCTGGTTGAATGTACCAGCAGAATCATACAGCAGTGGCTGTGCATCAGTGCACTCCATGTCTGATTCATCTTGGACTGGGTTATTCAGGATTTCACTTGATAACCCAGGCATGATATGTGAAAAGAGCTCCAGGGAGTAATCTGAAGTGTGGCCTGCCGATCCTTCACTTTTGGTGGGGATGAAGGACACAAGGAAAGGTGTTGTTCCTGACCTGGAGCCTGAACTGACGACTCAGTGCTTGCATTTTTTGAAACTTCAGAAGATGAGGCGATAGAGCTGGAGGCTGTTTCAGCAATGTAAGCCAAAACCTGTTCCTGATGCTCCGGCTTTAAAAGCGGTTTACCTACTCGCAGAAAAAGGAGCCTTCCAGGCCTTCTGGAGCCAGATGATGATGCAGGCTCAACACCTCCTGCCTTAGGTGCTATTGTGCTTTTGGCACTACCAGCAGATGCACCACCACCACCATCAGTACCAGCTGGTCCCCCCCCCGCCCACGTCTGTGGCCTCTTTCACCATATTTCCTCATGTTTGGGAAAATGTAGCAAAAATACCAGCGGATATATGGTACTGTATGAGGAGCGTACAGCTGTATACGGTGTAGGGGAAAATTTAAAACTCCGTATATATTTCCAGAGTCACACACAGACGCTCACTCAGTATGGATTTGTCCGTAATACAAAGAGCAGATATACGGCACTGTATCAGAAGCGGACAGCTGTATATGGTGTAGGGTAAAATTGAAATCTTCGTATATATTTCCTGAGTCACACACCGACGCTCGCTCAGTATGGATTTGACCGTAATACAAAGAGCAGAAAAACAGTACTGTATCAGAAGCGGACAGCTGTATATGGTGTAGGGGAAAATTTAAATCTCTGTATATATTTCCGGAGTCACACACAGACACTCACTCAGTATGGATTTGACCGTAATACAAAGAGCAGAAAAACGTTTCTGTATCAGAAGCGTAAAGCTGTATACAGTGTGGGGGAAAATTGAAATCTCCGTATATATTTCCGGAGTCACACAGAGACGCTCACTCAGTATCGATTTGACCGTAATACAAAGAGCAGATATGCGTTACTGTCTCAGAAGCGTACAGCGGTATACAGTGTAGGGGAAAATTTAAATCTCCGTATAATATATTTCCGGAGTCACACAGAGACGCTCACTCAGTATGGATTTGACTGTAATACAAAGAGCAGATATACGGTACTGTATCCGAAGCATACAGCTGTATATAGTGTAGGGGAAATTGTAAATCTCCGTATATATTTCCAGAGTCACACACAGATAGTCAGCATGTATTTGTCCGTGATACCAGCCGGTACACGGTAGTGTGTGAGGAGCGTACAGCTCTATACGGTGTGGGAAAAAATGAACGGTCGGTAAGTGTGCAGAAAAAAAGAATAAAAGTAATAGTGCTGTGTAAAAAGCAGTCTGCACAGCAGTGTACACACAGCAATACAGCTATCAGGCAGCCTAATAACCAGCGCTGCTGCACACAAGAAAATCCTCCCCTGTCACTGCACACTAACTGTACAGCACAATTGCTATCAGCACAAGCACATAAGAACTTCTCTTTCCAGCCCTAACTCTCTCCCTACTGATAAACAGCGTCAGCAACCTCTCCCTACTGTTAAGATCGGTAGAAGTAAAATGGAGGTTGGCGCTCAGGACTTTTATAGACACTATGATGCCCCCCAAAGCAATCCAATCACTGCAACGCCCTTCTCTAAGATGGTGGTGGATGCTGCACATGTCATCTCGTTGCTCACAGTGTACGTCCTTGCTCATTGGCTGAAAAAAGGCGCCTGAAAGCATTATGGGAAAATCGATTTTGGCGCTCATTTCGCCGAACGCATGGCCGACTGCACACTATGGCTTGGCGAAAGTCGGCGACTTTCGAATCTGACCGACCTGTTTCGCTCAACTCTAGTAGCCAGACAAGAGTCTTTCAATTTTTTGTTTGAGGGTTTTTCATCTATTCTTCCTTGGAAAATTCTTCCAGTTCTGTGAGATTCCTGAATGCAAAATAGCATGCACTGTTATTTTGAGGTCTAGCCCTTTTTATCAATGATGTTCACACCAGGGGACTGTGAGTGCCATTGTAAAACCTTCATTGTGGACTTTTTTACAGATGGTGTTTGTTATTCTGTGTTAGCAGCACTGTTGACCAAATTTTCTGCGCTACAAGGCTACAGTGCTAACCACTGAGCCACCATGCTGCCATACATTGTATGGCAAAATTAATTGTGTTATTCAAAATTATAACTCATCCCATAAAAAAAACAGGCTCTTATATAGTTATATCAATGGAAAAATAAAACATTATGTCTCTTGCAAGAAGGGGAAGTGGAAATACAAATGTAAAAATTAAAATTGGGTCCTTCCTTAAGGGGTTAATAGTGTAAAAATACATCTTAGTTCAAGGATGTAAATACTGAATTAGCAATCTATAATAACATAAAATGGAATACTCTAAGTCATATAAAGAGGAAAAATGAAAGCTATTTTATGATTTAGAAAAAAATTTCATAAAAAAGAAGTGTGAAGTTAATCAACTGAGGAAGGAGAATGCATATAAATACATCTAGAGATAAAAATTGGACTTTTATGTAAAATAATGAAAATTAAGAGGATTTAAATGTTGTATTAACTAAAGCTCTCATAGCTTGCTCTGACATTTAAATATATTATACCATAAGTCATTAACTGGTTCAATAGTAGGCCATTTCCTCCATTCCTGACAAGGAACATTGTCTGCCTTCTTTTCAGATGTGCAATTTAAAAAGATATGAAAAAGTTTTCTTATTCAGATATTCAAATAATTCTTGCAATTTTTTTCATTATATGTAGAGCCTAATTTTTATATTTACATACTCTCTTTTTTAACGTGCAATATCGTGTCTGTTTTTCACATTGAACATTTTTTTATATTCACAAAAGACCACTAAAATAAATTTTATAATTTGTTCCCCTTTCAGTAACAGTTATTTTTATAAATCAGACACTTGAGATTTTTTTTGCTTTTTGTAAAGGGGTATTGTCAGTAACAGCTATTAGGATTGGCAGGGTTTCTTTTAACTAATTTATTTATTTTTCATTTATTTCACACATTGTGCCTCCCCATAAGGCATAAAAACCTTTGTAAGGTATTTCTACATTTCAAATCACTTTTTTCATCTGATTTCCCCTGTAACTGGGGCTTGTACTAAAGCAGAAATTCAGCATCCTGTCTGCATAACAAAGTTGACTTGGCCTATTAGGACCCAGCAGCTCCTGCCCCCTCTCTATACCTCAATTACGTCATGATCCCTGGATCTGAAGGAGGAAACGCTGTCAGCTCTTCCTATACGGAATACACAGCAATTGTTCAGCTCTGTATGTACTGTAACATTTCAGGGGGTTTAGCTCTAGGATCGCTGTCTGGGTAGACAGAATGGCACGGAAACAGTTCATTCAGACAGCAGTTTGGTGAAAACTGGCCGCAACCAGTTTTATTAAAGTCCACAGCACACAGATAAAAACAAAGCATAAACAAAAGACCTAGGCTTGTCTAGCCTCTAATTACACTTAGATAGATGGCCCTCTCTATCCGGGACCCCGACTCTACCAGTCTGTGCCCAAAACAACACATATGATATGTTACCAGTATGGAGTTTCACAGACACTCCTCTTTATGTCTGAAGGCAACTCCAACGTCCAGACTTGAGAGAGGTCACCTCCTATTCAGTAGTCACCAGCATGGAGTGTCGCAGAGTCTCCTCTTTGTGTCCGGGGTACCTCGAGCACCCAGACAGAGAGAGCCCACCTCCCGGAGTCTCCTTCCGTGCCTGGACTCCTGTCCAGACTGAATGAGCTCTCTGACTGTGCTCCCAAGCACCTACTTCTGGCTTCCTAATCAACACCCGAGTGGATTCAGGTCTGAGCTGCAAGCGTGTACTGAATGGCAGGTGTAGTGACCCTTCTTTACCACCAGGTTTACAAAGCCACACATTTCGCTCATACCAGTCAGCAAGGCACCTAGGCGAAACATACACCTCATTCACCACATATTCCTTCACTGTCTCACATATCCCCCCCCTCTTCTCCAGACCGGAGACATGTGGGTGGGAGAGTGTGTCATCTGTATCTTCACTTAAAGCAACCGCACTACGCTGTACCGTCCCAGGCCTATGCTCTCTGCGGGCCTCGGGTGTCCTGCACGGTTTCAGCTTGACTTTAGTGCCAGCCTCAGTCTCGGTATAGTGGCTCACCAGATAAGTACGACCAGGCACGTCAGAACAGCTCTGCTGATTCTTCCTCAGAAACTTTCGTACCTCCTGTTTTTGGGGCACTGACCCTGTGTCACCAACTGTCACAGGAGGTATAGGGGTTTTCTCTAATTCCCCCTGAACTTTCTTTAGCACATCTACTTTCTTAAATATCAGTTGATTCATAAATTCTATCTCACAGAACCCAAGCGCCTCTGTCATGGTCTCTGACCATTCCGAGCCACACTGTTCAAACGATTGGCACTGTAGAGGGAGCTGATCATTTTTCTTGGTCGGTACACATAATTTATCCTCTTCTGGTACAGGCTCACTTTGCATAAGACTCAGAGCTCTTACTTCTTTCTCCAGGAGATCCTCATGGCTACGCATCTTCTCCTGTAGTTGTTGGACGTCCTTTACGTCTTCGGCCCCTTCTTCAGGCTCTTCTGGTAGGACATGCTCAGAAGCCCTACCATCAGTCTTCTTTTCCACCACGTTCTGCATCCCATCTGAGCTCCCGTGTATCTGCAGCGGCAACGGAGCGACACATCGCCCCTCCCACTCACTGGGACGTGGTTCAAGTGTAGACTCCATGAAAATGCGCCTGAGCTCACCAAGGCCAACCCGAGGTCTCAAAATCTCATCTTGGGATTTATCCAGATCCTTTGGGTCGCTCGGGAACTCCGATGGCGCACCGGGCGCCGAACTTCCGGCCCGAGCTTCGCGAGTCGCAGCCACGGATCCGGACAGTACACCGTCCACGCCGCTGTCTCCGGCAGAAACATATTCCGGGGCAGAGTCATTCCCCACATCTTCAGTCTTGTTCCTCACAGCTTCACTTGAGACATCAGCCTCTGGTGAGGCACCTGGCCTGGTGTCCACCACTTCCATGGCTTTCTCCACCTCTGCAGCATCACCTTCAGAGTCCTTGGCCTGATGCAGATCCACACCATACATTGATAACTTCTCATTTTCAACAGCATCCACTTGTGCTGTGTTCAGTTTCAGAGTCCTGTCTTTCACCTTAGTCTTCGCCAGGGAACCGGCCAACTGTACAACATCTTCAGATGCCACCTTCCGTCCGACTGCAAGGTCAGCCTCAGCCTTCCTCTCAGGACTCTCAATCTCCTCTGCTACCATGCCTTCCTCACTTGCACCGGTTGCTTTATTGTCATCAGATGACTCACTATCACCACCACTATCCCTGTCTGACCCCCTTTTCTCAGCCACATCTGGCTCACTTCCAGGGTTAGACACTTCATTTTCATTCACATCCGGCTCACTGTCAGGGTTATACAATTCATTCTCATTCACATCTTGATCTGGAACCTTAGTTAACATGTCATTAACTTCACCATCTGGTCCCTGGTTTCCCTCAGGTGGTCCCTCAAGTATGTGACTATGTGATAACCCCAGCACTATACTTCCATATAGCTCAGATACCAGGAGCTGACTTACGACCTCTCCCTGGACTTCAGTGTCCCTATACAATAGGTTATTGTTCATGGCAGCATGAGGAAACCTCTCCTCAGAGCCAGGCTCTTGGGGAACCTCATTCAGAACAATTACATTTTCCTGTGCCGATTTAAGAGTGGGGTCTCGCACCGGCTCACTCTCAAAATTGTCACAGGAGCCAGGCAGGTCAGGGACACTCGGTTCCCGAGAACCACCATCCTCGTCTCCCAACATCACCTGCAAAGAAATTTCATCTTTATCACGGTCATCATCAGTATCATCACTATTATGATTAGCATCATCATCATTATCAATATCAGCATCATCATCATGGTCATCATCATTATCATGATCATTATTATCATTATCAATATTATCATGGTCATCATCATTATCACATAAGTTTAACGGCCCACTAGCATTGTGTTCCGCCCCTCGGGACTGCGCACCCCCAGTAGGAGCTTCATCACACTGTCCATCAGAAACATTTTTCCCCCAGAGATCCTTAGACCGGGGAAAGTCATTACCCAATATAACGGGTTGCACCAGGGTCTTCACTACCCCCACTTCACATGAAACCTCCCCGAGTTTGGGGACCAAGTCCACGGCAGTCTCTGGGTAGACTTTGGTGTCTCCATGGATGCACACCATACTCAGGTGCTTATCAGGGATGAAGTCCCTTCAATCAGGCTGTCACATACGGAAGTCACTGGACTCTCTGAGTCCAAGAGGGCCTGTGCTGGGCAGTCATTTACAACCACCGGGGACCCCTGTGGTCCAGTCTCTTCGGCTGAGGTGGACACACACACAGGTTCTGCGCAGAGAGAGAGGGATCTGCCAACATCACAACACATAGGCTCCCCCTCTATTGGACAGTTGGCTGCAATTTCACGCCAGCTCCAACACTGTCCATCACACTCTCCCACCCACATGTCCCCTCGGGCCTGAACCCGCTTATCAGCATACCCCATGTCCCCAACAGCTGGAACGCTCTTACCGGGAGAGTTCAGCGTCCGGGAACTCTGAAGTGACGTCCGCTCAGACGGCTGGTCACGGAGGCAGTCTTTGGGGCCAAAGTACCTTTCTCTCTGTACCTCAGGAGGAAGTGCTCGGGTGTAACGGTCCACTGTCACCTTTTCGACCCTTTGGGCAGTGTTGCTGACGGCAGACTCCCAACTGTATCTCCAGTCATGGACTCTCCTGGCACGGGCTGCAACCGTAACACCCAGCCGGGTAAGAATCGCCGCTTTCAACTTGGCATAGTCTTCGCTGTCCTGCTTGCTCAGGTCAGCCCAGACTTTTTGGGGTTCCCCAATCAGATAGGGTACGACCGCCATGGCCCATTCAGATAGTGGCAGATTCTCCTTCTCTGCCAGTCTCTCAAACCTAGTAAGATATACCTCCACATCATCACGGGGTGTCATTTTTCTCAAGGACCATATTACCGCCTTCTTTATAGCGGACAACGCCGGTGCCTTCACAACATTACTTCGGGACGCGGCACCGAAATCCTTTTTTGGTGCTGTCATCTGCTCAACAAATAACCGGTTATTCTCCTGCTGCTGCAGGAATTGCTGCTGGGCCTGCTGCATGAGCTGCTGTTGCTGCAGGCGCTGCTGCTCCATGCTCTGCTGCATGCTTCGCTGGGCCTGGACCAGGTACTCAATGAGCTCCTCCATACTGCCGGACTCATCTGTCTCAATCACAGCAGTCTTATGTTGCACATTAACTTTCGCCATTTGTTCAAACAGCGCCTCCATGCTGTCATCCATGCTGTCAGACTTCTCTGTCTTCACAACTGTAGTCTTCACTCAAGACATACACACTACACAGCTTTTTTTTCCACAGAAAAATTCAGCCTTGCTGTGCAAACACTTTTTTTTTTTTTTTTTTTTTTCCTTTGCAAAGTCTATTAAGGCTACTGTCCCTTTAAGACTGCTCCACAAACTTTTCTTTTGCTGCTGCACATTCCACAGTCATTTTCACAACAAGTTCAGCTTTGCTGTGCATACATTTTCTCTCTGCAGACCCTATCAGGGCCACTGTCTCTCCAAGACTGCTCCAAACAGACGTTTCTGCTGACACACACTTTTTTTTTTTTCTCTGTTGCTATTTCAATAGACTTCACCTTTAATGCTGTCTCTCGCCACTGTGCTGCATGCACACTCCAGCACTAACTGTATCAGGCACTGCGCTGCCCCAGCATTCTCCGCCAATTGTAACATTTCAGGGGGTTTAGCTCTAGGATCGCTGTCTGGGTAGACAGAATGGCACGGAAACAGTTCATTCAGACAGCAGTTTGGTGAAAACTGGCCGCAACCAGTTTTATTAAAGTCCACAGCACACAGATAAAAACAAAGCATAAACAAAAGACCTAGGCTTGTCTAGCCTCTAATTACACTTAGATAGATGGCCCTCTCTATCCGGGACCCAGACTCTACCAGTCTGTGCCCAAAACAACACATATGATATGTTACCAGTATGGAGTTTCACAGACACTCCTCTTTATGTCTGAAGGCAACTCCAACGTCCAGACTTGAGAGAGGTCACCTCCTATTCAGTAGTCACCAGCATGGAGTGTCGCAGAGTCTCCTCTTTGTGTCCGGGGTACCTCGAGCACCCAGACAGAGAGAGCCCACCTCCCGGAGTCTCCTTCCGTGCCTGGACTCCTGTCCAGACTGAATGAGCTCTCTGACTGTGCTCCCAAGCACCTACTTCTGGCTTCCTAATCAACACCCGAGTGGATTCAGGTCTGAGCTGCAAGCGTGTACTGAATGGCAGGTGTAGTGACCCTTCTTTACCACCAGGTTTACAAAGCCACACATTTCGCTCATACCAGTCAGCAAGGCACCTAGGCGAAACATACACCTCATTCACCACATATTCCTTCACTGTCTCACAGTACACTAATCAAAAAGGCAGTGACAATAATCATCTCTGCCTTTTTTTAGGTAATTCAGCTGTGTCTATCTGCTGGCTCCCTGCTCCCACAGCATGCAGGTGCTATACTTTGCAGTGATATTTTAGACCGTCACTGCAGAGTATAATGTGATCTATCCAGACGTTTAAAGCCTATGTGCAGTCCAGAAGTAGTTAAAGGTCTTTTATCATGCAAAACAAAAATGTGTATGTCAAAAAAATCAGTTTATCAAGGACAGTCAATGAGGTGTCACTAGGTCAATATTTTATGTATTTATTAAGTGACTGATTGATTAAAAAAACAATTGCCATTTTAAAGATATTCATCTGAGTACATTCTATCAACTAATACTTTGTTAAAATGGTTTCTTTTTTGCAATACCCAGTTGATACCACTGTAGCATTTGGTTTTGTTGCTCATGGCCTAAGGATGTTTGCAAAAAATGTTGCCTGTTTGTCTTTAAACAATTCTAATTACTGTTTTTTTTCCTAATTGCAATACTACGGTGTTGCCACTGTGGCTGGATTGGTTTTGAGGCTAGTGATATTTTGGTAGAATGAGGAAAAATGTTGGTTATTAATTTTAGTATTATAAAAACGGTTTTGCTATTTCAATACCCTTTATATACTACTGTAGCTGGATTGATTTTGTGACTAGTCATCTAATCAGGGCCGGCGTCAGCACCCGGCACACCCGGGTAAGTGCCGGGGCCCTGAGCAGCGGGGGGGCCCACTCGCCGTCGAGCACCCCGGCGCCCGTTAGCGGTGTCATCGCCGCCAGTGGGCCCCCTCCGCTTGCTCAGGGCCCCGGCAGGAGCCGGCGCAATACTCACCTCTCCCCGTGCCTCCGCTGCCGCAGCTCCGAGCTCCAGGGGGCGCCTGCGCCGGCGCTTCCTCTCTCACAGCAGCGCCGCTGAATGACGTCATCATTCAGCGGCCGGCTGTGGCAGAGAGCGCGCGGACGCCGTACAAGTGAGATCGGTGTGTGTGTGTGCCTGCGTGCGTGTGTGTGTGTGTGTGTGTGCGTGTGTGTGTGTGCCTGTGTGTATGTGAGAGAGTGCTGCCTGCGGTGCTGTATGTGTGATGGTGGTGGGGGGAGGCAGGCAGTGATGGTGGTGAGGAGGCGATGATGATGATGATGATGATGGGGAGGCAATGATAATGGGAAGGCGATGATGATGATATTAATGGGGAGGCAATGATAATGATGATGATGGGGAGGCAATGATAATGGGAAGGCAATGATGATGATATTAATGGGGAGGCAATGATAATGATGATGATGGGGAGGCAATGATAATGGGAAGGCAATGATAATGATGATATTAATGGGGAGGCAATGATGATGATGATGGGCAGGCAATGATGATGATAATGGGGAGTCTTTCCACAGTGCCCTTTCCTGAGCCGTAACAGTGCAGAACGCAGCACAGTGTAGAGGAGAACTCCATATTTTGTATGGAGCATTATATGTGGTCCAGTATTCTGTATGGAGCATTATATTGGGTCCAGTATTCTGTATGGAGCATTATATGGGGGATGGTGGTGTGACATCCTGCATGGGGTATTATATGGGTGATGAGGGGGAGACTATGTGGTGCCCATAATATTGTATGGAGGACTGTACTGTCCAGTCTGTACTGTGCGCTGTGAGGATTTGGCGGTTTTTGAGCTATTGTACAATTTACAATAGATATCAGTCATGTAATGGAAGAAGAGAAGTGTTTGGCGTTGTGCTATGCCCATATTTCTCTGCAGTATCTGTGCATCATGAATCGTGGTCTGTGTTAAGGGGGCCCACTGAGACTCTTTCGTCCGGGGCCCATAAAAACCTGGAGCCGGCACTGCATCTAATGGTATAAGAACGATAGATTAGATAGATAGATAGATAGATAGATAGATAGATAGATAGATAGATAGATAGATAGATAGATAGATAGATAGATAGATAGATAGATAGATACTGTAGATAAATAGTTAGATAGATAGATAGATAGATAGATAGATAGATAGATAGATAGATAGATAGATAGATAGATAGATAGATAGATAGATAGATAGATAGATAGATAGAATAAAAGCCTGCAATTCAGCAGCCGCGTACAGTAATATCACAGTGTGACAGGTTAGAATAGAATAGATAGAATAGATATATCCACATACTGTAGAATACATAGATATATAGATGTCAGTGGCACACACATATATATAAAAATACAGTAAAAACCAAAAGTTTGGACACACCTTCTCATTCAAAGATTTTTCTGTATTTTCATGACTATGAAAATTGTACATACACACTGAAGGCGTCAAAACTATGAATTAACACATGTGGAATTACCGTATATACCCATGTATAAGCCGAGATTTTCAGCCCATTTTTTAGGGCTGAAAGTCCCCCTCTCGGCTTATACGCGGGTCATATACGGGGGTCGGCGGGGGAGGGGGAGCGGGGGTGTCGGATTATACTCACCTCTCCGCCGCCGCGGTCTCTGCAGCCCCCCTGCTTCTCCCACGATCTCCGGCTCCTTCCTGCAGCGGTCACATGGCACCGCTCATTAAAGTCATGAATATGCACATATTCATGACTTTAATGAGCGGTACCATGTGACCGCTGTAGGAAGGAAGCGCTGCTGAGAGCGCCGGGAGAAGAGGAGAGGCTGCAGGGACGCGTGGCGGAGAGGTGAGTACAGCGATATTTACCTGTCTTCTCTCCACCGCTGTGTTGCGTCCTCGTCTGACTCCTCTGGCGGTGAATGATCAGCAGAGGGCGCGATGATGTCATTAGTGAGCACCGCGCCCCCTGCCAGATCATTCACTGCCGAGGACCAGGAAGAGGACGAGAGGAAAGGTAAATATCACAGGTGCCGGGGTTCTGAGTGAGCGGTGACGCAGGCACCTGTCCCCCATAGCGCGCCGGTGTCCCCGCCTGCTCAGGACCCCGGCACCTGGCCCCAGCGACGAGAGGTGAGTATGTCATTTTTTTTATTTTTTTTGCAGCATATGGGGCATAATCTGGAACATATGGGGGCATAATATGGAGCATATGGGGGCATAATATGGAGCATATGGGGGCATAATCTGGAACATATGGGGGCATGATATGGAGCATATGGGGGCATAATATGGAGCATATGGGGCATAAGCTGTGGAACATATGGGGGCATAATATGGAGCATATGGGGGCAAAATATGGAACATATGGGGGCATAATATGGGGGCATAAGCTGTGGAACATATGGGGCATAATATGGAGCATATGGGGGCATAAGCTGTGGAACATATGGGGCATAATCTGTGGATCATACGGGGGCATAATCTGTGGAATATATGGGGGCATAATCTGGAGCATATGGGGGCATAATATGGAGCATATGGGGCATAATGTGGAGCATATGGGGGCATAATCTGTGGAGCATATGGGGGCATAATCTGTGGATCATACGGAGGCATAATCTGTGGAATATATGGGGGCATAATCTGGAGCATATGGGGGCATAATCTCTGAAGCATATTGGGCATAATCTGGAGCATATGGGGCATAATCTGGAGCATATAGGGGCATAATCTGTGCAGCATATGGGGGCATAATCTGTGGAGCATCATATGGGGGCATAATCATTTTTCACCCTAGGCTTATACGCGAGTCAATACGTTTTCACAGTTTTTTGTGGCAAAATTAGGGGGGTCGGCTTATACGCGGGTCGGCTTATACATGAGTATATACGGTATATACTTAACAAAAAAGTGTGAAACAACTGAAAATGTCTTATATTCTAGGTTCTTCAAAGTAGCCACCTTTTGCTTTGATTACTGCTTTGCACACTCTTTGCATTCTCTTGATGAGCTTCAAGAGGTAGTCACTGGAAATGGTCTTCCAACAATCTTGAAGGAGATCCCAGAGATGCTTAGCACTTGTTGGCCCTTTTGCCTTCACTCTGTGGTCCAGCTCACCCTAAACCATCTCGATTGGGTTCAGGTCTGGTGACTGTGGAGGCCAGGTCATCTGGCGTAGCACCCCATCACTCTCCCTCTTGGACAAATAGCCCTTACACAGCCTGGAGGTGTGTTTGGGGTCACTGTCCTGTTGAAAAATAAATGATGGTCCAACTAAACGCAAACCGGATGGAATAGCATGCCACTGCAAGATGCTGTGGTAGCCATGCTGGTTCAGTATGCCTTCAATTTTGAATAAATCCCCAACAGTGTCACCAGCAAAGCACCCCCACACCATCACACCTCCTCCTCCATGCTTCACGGTGGGAACCAGGCATGTAGAGTCCATCCGTTCACCTTTTCTGCGTCGCACAAAGACACGGTGGTTGGAACCAAAGATCTCAAATTTGGACTTATCAGACCAAAGCACAGATTTCCACTGGTCTAATGTCCATTCCTTGTGTTCTTTAGCCCAAACAAGTCTCTTCTGCTTGTTGCCTGTTCTTCGCAGTGGTTTCCTAACAGCTATTTTACCTTGAAGGCCTGCTGCACAAAGTCTCCTCTTAAGAGTTGTTGTAGAGATGTGTCTGCTGCTACAACTCTGTGTGGCATTTACCTGGTCTCTAATCTGAGCTGCTGTTAACCTGCGATTTCTGAGGCTGGTGACTCGGATAAACTTATCCTCAGAAGCAGAGGTGACTCTTGGTCTTCCTTTCCTGGGGCAGTTCTCATGTGAGCCAGTTTCTTTGTAGCGCTTGATGGTTTTTGCAACTGCACTTGGGGACACTTTCAAAGTTTTCCCAATTTTTTGGACTGACTGACCTTCATTTCTTAAAGTAATGATGGCCACTCGTTTTTCTTCACTTAGCTGCTTTTTTCTTGCCATAATACACATTCTAACAGTCTAATCAGTAGGACTATCAGCTGTGTATCCACCAGACTTCAGCACAATACAGTACAGACCAAAAGTTTGGACACACCTTCTCATTTAAAGATTTTTCTGTATTTTCATGACTATGAAAATTGTACATTCACACTGAAGGCATCAAAACTATGAATTAACACATATGGAATTATATACTTAACAAAAAAGTGTGAAACAACTGAAAATATGTCTTATATTCTAGGTTCTTCAAAGTAGCCACCTTTTGCTTTGATTACTGCTTTGCACACTCTTTGCATTCTCTTGATGAGCTTCAAGAGGTAGTCACTGGAAATGGTCTTCCAACAATCTTAAAGGAGTTCCCAGAGATGCTTAGCACTTGTTGGCCCTTTTGCCTTCACTCTGCGGTCCAGCTCACCCCAAACCATCTCGATTGGGTTCAGGCCTGGTGACTGTGGAGGCCAGGTCATCTGGCGTAGCACCCCATCACTCTCCTTCTTGGTCAAATAGCGCTTACACAGCCTGGAGGTGTGTTTGGGGTCACTGTACTGTTGAAAAATAAATGATGGTCCAACTAAACACAAACCGGATGAAATAGCATGCCGCTGCAAGATGCTGTGGTAGCCATGCTAGTTCAGTATGCCTTCAATTTTGAATAAATCCCCAACAGTGTCTCCAGCAAAGCATCCCACACCATCACACCTCCTCCATGCTTCACGGTGGGAACCAGGCATGTAGAGTCCATCCGTTCACCTTTTCTGCATCGCACAACGACACGGTGGTTGAAACCAAAGATCTCAAATGAGGACTCATCAGACCAAAGCACAGATTTCCACTTGTCTAATGTCCATTCCTTGTGTTCTTTAGCCCAAACAAGTCTCTTATGCTTGTTGCCAATCCTTAGCAGTGGTTTCCTAGCAGCTATTTTACCATGAAGGCCTGCTGCACAAAGTCTCCTCTTAACAGTTGCTGTAGAGATGTGTCTGCTGCTACAACTCTGTGTGGCATTTACCTGGTCTCTAATCTGAGCTGCTGTAAACCTGCGATTTATGAGGCTGGTGACACGGATAAACTAATCCTCAGATGCAGAGGTGACTCTTGGTCTTCCTTTCCTGGGGCGGTCCTCATGTGAGCCAGTTTCTTTGTAGCGCTTGATGGTTTTTGCAACTGCACTTGGGGACACTTTCAAAGTTTTCCCAATTTTTCGGACTGACTGACCTTCATTTCTTAAAGTAATGATGGCCACTCGTTTTTCTTTACTTAGCTGTTTTTTTCTTGCCATAATACACATTCTAACAGTCTATTCAGTAGGACTATCAGCTGTGTATCCACCAGACTTCTGCACAACACAACTGATGGTCCCAACCCCATTTATAAGGCCAGAAATCCCACTTATTAAACCTGACAGGGCACACCCGTGAAGTGAAAATCATTTCCGGTGACTACCTCTTGAAGCTCATCAAGAGAATGCAAAGAGTGTGCAAAGCAGTCATCAAAGCAAAAGGTGGCTACTTTGAAAAACCTAGAATATAAGACATAATTTCAGTTGTTACACACTTTTTTGTTAAGTATATAATTCCACATGCGTTAATTCATGGTTTGGTGCCTTCAGTGTGAATTTACAATTTTCAGAGTCATAAAAATACAGAAAAATCTTTAAATGAGAAGGTGTGTCCAAACTTTTGGTCTGTACTGTATATATGTACAGTTAGGTCCATATATATTTGGACAGAGACAACATTTATCTAATTTTGATTCTAGACATTACCACAATGAATTTTAAACAAAACAATTCAGATGCAGTCGAAGTTCAGACTTTCAGCTTTCATTTGAGGGTATCCACTTTAAAATTGGTTGAAGGGTTTAGGAATTTCAGCTCCTTAACATGTACAACCCTGTTTTTAAAGGGACCTAAAGTAACTGGACAATTGACTCCAAGGCTATTTCATGGACAGGTGTGGGCAATCCCTTCGTTATGTCATTCTCAATTAAGCAGATAAAAGGGCTGGAGTTGATTTGAGATGTGGTGTTTGCATTTGGAAGGTTTTGCTGTGAAGGAAACATACTGTCAAAGGAGCTCGCCATGCAGGTGAAACAAGCCATCCTTAAGCTGCAAAAACAGAAAAAACCCATCCGAGAAATTGCTACAACAATAGGAGTGGCAAAATCTACAGTTTGGTGTTGTGAACACATTGGAGGCGACTTTGGAGCTGGGGCTCCCTCCGGTGGTTGCTGAGGGTAATGAACCAATTGCTGAATGACTTTCAGCTGGGTCCAAATGGTCTGATATAAGTGACCTGAACTCCCATCAGCCTTGCCAGTAGTCAATTGTTCTTCCAGGTCTTGGTTGGAGCTCAGCTTGCATTCCTGCTTTCATTCAGATAAGTGCCTTGCTGGTTTTTTTTTCCTCTGGTTGGATTTTCCTTGCTGGTTTGCTGCCTTGCAGTGGACTTCAGCCTGGTCCCCTTTTGGGGCCTGGCGCTGCATTTGTGCTCAGTTTGTGTTTGCACTTTTGCTCTATTACTGTGTTACTTTTTATTTGCTGAATTGCTGTTTGTTACACCAGAGATCAGATTTAGGTGGTAGAGATCGTGTGATCTCAGGTTTTTTGTTAATCAGAAGTGTTGGTATTTTTGTCAGGGTTTTTTTTGGGTTGCAGTCAGAATTCTTTCCTATACTTTTCTATCTAGACAGTATTGGGCCCCAGCATTTGCTCATTCTATTTTCTGTCTGTGTTTGTATTTTCTTCTTGTCTATCCGTCATTACATGTTTGGGGGCTTCCTATTTCTTTGGGGGTTCTGCTACGGGGCAGTTAGCTTTCATCTTTCTGTCTTTAGGTGTAGCTATCTCTCCGGCTGTGACGAGGCGTCTAGGATCACCGTAGGTACGCTCCACGGCTACTTCTAGTGTTGCGGTTAGCTTAGGGTCCTGCAACCCAGTAGTTTCCAGCCTCTCTGGTGTATTGCTACTTTGGCTATTTTTGCTATTTCTCCTCAGCTACCGAAACATAACAGTTTGGTACATCCTGAGAAAGAAAGAAAGCACTGGTGAACTCATCAATGCAAAAAGACCTGGGCGCCCACGGAAGACAACAGTGGTGGATGATCGCAGAATACTCTCCATGGTGAAGAGAAACCCCTTCACAACAGCCAACTAAGTGAACAACACTCTCCAGGAGGTAGGCGTATCAATATCCAAATCTACCATAAAGAGAAGACTGCATGAAAGTAAATACAGAGGGTTCACTGCAAGGTGAAAACCACTCATAAGCATCAAGAATAAAAAGGCTAGGCTGGACTTTGCTAAAAAAACATCTAAAAAAGCCAGCACAGTTCTGGAAGAACATTCTTTGGACAGATGAAACCAAGATCAACCTCTACCAGAATGATGGAAAGAGAAAAGTATGGCGAAGGCGTGGTACAGCTCATGATCCAAAGCATACCACATCATCTGTAAAACACGGCGGAGGCAGTGTGATGGCTTGGGCATGCATGGCTGCCAGTGGCACTGGGTCACTAGTGTTTATTGATGATGTGATCCAGGACAGAAGCAGCCGAATTAATTCTGAGGTATTCAGAGCCATACTGTGTGCTCAGATCCAGCCAAATGCAGTCAAACTGATTGGTCGACGTTTCATACTACAGATGGACAATGACCCAAAACATAAAGCCAAAGCAACCCAGGAGTTTATTAACACCTCTCTGACATCAGACGTACTATCCCGTCCAAAAAACCCGTGACTATCTGACCATGGACGGGATAGTACGTCATAGGCGATCAGCTGCGCTGCCGGTGGGAGCGCAGCTAATCGCCGCCGGGTGTCAGCTGATTATCACAGCTGACACCCGGGACTGTGTGTCAGGAGTGGTCACGGACCGCTCCCGGCACATTAACCCCTGGCACACCGCAATAAAACATGATCGCGGTGTACCAGGGGCACAGGGGAGCATCGCGCAGGGAGGGGGCTCCCTGCACGCTCCCCTGAGACCCTCAGAACAGCGCAATGTGATCGCGCTGTTCTGAGTCCTTCCTCCCTCCAAGGACCCGGATCCAAGATGTGCTGTGCACACTGTCACACCAGCGATCTGACATTTTACAGTGATGTCCCACCATGGGACAAAGTAAAAAAGTGAAAAAAATAAAAATAAACATGTTTTAAAAAAAATTCCAAAATAAATTAAAAAAAATATATATATATTCCCCAAAAAATTCATTTTTTCCTGTAAATAAAAAAAACAAAGCAATAAAAGTACACATATTTGGTATAGCCGCATCTGTAACGAACCCCCCCTATAAAACTGTCCCACTAGTTAACCCCTTTAGTGAACCCCTTAAAAAAAAAAAAAAAAAGCAAAAAATCAATGCTTTATCATCATACCGCCGAAAAAAAGTGGAATAACACGCGATCAAAAAGACCGATATAAATAAACATGGTACCACTGAAAACGTCATCTTGTCCCGCAAAAAACGAGCCACCATACAGTATCATCAGCGAAAAAATAAAAAAGTTATAGCTCGCACAATAAATCGATGCAAAAATAATTATTTTTATATAAAATTGTTTTTATTGTATAAAAGCGCCAAAACCTAAAAAAAAGATATAATTGAGGTATCGCCGTAATCACACTGACCTGAAGAATAAAAATACTTTATCAATTTTACCACACACGGAACGGTATAAACGCCTTCCCCAAAAGAAATTAATGATTTGCTGAATTTTGTTCATTCTAACCTCCCAAAAATCGAAATAAAAAGCGATCAAAATATGCCACGTGCTCAAAAATGGTACCAATAAAAACGTCAACTCGTACCGCAAAAAATAAGACCTCATATGACTCTGTGGGCCAAAATGTGCAAAAATTATAGCTCTCAAAATGTGGTGATGCAAAAACTATTTTTTGCAATAAAAAGCATCTTTTAGCGTGACAGCTGCCAAACATAAAAACCCGCTATAAATAGTAAGTCAAACCCACCTTTATCACCCCCTTAGTTAGGGAAAAATAATAAAATTAAAAAAATTTACTTATTTTCATTTTCCCATTAGGGTTAGGGTTAGGGTTGCGGCTAAAGTTAGGGTTAGGGTTGGCGCTAAAGTTAGGATTAGGGTTAGGGTTGGGATTAGGGTTAGGGGTGTGTTAGGGTTAGGTTTGTGGTTAGGGTTGGTGTGTCGACCCGCCACCACAATTGTGGGTTACCAGGGCAATGGGGTACTCAGCCGAGCCCATGGAAGTCTATGGGGTTTGTCACAGGTAGCTGTGGCTCGGTCTGTGGCCCGGGCGGTCTGGCGTATGTTGGGGGGAATATTTACAGGGGATAGATTTATATACAGTTCGTGACGCCACCTGTAGTCTTCTGGTAATTAGTACCAGCGCTGCTGTAGATCTCTGAGGGGATGGTGAGGCAGCTAGATGTCGGGTCCCCTACAGGTGGGACTGGTCCCTCAAAGTCTATGAAGTTAGTGAAGTCGGGTGCAGATAAATAACACAGTCTCACACGGTCAGCGTCTTTCCATACCTTTACTTGTAAGATGTTCAGGTAGGTCCCAGGGAGGCTGATCCAAGGAGAGTGTATCTTGAGACAGCAGCTGGACAAGTTAGGGGCCTCCTTTACTTTCAACACAATGAGTACAACCAGCCTGAAGCGTAGTTCCCTCAATAACTCCAGCTATTCCATAGCTGTACTGCCCAGTCAGTTTTGTGGTAGGAGCCTTCCTGCGAGAGAGCTGAATTCCTATATTGCTGATCAGGCTCAAAGTCTTCACTCCCCCTGACCCCAGTTACGTACTGACTATAAGGGGCTGTTTGCCGCGACCTAAGGTCCGGTAAATCCCTGGTTTTCTTACCACTATGCTTGAAGCTAATAGTGATCCTTCGGTCCCCAGTGACCGGTTGCAATGTGCAGGACTTCTTCAATCCAAAAGCACCTTTCCAATTATCCACTGTGCCTTTCGCCTTGTCCTCGCTGGTAGCATAAGCACTCACACTTGCATAAAGTCGGGTAGTCACTTCCTTCATTCACTTTCTTCAAAGTTAGTTACAGATGCTCAGTTATCACTAGGCAGGAGCACGTCTCTGAACCTTTCACTGTCCTTTAGACAGGTGACTGAAGTCTTTCTGCACTAAACTTCTTCTTTCTTTCAGTGTACTCTGTTGAGGTACAGCTCTGACTAGGCTAAGGTGAATTAGACCACCTGTACCAGCCTCCACGTTCTGAACTGATGATAGAGCAGGCTGGACTGCTTCCTCCCTCCAGCTAAACTCCAGACGTCTGCTCTGTCCGAAGACAGGAACTGAACTTCTCTCTCTGAAGTCTCGACACTGACTAAATCACTCAACAAACATACACCCTGACCACTCCCTCAATAGTAAACTACACTACCCTAAGGGTGTGTCTAGTGTATGTTGAGTGAATGGGTATTTAGCATTAAACTGCTGTCTCGCCACACACTCTCCAGGGTACTGCGTGTGCCTAACACCAGGGCTACACATTGGGACTAGGGTTAGGGGTCTGTTGGGTTATGGTTGGAGTTAGAATTGGGGGGTTTCCGCTGTTTAGGCACATCAGGGGCTCTCCAAATGTGACATGGCGTCTGATCTCAATTCCAGCCAATTCTGCATTGAAAAAGTCAAATGGTGCTCCTTCACTTCTGAGCTCTGCCATGCGCCCAAACAGTAGTTTACCCCCACATATGGGGTATCAGCATACTCTGGACCCCAAAAGTTATTGTGCAATTTGTCCTATTTCTTCTGTTACCCTTGGGAAAATAAAAAACTGGGGTCAAAAATATAAAAAAATGATTTTTTTGTTTTTACGGCTGTTCGTTATAAACTTCTGTGAAGCACTTGGGGCTTCATAGCGCTCACCACACATCTAGATATGTTCCTTGTGGGGTCTATTTTCCAAAATGGGGTCACTTGTGGGGGGTTTCCACTGTTTAGGCGCATCAGGGGCTCTCCAAATGCGACATGACGCCCCCAGACCATTCCATCAAAGTCTGCAATCCAAAACATCACTACTTCCCTTCCGAGCCCCAACGTGTGCCCATACAGTAGTTTTCTCCCACATATTGGGTATCAGAGTACTCAGAACAAATTGGACAACAACTTTTGGGGTCCAATTTCTCCTGTTACCCTTGTGAAAATAAAATATTGGGGGTGAAAAAATAATTTTTTATTTTACGGCTGTACGTTATAAACTTCTGTGAAGCACTTCTGGGTTCAAAGTGCTCACCACACATCCAGATAAGTTCCTTGAGGGGTCTAGTTCCAAAATGGTGTCATTTGTCGGGGGTTTCCACTGTTTAGGCAGATCAGGAGCTCTCCAAAAACGACATGGCATCCAGCCAATTCTGCGTTGAAAAAGTCAAACGGCGCTCCTTCCCTTCCAAACTCTGCCATGCACCCAAACAGTGGTTTACCCCCACATATGGGGTATCAGCGTACTCAGGACAAATTGCACAATAACTTTTGGAGTCTTGTTACCATTGGGAAAATAAAAAATGGGGTGAAAAGATCATTTTTATGGAAAAAATATGATTTTTTAATTTTACGGCTCTATTTTATAAACTTATGTGAAGCACTTGGGGGTTCAAATTGCTCACCAAAGATCTAGATAAGTTCCTTAGGGGGTCTAGTTTCCCAAATGGGGTCACTTGTGGGGGGTTTCCACTGTTTAGGCACATCAGGGGCTCTCCAAATGCAACATGGCATCCAATCTCAATTCCAGCCAATTTTGGTTGGAAAAAGTCAAATGGTGCTCCTTCCATTTCGAGCTCTGCCGTGCGCCCAAACAGTGGTTCCCCCCCACATATGGGGTATCAGCGTACTCAGGACAAATTGGACAACAACTTTTGGGGTCCAAATTCTCCTATTACCCTTGGGAAAATAAAAAATTAGTGACAAAAATATAATTTTTGTGGGAAAAAAATAGGATTTTTTATTTTCATGTCCGGGCATTATAAACTTGTGTGAAGCACTTGGGGTTCAAAGTGCTCACCAAAGATCTAGATAAGTTCCTTAGGGGGTCTAGTTTCCAAATGGGGTCACTTGTGGGGGGTTTCCACTGTTTAGGCTCATCTTGGGCACTGGAAACGGAACATGACCCCATCAACGTCTGCATTCCAAAACGTTACTACTTCCTTTCCAAGCCCTGCCGTGCGCCCAAACAGTTTCCCCCTCCCACATATGGGGTATCAGCATACTCAGGACAAATTGGACAACAACTTTTGGGGTCCAATTTCCTTGGGAAAATTCAAAAATTTGGGACTAAAAAATCATATTTGTGGAAAATTGTTTTTTTTTCACACCCAGGCATTATAAACTTTTGTGAAACACTTGGGGGTTCAAAGTGCTCACAACAGATCTAGATAAGTTCCTTAGGGGGTCTAGTTTCCAAAATGGTGTCACTTGTGGGGGGTTTCCACTGTTTAGGCGCATCAGGACTCTCCAAACGCGACATGGCGTCCAATCTCAATTCCAGCCAATTTTAGTTTGAAAAAGTCAAACGGCTCTCCTTCCCTTACGAGCTCTGCCGTGTGCCCAAACAGTGGTTTTCCCCAACATATGGATATTGGCGTACACAGGAGAAATTGCACAACAACTTTATCTGTCCATTTTTTCCTTTTACCCTTGTGAAAATAAAAAAAAAGTTTGTAAAAGATCATTTTTGTGGCTAAAAAGTTAAATATTCATTTTTTCCTTCCACTTTGCTTCATCTCCTGTGAAGCACCTGAAGGGTTAATAAAATTTTTGAATGTGGTTTTGAGTACCTTGAGGGGTGCTGTTTTTAGAATGGTGTCACTTTTGGGTATTTTCTGCTATATAGACCCCTCAAAGTGACTTCAAATATGAGGTGGTCCCTAAAAAAAAATGGCTTTGTAAATTTTGTTGTAAAAATGAGAAATCGCTGGTCAACTTTTAACCCTTATAATTTCCTAACGAAAAAAAAAATTTTGGTTCCAAAATTGTGCTGATGTAAAGTAGACATGTGGAGAATGTTATTTCTTAACTATTTTGTGTGACATATTTCTCTGTTTTAAGGGAATAAAAATTCAAAGTTTGAAAATTGCAAAATTTTCAAAATTTTCGCCATATTTGCGTTTTTTTCAAAAATAAACGCAAGTTATATTGAAGAAATTTTACCACTAACGTGAAGTACAATATGTCACGAGAAAACGTTCTCAGAATCGCGAAGATCCGTTGAAGCGTTCCAGAATTATAACCTCATAAAGAGACAGTGGTCAGAATTGTAAAAATTGGCCCGGTCATTAACGTGCAATCACCCTTGGGGGTGAAGGGGTTAAAGCAAAGAAGTGGAATATTATTGAATGGCCAAGTCAGTCACCTGATCTCAACCCAATTGAGCATTAATTTCACTTGTTAAAGACTAAACTTCAGACAGAAAGGCCCACAAACAAACAGCAACTGAAAACCACCGCAGTGAAGGCCTGGCAGAGCATCAAAAAGGAGGAAACACAGCGTCTGGTGATGTCCATGAGTTCAAGACTTCAGGCAGTCATTGCCAACAAACGGTTTTCAACCAAGTAGTAGACATGATCATTTTAGTTACAATTATTTAATCTGGGGGGCGTGGCCTTTGTCCTTGCACATGTAGGACACAGGATTTGGGAGCTCTGAGGGAAAACCTCCTAATTCTACTTATATCTCGACAAAAAACAAACATTCAAGCTTAAAAACTCCCGGAACAGGTCCCCAACAGCAAAAGGATCACTTTGATGCGAAAACCAGCGATCCAGACCTGTCAGAAGTGAACTTATAAGCAGAGGCCTACTCCACCAGGCTGCTCCTATAGCCTAACAGCGGTGTTAATGATTTTATCTGCGCAGAGGATACCACCGCAAGAGAGAGGAGACAGCCCGACCTACCGAGGGTAGGAGAAGGAGCGACAGGCAGCAGACTGTGATCCAGGGCGGCAGCTGCATCATTGGCGTCACTCAAGAAGGAGACAGCGACGCTGGAGTGACACATCGCCGCCGTATATCTGACACTCAGCAGAGGAGACAGCCCAGTATACAAAGGGTAAGAGACATGCACCCTCTGATGTACTGCTCTCCCTCCTCCATCCGGCGCTGAATCCTTGGCGGTAATACAAAGCGGCCGACTTCCCCAGCTTACCCAAATAGAGCCTGTGCCCTGGATATAAGCGGCCACAGAGTTCTGTCACAGCTGGCTCCCACACGCCAACGTAGCAACAGCACAGAAAGCGTGAGGCGACGCTCAGGCAACCTAGCCGCAAACAGCTGAGGCTCCGTTACATAGTACCACTTGGTCTCTCAGCAGAAGAGCGGTCGGAAGGCAGAACAACGCACGGCAATAGCTGCTTAGACTGACTGATTATTTACTTATAATTTGGCGCCCTGTGCCTCAGGTGACACAGTAAAGCAAGCTCCAGGGCTTAATAACATCAGCTATAACGCGCTGCAGTTTCGGCACTTTGTTTCAGACGCCCTGTCTCCTACAAAAGGTAGAAGGGCGGGCCACCTTGCAGCTGCAGTATTCTGACAGGCACATACTGACTGAGGAGATTCACAGAGGATCCTCCACACCTCCTCCCTACTCCTCCTACTCCTTCTCCCCTGGTGAGACCTCACATCCTAGTGCAAGCAGCATAAATTATACAGCTACACAAAAACCTAGGCACAGAAGCCATAGTGCCATTAAAACAGATCCATATCACAGACAACTTCAAGTCACTCGGGGAATCAAAAGCATGAGTAACCAAAAATTTAAGGGGAAAAATAACCCCACAACACCATCCAAACCACAAGTTGGCCCAAAACAGGATAAATCCTTCGGACATCGTAACCAAACTAGGGACCGGGTTAATACCCTAAGTTCGCCCAGACGCAGGTCTCGGTCACCACGTGGGGATAACTATCATCCTCCAGACCACAAGGTTAACTCTAAACCCCTAGGGAGTAAACCATCTCCAGTAAAAATGGACTCCTCATTAAATTTAAAAAGGACAAACCCAGGGGATTGGAATGAGAAATTCTTCTTCTCCAGGGAGACCTTGGAAGCTGAAGATGACGCTGAATCTAGCGATACTTCACCCAATCAGTCCCCTGCAAAAAGCAGAATCAAGCATGATGACTCTGGGCCCCATCTGGGTGTAAACCCGGCAACCTCACACATTTCTCCACACTCTATGATAATGGGCCAACCCAACCAGGAGACCTTTTTGGATTCCATAGTAAGCAAGCTGAGCGCTATAATGGATAGTAAGCTTGACTTACATAGCAGAAAGATCAAAGCCGACTTGGACTCTAATTTTCAAAAGTTCTGTGAAAAAATTGATAAGATCGATAAGCAGTTATCTAAACATGAAGATCGGATAAATAGGTTGGAACATAGATCCTCAATTACCTATGATGAACTGGGTTATCTTACATCAGAAGTTCGCAAACTTCGAGCCAAACTGACAGATCTTGAAGACAGAGGTCGTCGGAATAATTTGAAGATCAGAGGTATTCCGGAAAGTGTCACCCAAGAGGGTCTATCGAATCATATTAAAACTATTTTCAAGCAGGCCTTACCTGACCTCTCAGAGGCGGACTTAACAATTGATAGAGCCCACAGGTTGCCGAGACCTCCTAAACTTTCTACTGATCTTCCGAGGGACACTATTCTCAGAGTGCATTTCTTTCAAACGAAAGAAAAGATTCTCAACTATTTGAAAGACCAAAAAACATTCCCCGAACCACACAAAGACCTAAAGGTTTTTCCTGATCTATCCAAGGACACACTGGAGGCACGGAAGAACTTTAGGAATATTACTACTGCCCTTCGTGACAAAGGAATTATTTACAAGTGGGGCTTTCCGCTGAAACTTTTGATCCTTTACAGGGGAAGAACAATTCCAATCTTCACTCCGGATGAAGGATTCAACTTCCTCAGCTCACTGGATTCTTCTCAACCCGGCAATGGTTGAGATTTCCTCATTATGGAAACATCTCCTATGAGGCGGGGGCCTCTGTTTTATACACTGCGTTGAGGTTTTCCCTCTATTCCCACCCACATTCATTAACCCCACTTTATTGAGGTAGTTCTGCCTGTGCGTTCTACTTGAGCAGTGTTTTTCCTATTAATCTTATAGTCATTCTCACTGACTTCTGGTCTACATTTCTGATTAGCCATATTGTAAACTGTTATAGATTTAGACTACTAACCAAAAGTTAATTGTTATACTGTTATTGTTGCTATCTTGCCCTTTAAGACTTTTTCTTGTCTTCAGGTCTCCAGTCAGTTTACTCATCAACACTCTTCATATACTTTTATTATACTTACTAATACTACTGACATGAGTTTCAAAATTTTGTCCTATAATATTAGAGGTTTGAACAGCCCACAGAAGAGACACACCTTATGGAGAGAACTGGTTCACTCACAGGTCGATATTGCATGTATACAAGAAACAAAGTTTTTAGATGGAAATCACCCTTACTTTAATCATCGCAGGTTCCCCAACATCTTTGAGGCCTGCAATTCCAGTAAAAAGGCTGGAGTGACTACCGTGATCAGGAACTCTGTCCCCTTCAGGGTCCTAGAGGAATACGGGGATGAAGGGGGCAGATTCCACATTTTGGTATGTGAAATTAATGGTCAAACATACACTTTAGCAAACGTTTACGCACCCAACAAAAATCAAACTAGGTGTCATGTATAGTGTACAGTTCCTATAGCGTCTTGTGCTTGGGTGCGAGGAAAACACAGGAGACATAGGTTGAAATGAAATGACTTGTATTACTTCATACAAGCATGCTGAAAAGTTCACACAGTTTGCAGGAACAGCGACAGGAGACACAGCAGGCCAGAGTAACTTCAAGCACTACAATAAATCTCCAAAGCAGGTTCAGGATCTCTTCTCTGTACCGTAATTCCTCTGCAAACATGGATTCACCAAACAGCAGGTTTCCAGAGTCCAAAAGTGTTCCAAGGTTCCTCAGTAGGGAATAGCTGGAGTACAAGTCCAAGGCTTCCAGGAATCAGGTCACAGACTGACTGAGGCTTGATTCAGGAGCACTGATTGTTCAGCTGAGGCTGCTTAAGAAGCAAGAGGGAAGAATCAGGGCGGGAACATGAAAACTGGAAACTCCATATTAACTGAGGGCAAGAGCTGCAGAAAGACAGAAAGCAAAATGGCCGACGGAAAACTGAGTTTCAAGGAACATGTCAACAGAGACAAAAAACCTTACATTACTCCCCCCTTAGGGACAACCTCCGGATGACCTCAGACCAGGCTTGTCAGGGTACCTCTGATGAAACTGGCAGAGCAGGCGAGGAGCATTTACATTATTGACTGGTTCCCATGAGTTGTCCTCCACTGGGTAGCCCTGCCATTTAATCAAATATTGCAACTGATTTCTGTACAACCTGGAATCTAGAATCCTTTCCACCATAAATTCTTCCTGACCATCGACCAGCACTGGGTCAGGGCAAGGAGAAGAATGTCCAGGAAACGTATTGGGTGTTGCAGCCTTTAGTAGGGATACATGAAAGACAGGGTGGATTCTCATAGTTCTGGGCAGTTGAAGACGACAAGCAACAGCACTTATAATCTTATTGATCTTATAAGGTCCAATGTACTTATGTCCCAATTTAGACGATGGAATCTTTAATTTAAGATTTCTGGTTGACAGCCAGACCAAATCTCCTACCTTGAAAGCTGGTGCAGGTTTACGAAATTTATCTGCTGCTTTCTTGTACCTTTCCTGAGCCAATTCTAGATTTTCCTTTAGAAGATCCATATTCTTTTGTAAAGAAGTGATTCTTTCAGCCACTGCCGGCAAGGGCGTATCTATGGGAAATCGAGGAAGAATGTTAGGATGATAACCTAGATTGGAGTAAAAAGGAGACTGCTTAGTGGAGGCGCTCTGAGAGTTGTTATAAGAGAACTCAGCCAGTGGAAGTAGATCCACCCAATCATCCTGTAGGTGGCAGATAAAACAGCGGAGATACTGCTCCAGGGTCTGATTGGTTCGTTCTGTCTGTCCACTAGTCTGGGGATGAAAAGCAGAAGAAAGGTTTACTTTAATGTCCAATGCTGCACAGAAATTTTGCCAAAACCTTGAAGTGAATTGCACCCCTCGATCCGAAATGACCTCATCCGGTACTCCATGTAAGCGAAACACATTCTTAATCATCAAGTCTGATGTCTGTTTTGCAGTGGGTAAGCCGACACAAGGGATAAAATGAGCTGCCTTTGTTAGACGGTCAACCACCACTAGAATGGTGTTCTTCCCTTGAGAGGTTGGTAACTCCACAATGAAGTCCATAGAAATGGATCCCCACGGGCGGGACGGGGTGCGAAGAGGTTGCAACAGACCAGTTGGTGAGGAGCGAGGTGTTTTGCATCTTGCACAGACTTCACATGAAGTGACATAGTTTAAGACATCTTTCCTGTAAGTGGGCCACCAAAAGAAACGAGAAAGAAATTCTTGTGTCTTTAGAATTCCCCTATGCCCGGCTATCTTGGAATCGTGGATGAGTTGCAATACTCTCAATCTGACTGTTTCAGGTATATACAGACATTGTCCCTGAATCCACACACCATTCTTAAAGACAAGACTTACGTCCCTTGGGGGTTGAGCCAACAAAGAATCCGCATGGTATGCTTCCTTGATGTCCTTAAGTAGGTCTTGATTCCCTCCCAGGAATCTAGAGACAGGAAGAATAGTCTTAGGAGGAGTAAGTGGACGTGTCTCTGCTGAATGAATCCTAGAGAGTGCATCAGCCTTTCCATTGCGCGATCCTGGTCTATAAGAAATGACAAAATTAAATTGGTTTAGGAAAAGATTCCAGCGAGCCTGGCGAGGAGTCAGGCACTTAGCCGACCTGATAAATTCAAGGTTACGATGGTCTGTCAGGACGACTATTTGCTGTGCAGCTCCCTGAAGAAGGTGTCTCCATTCATTGAAGGCGGCAATAATGGCCAACAATTCTCTATTGCCCACATCGTAGTTCCTCTCAGCCGAAGACAACTGCTGGGAAAAGAAGGCACAGGGATGCAAGACATTCTTCTCACCTGTTCTCTGAGAGAGTATAGCTCCAACGGCACAGTCTGAAGCATCCACCTCTATTAAGAAGGCAAGCTCGGGGTTGGGATGTACTAAGATAGGTGCGGTGGTAAATTTATCCTTTAAACAGGAAAATGCTTCCTGAGCTTGCGGGGTCCAGGAGAACCTAGACTGTTTCCGGGTAAGTTGGGTGATAGGTGACACTACCTCAGAAAAATTCTTAATAAAACGTCTATAGAAGTTGGCAAACCCGATGAAACGCTGCACCTCCTTCACATTTCTAGGAATTGGCCAATCCTTGATGGCTTGGGTCTTGCTTCCATCCATACTAATCCCTTGCGTAGATAGTACATACCCCAGAAATTGAATTTCGGTCCTATGGAATTCACATTTTTCAAGTTTGATGTAGAGATGGTTTTGTCTTAGGCGTTCTAAGACCATTCTCACATGTCCATGATGTTCCTCTGTGGAGTTAGAAAAAATTAGAATATCATCCAGATAAATCACCACAAATGTATCTAGGAGATCCCTGAAGATATCATTCACGAAGTGTTGGAAAGTGGCTGGGGCGGTACTCAGACCAAAAGGCATAACTAGATATTCAAAGTGTCCATAGCGTGACCTGAAAGCAGTCTTCCATTCATCCCAAGGTCTAATACGGACCAAGTTATAGGCCCCACGGAGATCCAGTTTAGAGAAAATTTTGGCATGCCGCACTCTCTCCAACAACTCAGGGATTAAAGGCAATGGATAACGGTTTCTAATAGTAACCTTATTGAGTTCCCTATAGTCTATGCAGGGTCTCAGAGATCCATCTTTCTTCTTCACAAAGAAGATGGGTGCACCTGCGGGAGATGAAGAGGGGCGTATGAAGCCCTTGGCTAAATTTTCATCTATATAATCCTTCAAAGCTTTTAGCTCGGGCCCCGCTAGGGGTAGATCTTACCAAAAGGTATCTCGGCTCCGGGCAATAATTCAATTGGACAATCATATGGACGGTGAGGAGGAAGCTGATCAGCGTTCTTCTTGTCACATAAATCCACATAGTCCTGGTATACAGCTGGTAGTTCAGGGACTGACATGGTTCCTTTAGGAACAGAGCAAGCTGAAACTCCTTGACTCATCTGTTTCTCTGGAAAGTGTAATTCCTTGGTCTCCCAGTTAATCGTAGGATTCTGCGCCTGCAGCCATGGTAGCCCTAGAATAATGGGAAAGTGGGGAGAAGAGATAAGCATAAAAGACATTTTCTCCTGATGATCTTTACCCATAAGGACCCTCAAAGGCTCTGTTTCTTGATCCACTGGTCCAGAAGTCAGTAGAGAGCCATCCACAGTCTCCATCTGTACTGGAGTAGCCTTCTTCACTGAACGTATCCCCTGTTTCAGAGCAAAGGAGATATCTATAAAATTTCCACTTGCTCCTGAGTCGATCATAGCAGAGCTAGACACCCAGACTGAGTCAACCCAGAGTTTGATGGAAAGGAAGCAATGAGAATTGTTTCTTTTACAACTCAGCTGGGACACCGCTGAGGAAACTTGAAAAATTGCAGCGTTTATACCGTCATCGTCCCCAGAACTAACAGAGTTTAAGTCCGAGAAATCAAGATCTCTTGCAGCAGATCTCTCTGGAGCCTGAGGCTCGGACATGACAGAGCTCCTCTCGCAACACTCACAGTGAATGACTGCTGCCGTAGTCTTACGAGAACGGCTGGGGCAGTTTATAATGAAGTGCCCTGACTTACCACAGTAGAAACATAGATTTTCCTTTATACGATGTTCTTTGCGTGCATCACTAACCCGTCTTTGTAAAGAGTCCACCTGCATGGGTTCAGGTTCTGGTTCCCTTGTGATCCTACTCAAAGGTTCCTTAGCTGAGGAGGGAGGTAGTAAAAGGTTAGTGCGATTTTTCGAACCATCTCTCTTGTCTGCGTTCAGTCAGACGAGCATCAATACGGATACAATAGTTAATAAAGTCACCTAACGCAGTGGGAGGGTCGGCACGAGCAAGTTCATCTTTAATCAGTGGAGACAACCCTTTCCGAAAAATAGATTTTTTTAGCGGAAGTGTCCCAATGTCATGGGTGCATCGCCACGAAGATCGTCGCGATTGCACATTCTGACTTCTCACAGCTGAGCTGCTGTTTCTTTGTGTTTGGTAATGAGAGAGTTAATTTTACCTAGCTCTTTGCTAAGACTAGGTCCAGCCTCGCCCGGCTGCTTTTGATTATGTTCTAATTAGTTTCCTTTATATTCCTGCCAGTCTGGGTGTTAGAGGCCGGTGAAAGCATTCATGTAGTCTAGCAGACTGGAGCGGTTCTGAGAATACTTAAGCTAAGAGCTCCTTAGTTGTTTTTACTCTTATAGCTTATAGTTTATCTCTGAGACCTTAGGTGTTCCTACTGTGTGTGAGTGTTGTATGTAAGACTTTATTTACTTTATTTCTTGTCTTTCTTGTATGTCTTTCTGTTCATTAACCGTTACCTGTTCATTCCCTTTGGTGGTATTCAGGGTCCTTCTTAGGACTAGAATACAGTTGGCAGGGATTGATAGGAGACAGGGTTTACGCTGGTGGCCTGGACCTCTGTACCTTTAACAGTACCTCCAGGTTGAGGGATTAGTTAGGACCCCAGTTTAGGGTCAGCTTAGACCCCGGTCACCCTCTAGCCGGAGACAGCGTATAACGGATTCCGTTTTGACCCACTGGACATTCTGTCAGGTAAATCTATGTTATCATATATCTATGCGCATGTTATATAGTATGTTGCCCTTTTGATATAGATTACTGAAATCACATATATATATCTGCTATACAGCGTGACATTTTCACCGGCCAAACTAAAGATTCTCCCCAGCTGTCATGGATCCAGTAGCCCAGCTGGCCCGGCAGTTGCAGGGGTTGTCCATGGAATTTGCAGACATTAAGTCCAAGGTTTTGTCCCCCCCGGAGCAAACCAGATCTGAACCTAAGGTTGCTCTCCCGGACAGGTTCACTGGTGGGTGGGACAAATTTTTTACTTTCCGGGAGGCATGTAAATTGTTACTTTCGGCTGCGGCCTCGGTCATCTGGGAGTGAAGAGCAGAGGGTGGGAATTGTTATCTCGCTCTTACAAGGGGACCCTCAATCTTGGGCGTTCTCTATTCCTCCAGGCTCCCCAGATCTCCAGTCAGTGGATCGATTTTTTACTGCCCTGGGTCTGGTATATGATGATCCGGATCGAGTCTCCCTTGCTGAAACAAGGTTACGTAAAATACGGCAAGGAAATCGTCCAGCGGAGGAATATTCTTCTGAGTTCCGTAGATGGGCAACAGATACTCAGTGGAATGACCCAGCTCTTAGGAGCCAGTTTTGTCAAGGGTTGTCTGACAAATTAAAAGATGTGTTGGCTCAGTATGATTCTCCTCCATCACTGGAGGCTGCTATGGCCCTCGCTATTCGCATTGATAGACGACTTCGGGGAAGACGCGAGGTAACTCCGCCCCCGTGATGACTCCACCTACTACTAAAGTCCCTTATACTGAGGTTCCCCTGGTCTGTTCTGAGGAACCCATGCAGTTGGGAGGGACATCATTTTGTAGGAGGGAATCGGCGGTGCGCCGCAAGACTAGAAGGTGTTTCTTTTGCGGGGAGAGGGACATTTTGTTGGGGGGTGTCCATCCCGGACCTCTTTGAGCCAAGGAGTTAACCTGGGAGTGTGTATTTCGTCCCAAATC
>JARQOD010000006.1:186968923-187085937 GCA_033576555.1 Oophaga sylvatica
TGAAATCAAAATTCTATTTCCAAAATACTGACAAAACAATAAAAATAAAAATTTAGATTTTTAGGACTAAAACAGTAACAAGGCAGTAATATGACAAGAATCTGCATAACTAATCATATGCTAAGTAGTGGCAAGTCAATTTATGTATGAGATAGTCAAGATGATTGTCTATAAAATGATGGTAGTCTCACGCTCTAAGCTGTAGTGGATAATGAGATATGGAACCTGAAAGTCAGAGGTTCAAAACATTGTTACCCTTTTGCTCATCAGTATACCTTGGCCATCTCTTTGGACGTTGATCCGGGCTCTTTGGTTGCCATTCATATTATCAGTCTCTAGTTTGTAATCAATTTTCCTGTTGCGGCCATATCCATGGACCTTGGCTACAACTCCATAGAGCTTAAACTTCTGAATTATATGCTCAAGTGTAGTAACAGGAACACAAAGCTGTTTGGAGATGGTTTTGCAGCATTTACCTTTAACTTGTTTTTTTATAATTTTCTTTATAATCTCCTGAGACACTCTCTATTTAGCTTTCTTTAATTCATGTTCAGCGCGGTGCACACCATGATACAAAACTTAGTCAAAATTAGTCAAAACATTAAAGCCAAATTACAAAAAATACAAAATTGATAGACCTCACATTAAAAACAGTAGTCATCCCTTCAGTATAAATCATTAAACTAACAGAGAAACAAAGGAACAATATGATTCAAAAATGCAAATTTATTTATATTTGAAAATATAAAACACATAACAATTACACTTATTATAAATACATACACACATGGTCAAAATTGTTGGTACCCTCGTTTAATGACAGAAAAACCCACAATGGTCACAGAACTAACTTGAATCTGACAAAAGTAATAATAAATCAAAAATCTATGAAAATAAACAAATGAAAGTTAGACATTGCTTTTCAACCATGCTTCCACAGAAATTTTAAAAAATATAAAAATCATGAAATAGGCCTGGACAAAAATGATGGTACCCCTCAAAATAATGTGACAAAAGGGACATATTAATTGAAGGTGTGTCCACTAATTAGCAAACACAGGTGTCTACAATCTTGGAATCAGTGAGTGGGCCTGCATAGAGGGCAACAGTTACTCACTGTGCTGTTTGGTGACATGGTGTGTATCACACTCAACATGGACCAGAGGAAATGAAGGAAAGAGTTGTCTCAGGAGATTAGAAAGAAAATTATAGACAAATATGTTAAAGGTAAAAGTTATAAGACCATATCCAAGCAGCATGATGTTCCTGTGACTACAGTTGCACATATTATTCAGAAGTTTAAGCTCCATGGGATTGTATTCAACCTCCCTAGACGTGACCGCAGGAGGAAAATTGATGACAAATCAAAGAGATGGATAATACGAATTGTAACAAAAGAGCCCAGAAAAACTTCTAAACAGATTAAGGGTGAACTTCAAGCTCAAGGAACATCAGTGTCAGATTGCACCATCCGTCATATGAGCCAAAGTGGACTTCATTGGAGACGACCAAGGAGGACACCATTGTTGAAAAAAATCATAAAAAAGCCAGACTGGAATTTGCCAAACTACATGTTGACAAGTCACAAAGCTTCTGGGAGAATGCCCTATGGACAAATGAGACAAAAATGTAACTTTTTGGCAAGGCACATCAGCTCTATGTTTTCAGACGAAAAATGAAGCATATCAAGAAAAGAACACTGTCCCTACAGTGAAACATGGAGGAGGCTCTGTTATGTTCTGGGGATGCTTTGCTGCATCTGGCACAGGGTGTCTAGAATCTGTGCAGGGTACAATGAAATCTCAAGACTATCAAGGGATTCTTGAGAGAAATGTGCTGCCCAGTGTCAGAAAGCTTGGTCTCAGTCGCAGGTCATGGGTCTTGCAATAGGATAATGACCCAAAACACACAGCTAAAACACCCAAGAATGGCTAAGAGGAACACATTGGACTATTCTGAAGTGGCCTTCTATGAGCCCTGACCTAAATCCTATTGAGTATCTTTGGAAAAATCGGAAACATGCCATCTGGAAAAGGCAACCTTCAAACATGAGACAACTGGAGCAGTTTTCTCTTGAGGAGTGGGCCAAAATACCTGTCGAGAGGGGCAGGAGTCTCATTGACAGTTACAGGAATCATTTGATTGCAGTGATTGCCTCAGAAGGTTGTGCAACAAAATATTACGTTAAGGGTACCATCATTTCTGTCCAGGCCTATTTCATGAGTTTAATTTTTTTTTAAATTCTGTGGAAGCATGGTTGAAAACAAATGTCTGACTTTCATTTGTTTATTTTCATAGATTTTTCATTTATTATTACTTTTGTCAGATTCAAGTTATTTCTGTGACCATTGTGGGTTTTTCTGTCATTAAACGAGGGGTACCAACAATTTTGACCTCATGTGTAGATAAAGAGTATATGCTGGATGGTAAATACCTATCCTAAAGAATCTAGAGTGGTTGCAGATAGAAAAAGACTATATAGAGTCATATATCTTTGATAATGCTCTAATAGAACACCATTAGGGCAGTAAAAATATTAAATATAAATATCAGTGGCAATTGCCCTATATCCTACTGTCTCTAACATACAGGATAAATGAAGAATTATATTGGTATTAGTAACATGCATCCACACTGGTAAATATGTTCACATACATATGTACATCCAATAAAATGCAACCAAAAAATAATAAAAATATCCTTGTAATAGTATGGTTTAAACAATGAACCCAGGTGCAAATAGTAACTATCTTAAGAGATCTATATACCATTGTGGAGCCTTTATAAATTATCAACATGGATTATCTGTAGTCATGCTGCCACCAAGATATATGGCTCTATACCGCACCTCGACGTGCGTTTCATCGCCTCTGCAGTTTCGTCTGGCCCAGCCAGAGCCCGGACCTAAACCTAACTGAGCATCTCTGGAGAGACCTGAAAATGGCTATCCACCAACGTTCACCTTCCAACCTGATAGAACTGGAGAGGATCTGCAAGGAAGAATGGCAGAGGATCCCCAAATCCAGGTGTGAAAAACTTGTTGCATCTTTCCCCAAGAAGACTCATGGCTGTACTAGCTCAAAAGGGTGCTTCTACTCAATACTGAGCAAAGGGTCTGAATACTTATGACCATGTGATATTTTAGTTTTTTTAAAAATTTGCAAAAATTCCTACATTTCTGTTTTTTTCAGTCAAGATGGGGTGCAGAGTGTACATTACTGAGAAAAAAATGAACTTTTTTGAATTTACCAAATGGCTGTAATGAAACAAAGAGTGAAAAATTTAAAGGGGTCTGAATATTTTCCGTACCCACTGCATGTCAAAACCTTTGTATGACTGACTTTATTCAATTTTTTAGTGAAAACTAGGCAAGGGTCTCCCTTGTCACCCTTATGTGCGAGTGTCACCTTTATTGGACCATTTCAAATAAATATCTAGAGGAAACTAATGTTAAAAGGGTTTTCGTATTACGGATATTTATGCAAGAAATATAAGCTGCACATTCTTGGGTCCTGCAATTTGGTGAAAGAATTTATTTTTTTAAAGTGCTTCTATTGTGTAATGGTAGTAAAACCTAAGAAAGCTATACAAATTTGTTATCAACAAAATTATATATAGTAGATCCTGATTATAACGTTGTAAAATATTGGTAGAATTGTTGCATTTTCGTTAACCCCTCCACCCAAAATATTTATGCAATCTCCAAATTTAGAGGAGTTTTACCAAACTTTTTTTTCAGCTTTGTAGCAAATAAACAAAACATAGGGCATTCAGGCTTTGTGAAAAAGTACCCCAAATAAATTAAAGTGAAGTATTTACAATAATGTCATATATTTTATTGATCAAATTAATGAATAAATATGGAATCACTCAAAGTTGATGGAATAATTAAGCAATGATATAAGAAGTCTCAGTTAATAATTTGTTTCTCCTCTTTGGGCTATTATGATGGCCTGGATTCTCCAAGGAATGAGTTTTACTACTAATAATAAATATTTCATATCCAGCTGGTCCCAAGAGTGATTGACAGATCAGACTGTGAAGATGGAGCCTTGTTATCATCATTGTAAATTACATTCTTAAAACAAATGTTGAAACAAGTCTAAAATGGAAATTAATCTGCAGGTAAATGGGTTGTTCAGTTTCATGTAACATTGAAGCTAAGGCTACTTATGCCATGTAATAACAAGCCAAGCAGTAGCCCTTGCCGGTTCCTTATTTTCCCTCGACATTGAATGATTCCATGATTTTTCTCCTCATTTTGAAATGGAAAAACATATGACATTTGCTAAAATTACTTAGTTTAATTTGATGGAGGAATGTTACAAGGAAGCAGAATGTTCAGAATGTTTTGTGTCATATCTGTGATTTGTTTGTTACAAAACAAATAAACTGGACTAAAGAGTTATTCTAATTTATTTCCATTTTCACTGTTGAATATTTTTCAATATTGCTTGTAAAAATACTAAATTTTAAAAAATGTCTAACGATACCAATCTATGAAGATGGGAATAACTCTTTAGTCCGCTAAATTAAATATGATTCCATATTTTGCACTAAGGTTGTTCACCATAAATAAAATAATAAACTAATGGAGTTTTTTTAAGCTTTAATCTATTTTAGTTTATAAAAGCATTTTATACCCCCAACCAGGATGTCTAAGTCCCCCTAATATAGAGGCAATTTTAGTACAAATAGTATCTGTTAGTACGTAATGTGATCCACAGCTACATACTATTAAAATGTTATAAAAAAATATATTCTGCAGAATGAAAATATTATTGCCTTCATATAACTCAAACTGATCCTTCTAAACCTCATTTGTGTATCTTAATAACAAATATCTGCCCATGAATATTTATTAGAATTTGTGACATTTTTAGAATCTTGCTGTTTCCTCATATTTATTAGGGTTAGGAATATATACAGATTAAGTTAGGAAATGTGTAATTAATCATTTACTTTATAGAGTGTCTTCAGATGTTAGACTGCAATATTGTTGTTATTTATGGTTGGGATTAAGACATTTATTCAAATGTATCTATATTATACATTGCTTTTGAGTTTTAGGCATCTTCTCACCATACCGGTAACACATACACTACCTATATAATTAGCTTCATTGCACCAGTGAAATTGCAAGCTGTTCAAGTCCAGTTGTGGATTTAACTACCAGATCAAGAGGCCTGAGCATGGAGGAAGATGGCAAGCATTTACTACTCAAGTCCAAGGGGTAACATTCCTCTTTATGGAGAGTGACATGCCTGACTTGCCTGGGTAAGGAGGCTTCTAGGCCATGCAATGCTTATATGGGAAATTGAATTTCAGAAAGGAAGAGGACTTGGACTTTAGTGCCACATATTGGAAATAGCTACGCTACCCATTAGACCACAGTCAGAGGCCTCTCATACATCCAAATCAGATTTCATGCTTTGCGCTGGCGATGGGTAACAACCCAAAACACGTGTGTGCAAATTGAGATTCTGGTTTGGCTTTTATTCTAAGTGAAGCCTTGTTAAAGGGTCCATATTAACTTTTAGGATGGCTACTTCCAGTAGGTGGCTCTAGAGTTCAAATCCTCTTCCTCTAAACATTATGTTCCTGAAGAGGCAATTTGTATATTTATTATCCAAAAAACAGTTATATAAACTCTAGGAGGAAAATGTTTAATGACAAATTTAGCTAAAATGTTGATGCTACTTTAAATGTGTTCTAAATATGCTACAACACAAGTAGAATGACACATCCCACATATTTAAATGATCAAAGTAGAGAAATAGCAAGTCAGGAACATTTTTAAATATATAGTTTACATGAAGACTCAAAATGAAGACATCTTTCTATTCATGAACCCTTTGCACCCCCAGAGTAAGATCCCTTTCCTGTGAATGAACAAAAGCAATGTGTCCATCACTCAGATATTTCTCTAGCATGTGAACATTTCTCTTTGGTTAAGAACTTGCTTGCTGGGAGAACTCATTCTCTTGCTTTCTTTTCAGTTTAAAGCCATTACTATTCTATTCAAACTGTTAAATTACTGTAATTGATGGCTCTAAGAAACGCTCAATCATTTTCAGTGCAATTAATAAGGATTTTTTTTTTCACATTTTGGCAAATCGGAGCGAAAGTGTTCTTTGTTTTCCCCTGGATTAAGTATGGTTTTGACACTAGGACAGATTTCTAATAATTAAAAGAAACAAATAGCAATTAAAATCATGTAAGATATTGCAAATATGCTATATCGATTGCAGATTTAGGAAATCTTTCCTTCAGTCACTACTATATTTGATAAACAGTATTTTTAACTTAAAGTGAGCCTGTCAGCTCATAAATGCCATCCAATTTGTAGGCCGCATGTATAAGACACTGGCGGTACGATCTGAGACACTTACAGTATGTTTTGACTCCTAAACGCTGCAGCATTTTCAGAGAAAAACATACTTTAATAGCCAGCAGAGTCTAAGACCGCGCTATAGGTTAATCAGATAGGAAGGTCCCTGGCGGTTTCTACTCCCCCGCTTCCCTGCATAGACAAGCCTCTGCCTACATGCCCATATAGACCTGTCAACCCAGGGCATCAGGCAGTGAAAAGAAAATGGGACCTGCCTGTCTGACTAGACTTCAGTCCCTGGAGGCTATTAAAGTATGCTTTTCTGTGAAATGCTGCTGCATTAAAAATATCTGGCTGAGATGATACAGCCAGTGCCTGACTCATGCTGCCCAACCACTACTCAGTACAGTACTGATGCAACATATACAAATGCTTAAAGGAGTTTTGCCAAACTCCATAATATAAGAGATAACTTGCTGATCACTGGGGCCTTCACCAATCCCAAGAGAGAGACACCAGAACACAGAGAACCAGGCTCTGAAAAGCCCCATTTTTAATAAAGCAGAAGTACAAATGCTCATGCTCTGCTCCATTAAAGGGAGTTTGTCACCACATTTGACCTAAACTATTAATATGAGCACACAGGTTATAGACTGCTGAGGAGAGTGATGCCTGTATGCCTCATATCACATGCCTTGCTGTTGAGAAATCATCTTTTATCAATTTATGATTATTACTGTCATGGTCTATGGAGTTTGTGGGAGTTCAGAGGTTAATCTGGACGGCCTCATTCTGAGATTCTGGGAGGCTTCTTATAGCCTCAATGTGGAGCCATTGCCTGTTGCTTATACTCTGACCCTTGGCCGAGTGTGTTTGACCCTGTTGTGCCTGTGCCAGTGCTTTGTGCCTGTGCTACGTTACGTCTGTCTGGATCTAATTTGGTTTTGTCCCAGTTACGAGTTTTGCCTGCCCCCTTTGTACTGTGCCATCATCTCCACGTATGACCTCTTGGATACGTCCTGATTATCCTCTGCCTGCTTCTCTTGTACTGCGCTGCCCTCTCCATGTCTTACCTCTTGGCTAGGTCCTGACTATCTGTTCTGTCCATGCCCTTTGTTAACTTTGTACCGTAGCTACCCTTCCAGGAGTTTTCCCTCAACTCCTAGCTCTCTGGAGCTTGGCCACGCCCCCAGAAGTCACGTGATTCAGGTCTTGTTTGTCTGAAGCACACATCTTCACCACTACTACTCCACTCCACAGGTATCTTTGGGCACAGTGTGTTTTACTTGGGACACGCGCACTAGCTCAGTGAGCTAGTGCAGTGCGGTGTTCCTGATAATTACCTCTTACAGGCTAATGGGAGGATGGTGTCTGGAAGATAACTCTGACTCCAGAGCTTACTTTAAATTAAAGGGTGACTTACCAGTGTGAGACAAGTAACTAATACAGAATAGGAGAAACGAAATTTGTCTTCTTCAAACACATTTTTTTATTCTCTCTGAGCTCTGCTGTATTGCAACAATATTGCAATCTGTCTGTCTGAGAGCTGGAAGAGCTGAAGCTGAGAGGAACCTGCAGATGTGTCAGGTATAATCACACACAGCTCTGCAGTGAGATCAGGACAGCAAAGAGCGGACATCACACACCACACTGGTAACACCCTCTTCTTGTAAAATTAGTTCTGGAGGCAGAGTTATCTTCCAGGCACCATACACCCCAGAGCCTGGAAGAGGTCATTTATATAAAGTGACAAAAGACAATTTCTTATCCACAAGGCATCTGATATGAGACATACAGTATATCACTTTTTTCAGCAGTCTATAACCTGTATGCCAATATTAATAGTTTAGATAGGTCAAATGTGGTGACAGGTACCCTTTAATAATGTATGGGACTGAAAGAGAAAGCGAATAGCCAAGTGTTATATTTGCTCCAGACAGTGTCAATGAGACTGATAGATGGAGGCCAAGCATGTGTACCTCTGTTCCATTTAAGGTGAGGTTCTGCAAAGCCTCATTCTCTGGATCGTTGAGTATCCCAGCAGTAAAACTCCCAGCAATTAGCAAGATATCCTTGATTCTATGGACGGGGACAACACTTTTAAACTAAATCACCACCCTCAAACGCCATGTAGTTTTAGGTTCAGCATTGTGTTCTTCTAAAATTTGCAAAATATTGTAAGTTGTAAGAGTTGTAACTATATTTGGACACAGAGCTCCAAATGATCTGCATACATTTAAATGATTCTATTCTACAGTTAAATTGTTCTAAAGACCAACTCTTTGGGAAGATTCCCTCCTCCATACTAGATTTCTTGAATAGTGCGTCATCAAAGAACCATCTGTTCAAGTAATCTAACCACTGCAGCTAATCACAGGCAGCATTGTGAACATTGCCAGGAATGTAACCCTTTGTATCAGAAAAATGGAGCCCCAAGTGATAAAAATAATATTAAGAAGCACAGGGTTTGGAAACCTAGTTAGTATGAAAAATGTAGATGGATTAAAATAAGCATTATATCATAAGCATTTTATATCATAGCAGATTAATTATTGCACATTTTATAAAAATACACAATTTTCATAACATATGCTGAATTTACACTGTGTTATAAGATAGAGACAGCACATTTATTGGGATCTATAAAGCTGTGTACACATCTATTTTACAAAATCAAGATATAATAACTTATTCTTCAAACCTCTTTCTAAAGGTCATGTATACCTGGCAAATCACTGTACATGGCTGGTAAAACATTTTTGTGGACAAACATAACACAGGTCAACTTGTCACACATCTAGGCCTTCGCCCTAAGGGTATGTTTCAAGTGGATGGATAGAAACTGATAGCTTATCCTCTAAGCTACTTGATCCGTTTGTCAGCAGTGCCTGTAGGGCCAGTAGGAAATCATAGTAGCTCTGTGAGTGGCAGTATTATGTTATCAAAATGCCCTACAAAGACATTTTTTTCATTGAAAGAGTCACTAAACCTTACTAGAGACTCCACATAAATAAATACAACACATAAAACATGACCTCATCCAGATTCTACTTTATTTTTCATTAAACCTTTCATTCAGAGCTTTTGCTCCTAAGGCACAAACTTGACTTGAAATACCAACCCCGTTAAGATGTGTCATTTTTATGGCATTTCTTAAAATGTGAGTTTTGTACAAATAGTTTCATATAACTCATCCGAATAGCACATTGTTCTATAAATGGGGCATATAGTAATGATTAGTGTTGAGCATTCCGATACCGCAAGTATCGGGTATCGGCCGATATTCGCGTTATCGGAATTCCGATACTTAATTCCGATACTTTTTCAATATCGTATACCGGAATCGGAAGTTCCCATAATTCTTTGAGAGACAATGTGATTTTAGTCAGCCAATGAGGAATCCTAAGAAGTGTGGGCACATCCTGTACTGCTGCGGTCATGTTAACTAATGGCATGGCTGTGATTGGATGCTGAAATGATGTCAGAATGCACTATAAAAGGCGCCGCCGCCATTTTAGCGTCACTGTGCTGTGAACTCAGTTAGGGAAAGAACGCTGCTCTGCTGACTCTGAGGGACAGTTAGAGATTGCGATTTAGTGTACTGTGCTTTAGGCAGGCTAGTTTACCACCGGCTGTGTAAAGCTTCCTTTTGCCTGCAGTGTTGTTTTAACAGCTCTGCAAGGTGTGTGTGAGTGCAGGTGACGCTGCAGTTTGCTCTGTATGCAACGCTGTCTGTAGGCATCTGCACGTGTCACTCACAGACTCTTTTTTTTTTTCTTCAGTGTAATTCTTGCTGCTCCATGTAATTGAAATAATAGTGTGACGCGCTTCCATCCGTATACAATACCTTGGTTGCAAACACTATAGAAGTCCACAATGGAGCCTTTCACAGCAAGTGAACAGTTGTGTTTCAGTGTTCACTGCAGTCTGTGATTTTTTTTTTTTTTTTTGAGTGCAGATCACGCTCCAGTTACTTCAACCACCGCAGCGTGTACTCTGCTGAGTGTCTGTCACTGGCTCATCCTTGTAATTTTTCAAAAATTGCTGCTGCTTTCTTCTATTTTAAATTTACAAAAATATATTAGTGTGACGCTCTTCCATCAAAATACAATACATTGCTTGCAAACATAATAGAAGTCCACAAAAAGGCCTTTCACAGCAAGTGAACAGTTGTGTTTCAGTGTTCACTGTAGTCTGAGGTTTCATTTTTTTGTAGGAGTGTAGATCCCGCTCCACTTCAACCACCGCAGCGTGTACTCTGCTGAGTGTCTGTCACTGGCTCATCCTTGTAATTTTTCAAAAATTGCTGCTGCTTTATTCTATTTTAAATTTACAAAAATATATTAGTGTGACGCTCTTCCATCAAAATACAATACATTGCTTGCAAACTTAATAGAAGTCCACAAAAAGGCCTTTCACAGCAAGTGAACAGTTGTGTTTCAGTGTTCACTGTAGTCTGAGGTTTCATTTTTTTGTAGGAGTGTAGATCCCGCTCCACTTCAACCACCGCAGCGTGTACTCTGCTGAGTGTCTGTCACTGGCTCATCCTTGTAATTTTTCAAAAATTGCTGCTGCTTTCTTCTATTTTAAATTTACAAAAATATATTAGTGTGACGCTCTTCCATCAAAATACAATACATTGCTTGCAAACATAATAGAAGTCCACAAAAAGGCCTTTCACAGCAAGTGAACAGTTGTGTTTCAGTGTTCACTGTAGTCTGAGGTTTCATTTTTTTGTAGGAGTGTAGATCCCGCTCCACTTCAACCACCGCAGCGTGTACTCTGCTGAGTGTCTGTCACTGGCTCATCCTTGTAATTTTTCAAAAATTGCTGCTGCTTTCTTCTATTTTAAATTTACAAAAATATATTAGTGTGACGCTCTTCCATCAAAATACAATACATTGCTTGCAAACATAATAGAAGTCCACAAAAAGGCCTTTCACAGCAAGTGAACAGTTGTGTTTCAGTGTTCACTGTAGTCTGAGGTTTCATTTTTTTGTAGGAGTGTAGATCCCGCTCCACTTCAACCACCGCAGCGTGTACTCTGCTGAGTGTCTGTCACTGGCTCATCCTTGTAATTTTTCAAAAATTGCTGCTGCTTTATTCTATTTTAAATTTACAAAAATATATTAGTGTGACGCTCTTCCATCAAAATACAATACATTGCTTGCAAACATAATAGAAGTCCACAAAAAGGCCTTTCACAGCAAGTGAACAGTTGTGTTTCAGTGTTCACTGTAGTCTGAGGTTTCATTTTTTTGTAGGAGTGTAGATCCCGCTCCACTTCAACCACCGCAGCGTGTACTCTGCTGAGTGTCTGTCACTGGCTCATCCTTGTAATTTTTCAAAAATTGCTGCTGCTTTATTCTATTTTAAATTTACAAAAATATATTAGTGTGACGCTCTTCCATCAAAATACAATACATTGCTTGCAAACATAATAGAAGTCCACAAAAAGGCCTTTCACAGCAAGTGAACAGTTGTGTTTCAGTGTTCACTGTAGTCTGAGGTTTCATTTTTTTGTAGGAGTGTAGATCCCGCTCCACTTCAACCACCGCAGCGTGTACTCTGCTGAGTGTCTGTCACTGGCTCATCCTTGTAATTTTTCAAAAATTGCTGCTGCTTTATTCTATTTTAAATTTACAAAAATCTATTAGTGTGACGCTCTTCCAGAGGACAGCGTTTGTTGGCCATTTGTGAGTCTGCAGCACATGGTTGATTTCATGCTGCACTGCCTGAGAAACGACCGCTGCATCGGCCACATTCTCACCACGTCAGATTATTGGGTGTACACCCTCCTAGACCCTCGCTACTGGGACAACTTACAAAGCCTCATCACACCGTTGAACCGGGACCGTAAAATGCTGGAGGACCAAGACACACTGTTGAAATCCATAATGTTCTCCATTCCAGCCGAGAGCGCTGCTGCTGCTACTGCTTTACAAAGCAGCTCTGTGCGTCGAGGCATTGTAGACACCTCTGCAACAAGAGAGAGCACAAGCAGCGCCTCTGCACAGGGCAAGAGCTGTATGTTACAAATGTGGCGAAGTTTTGTGACAGCGCCACCAAGGTGTACACCATAGTGATGGGAAATCTAGTTAATTTTGGTGATTAGTTCACCATGAACTAGTTCACTGAAAAGATTAGTTCAAAAGATTAGTTCATTTAGTTCAGTTTTTCTCCACCCTATCCTGTGAGGAGCTGATAGGAAATGCATCATGTGACCTCAGAACTAAATGAACTAGATGAACTGCTGAACAAAATGTTCTATTGAGAATGACTCAGGACAGCCTAGTTCAATCTGATGCCTCTGACTGAGCCCAGCAGTGCCACATAATGATTGTGTATGAGGGGGCTGAGAAGCAGTTCAGCATCCACCATTTTAAGAACAGAACAGGGGTCAGTGTTAAAGATTTAGCAAGACTGATCTTCTAGGCTAGAGGCATGAACTACACACAGAAACACTCTCTCATACACACATATGAGCTGTGTCTGTGTACTGTGTGTGCAATTTCATTTTTTATTGATAATATTATTACTGTTATATTTGTATTTGATGTGTGGTATGCTTTGGAGGTGCTGGCTTGCCCTGCTGCCAGTGTATTATCTGAGCGCGTCTTTAGTGCTGCAGGTGGTGTACTAACAGACCGTCGCATGCGACTATCCTCAGACAATGTAGACCGGCTTATTTTTCTGAAAATGAACAAGGCATGGATCTCACCTGAATTTGCCTGTCCGTTTTCAGATTAAATAACTGTTTGCCAACGTTTTCCAAGTCTCCTGTTATGTTCATCTTTCTACCACCTGAACTCTACTCCCTGGGCTACAACACTGCCAGTCACAGGGGAATGATCATTTACAAAACAAAATGTTATCCCCAACAAATAGTAGTGCAACGACTCCAGTGCCCACTTTATCGCCAGGCACTCTCTCTCTACAATGCTGTCTCTGTTTTTTGATGGAGTAAGTTTTCGACTCAGGAAACTAATGGGATGCTCCTCCCCGTTAAGCTCCAGTCCTGAGACAACACGGCACCCAGACCTACCTCTGACGCATCAGTCTGGACAATGAATTCTCTTTTGAACTCGGGTGTGCTCAAAACTGGTGACCCACACAGTGCCCCTTTTATTGCCCCTGTTGATGACCCCTTGCTGATTTATTAACCGGCTCCACCAGATCCATGGGTATTCTCTCAAACTGGACCTCTAAAATTTTTAATGGCACCAAGGGACTCACTAAATGAGGCTGAGGACTGTGTATCTGGCGCATGCGACAAGAGTTACAATACCGTTTAACTTCTTGATAGACCCCCAGCCAGTAAAACCGTTGTATAATTCTGTGTAGGGTTTTCTTTTGGCACAAATGTCACCCTAGTACATGCGCATGCGCTAAGTCCATTACCAACCTCCGATATGACTGCGGTAGCAGCAATTGCTAAAAAATTTCAACATGTATTTTATAAACCTGATACAGCAAATCTTGGTTCAGCTCTAATTGTTTAAATACTGTAGCTGCCCCGGGGTGTTGGGGTTCCCCATTGACAACCAGTAAATTTTCACGGGCTAGACTCAACGTAGGGGCCGCGGAGTTGCGCCTTAACAAATTTGTCACCTGTCACATTTAAGTATTACAATTCAGGTCCCGGTGTCAAATCTTCCATCTCCCCAACTAACACTTCGATAGGAGAGGGGTTTTCCTACTCCACCGAAGGCAAAGGTAATACTGCCCACTGCACACATGTGTTATGCATAGTGAGACTGATAGTAGCCAACAAAGTAGCTAACAAAGGCCACTTGTGATCGCCCTATCAGCGTAGGAACAATGCTACTCAAAAGATCTGCCATGATCCTGGACAAAATCTTGATATAATGGTCAATGAGTGAGAATGTACGATAGGATCCAGGCAGATGTGAAGGTTTGTTTGGTTTTAGTAGCAACTTCATGTGTGACATGTTTGAATGGCTGGGCAACCCTCCTGTCTCCAATATATGATTGAAGGTGCGTACCAATGTGGACGGGATATCCTCACTCAATAATTTTAATAATTTGGCTGTAAACCCGTCAGATCCTGGAGCTTTCCCGTATTTAAAGTAACTTATCGCCGCTGTCACTTCCGTCACCTCAATTTGTTTTTTTAAAAGGAGAAGCTGATAGTTTGTGATGGATGGTAACCGTATTCCATCTACAAAGGTGTTACCCTCCTCACTATCCGTATGTTCCACCTTATATAAGTCTGAGTAGTATTCTTGTAGAATGGTGTTTATGGTTCGAGGGTCTGTGTTCATGATCCCATGTTTATTCGTTAACGCTGTAATATGTTGATGACGAATGTGATTTCCTTTCGCTAGTCGTGCTAATAGTCTCCCTCATTTGCTACCATAACGATATACATCGGCTCTATAATTTCTATAATCTCTCGTCGATATACCCATACGTGTAAGTCAACCTTAGCCTGCTTACATCTATTTTTAACCTGTGTTGATGAACTTGTCTTGTTTGCAGTGTACCTATCGCGTAATATCCTGCTAGCCTGCGAGTAGTTTGTCGCCATCTTCTTTTTTAGCGTTGTCTGATAACCTATTAGTTTCCCGCTCATTACTCCCTTCCCTGCTGCCCATAAAAGTTCCGGCCTATCCCTAGTATCTCCATTAACCCTTACATATTAAAAACACCATTGCTTCACATGATGTCGAAACTTCTCATCCATTAACAAATAGGTCGGGAAGCGCCAAGTTTGGTTTGGCCCCATCTGCACCATATCTGGCAGGGTCACTGATACGGGCGCGTGGTCATATATAGCTACGCTGTGCACATCTGCCTCTTCCACTCCCTTAATAGCTCCTGTGCTAGCAATATATAATCTATTCTGGACCAAGAGGTCATGTGGCGCCGAATAGAATGAATATTCACTGCCATCTGGGTTCAGGTGTGTCCAAATGTCTACAAAGTTACTCGTGTCTAGCAAGGGTTATTATAAACGTGTGTCATGTGATCGCACATTAATTCGCATCGACCTACAGTTCTTCACTGGTTCGATTCACCATATTTAAGTCACCACCGTGGGTGGTTTTAATGCTCTCCTATCGGCCTGATATGCTTGGATACCTGGGATAAATTCAGGAACGTCTCCAAACTCCCTACTCACATGTCAGCGCAGGAACCGTAAGAGGGAACGTGCTTGTTTTGTTGCGCATAGGTGGAGTTTTATACAGTAAATGATTACTGCTGTCTTATTTTTGCGTCCCAAGGGCAGAATAAGTCTGCGTAACGTTACATTTTACAGACACTCATATAATAGACACACGCTACCCTAACCGTGACACAAGGAAGGTATTGTTGTCGGATAAAGCCGCCATTTTAGCGTCACTGTGCTGTTAATTCAGTTTGGGACAGAACGCTGCTCTGCTGACTCTGAGGGACAGTTAGAGATTGCGATTTTGTGTACTGTGCTTTAGGCAGGCTACTTTACCAACCGCTGTGTACATCTTCCTTTTGCCTTGCAGTGTTTTTTTCACAGCTCTGCAAGGTGTGTGTGTGAGTGCAGGTGACGCGCTGCAGTTTGCTCGGCATACAACGCTGTATGTAGGCATCTGCACATGTCACTCTCACATCTTTTTTTTTTTTTTTTCTTTAGTGTAATTCTTGCTGCTCCATTCAATTGAAATTATAGTGTGATGTGCTTCCATCCGTATCCAATACATTGGTTGAAAACACTGTAGAAGGACACAAAAAGCCCTTTCACAGCTAAGAGTTGTGTTCACTGTAGTCTGAGATTTTAATTTATTCAATTTTGATCACGCTCAAGTTACTTCTTCAAGCAATGCTGCTTGTACTCTGCTGAGCGTGTCTTACTGCCTCATCCTTGTCATTTTTCTCGAATTGGTGTACATGTACATCAAAGTAGTCTTCATTTTGATCGAAATCCAAGCAGGTACCGGACACTCTATGGCTGCTTTTGTACGGTGGACTGGCTCCAACATTCAATAAGACTTAAGATGCAATCGGGCACCTTGTCAAGGCCCAATCCTCTTCTCCCTCTGATATAATAATAATAATAATCTTTATTTATATAGCGCCAACATATTCCGCAGCGCTTTACACTTTAACAGTTTCAAAACACAAGTCATAGGTAACAACGTTAACAATACAATAATTAAAGCAAAATAAGCCGACCCTGCTCGTGAGAGCTTACAATCTACAATGAGGTGGGGAGATACAAAGTACAGGTGTGTATATATAATGGTGCATTTCCAATGATGGTCCAGCCATCTTGAGGGAGTGAGGCATGGATGGAGGTAGTGAATGGGCTCCACATACACACTTAAACATAGAACGACTTTGGTTATTGAATGTGATAGGCCACTCTGAACAAATGTGTTTTGAGGGAGCGCCTGAAACCAGGCAAATTGTGGATAGTCCTAATTTCTTGTGGTAGAGCATTCCAGAGGATTTGCGCAGCGCTGGAGAAGTCTTGGAGTCGGGAGTGGGAGGTACGGATTACTGCAGAGGTTAGTCGAAAGTCATTTGCAGAGCGCAGCAGTCGGTTAGGCCGATAGATAGAAATGAGGGAGGAGATGTAGGGGGGTGCTGCACTGTGGAGAGCTTTGTGGGTGAGAACCAGTACTTTGAATTGGATCCTATAATGAATGGGCAGCCAGTGTAAGGACTGGCGAAGAGCGGACGCGTCCGAGTACCGATTAGCCAGATGGATGACCCTGGCTGCTGCATTAAGGATGGACTGGAGAGGGGATAGTCGAGTAATGGGGAGGCCAAGTAATAGAGCATTGCAGTAGTCCAGGCGGGAGTGGATCAATGCTACAGTGAGGGTTTTTGTTGTTTCCATGGTGAGAAAAGGGCGGATTCTAGAGATGTTCTTTAGGTGTAGACGGCAAATATCTAACAAACAGGTCATGCTGGAGAGACTTGCACCTACTGCCACTCAGGGTCTTCAGCTCCTTTGTGAGAAACTAATGTTTGGCCAGCCAGTATATCAAATAAAGTTCATGAGAAATGGGAACTGTGGTTGGCTTCACTTTTGGTACTGGGTGCTAATACCAAACCATGGTGTGCCATTCAATGGATATTCCTGGCTGGTTGGAGACAAGCTCATTCCCACAGAAAAGTACCAGAAAGCTAAGGAGATGGTGGCCTCTCTCAACATGAAGGAGTTTGCTCGTTGTCTAGGAGACCGACCACCCCTGCTGTGTACCTTGTCAAGGTTGTGTTGAAGCTTGCAAGGATTAAGAGGTTACAGTGGTAAGTCTGGTTTTTACTAAAGATCCTGCTGTGTATTATAGTTTTTATGTTTTAAAAAAATTTTTATCTTAGGAATGTTAAATAAATTTTTCTTTTTTTTTTTAAATACAATGTATCTTATGAATGTTAAATATTTTATTTTTTTTTGATAAAATAAAATGTATCTTATGAATGTTAAATAACCTTTTTTTTTTTTTTTTTTTTTTCAGGTATTTGATCTACCGTAGCTAGTTGCTGATCGTTGACTCTACACCCCTCTCCCCAGAATGTTACTCGGGTTATGGGGAGAAAATCACCGCTATTCCAGACTGATTTCATGTTAATGTGTCTGGCTCTTACACAGCACACAGCACTTGATGTTAGTTTATCTTTTTCCTAAATTATTTGTTACACTGCCCTTCTCACATTTTATTTGCACTTTTTTTTTAAGCACAAGTTTTTTTACACTTCCTTGTTCTGTAAGTAGGCTTAATGGTTAAATGTTTTATAGTAGATGTAAATATGTAACATGTAAATTTTATATTAAGATTTTGCAAATTATTAGGTCCACACCATCAGGCTCTTTCGTCCCCTCTCCCTTAGAGTAGCGGTAATATATCGGACCCCAGGCTCGCCCACACAGTTCCTTGACCACTTCTCTGCCTGGCTGCCGCACTTTCATGTCCTCAGAAGTACCAACCGTTATCCTTGGAGACTTCAACATCCCCATTAACAGCCCTACTTCCACACTCAAAACACATTTGTTCAGAGCGGCCTATCACATTCACTAATCAAAGTCATTCTACGTGTAACTGTGTGTGTGTGTAGCCCATTCACTATCTCCATCCATCCCTCACTCCCTGAAAATGGCTGGACCATCATTGTAAATAAACCATTGTATATAAACAACTGTACTTTGTAGCTCCCCCTCCTCATTGTAGATTGTAAGGTCTCACGAGCAGGGGCGGCTTATATTGCTTTAATTATTGTATTGTTAACGTTGTCACTTATGACTTGTGTTATGAAACTGTTAAACTGTACAGCGCTGCGGAATCTGTTGGCGCTATATAAATAAAGATTATTATTATAGAGGCCCACTCAGTAGTGGTGAAGTGAACGGCGCAAATTGCGAGTTGATTGCAACTGATGCAGCTGATACTCCATTACTGCTGGCTGCTGCTCACACAACCGCTCCAACATATGTAACGTGGAATTCCACCTGGTGGGTACGTCACATATGATGCGATGTTCAGGAAGGCAAAATCTGCGTTGCAGAGCTGCAATGCGCGATCTGGCCATGGTGGAACGTCGCAAGTTAGCGCACTGTAGGCGGACCTTGTGCAGCAGTGCATCAAGATCCGGATAGTCCCTCAAAAAACTCTGGACGACCAAGTTTAGCACATGTGCCAGACATGGTATGTGAGTGACGTTGCCTAGGCCCAGACCTGCCACCAGATTTCGGCCATTGTCACACACTACCAAGCCTGGCTGGAGATTCGCTGGCAAAATACACATGTCGCTCTCTTGCTTTATGGCATTCCAGAGCTCCAGCGCTGTGTGCCTTTGATTCCCCATGGAAATTAATTTCAGGACGGCCTGTTGACGTTTGGCCACGTCTGTGCTCATATCGGTCAACAGGCTCGCTGTCTGGGTGTTATGTTTGACACCAATCTCTCCTTCACCTCCCATATACAATCTGTTGCCCGCTATTGCCACCTACACCTAAAGAACATCTCTCCTGAATCCAAGACTTCTCCCGCGCTGCGCCAATACTGTGGAATGCTGTACCCCAAGAAATTAGAACTATCCACAATTTGCATGTTTTCGGGCGCTCACTCAAAACACATTTCTTCATAGCGGCCTATCACATTCACTAATCAAAGTCATTCTATGTGTAAGTGTGTGTGTGTAGCCCATTCACTATCTCCATCCATCCCTCACTCCCTCAAAATGGCTGGGCCATCATTCTAAATACACCATTGTATATAAACACCTGTACTTTGTATCTCCCCCACATATTTGTAAATTGTAAGCTCTCACGAGCATGTGCGGATTATATTGCTTTCATTATTGTATTGGTAACGTTGTTACTTATGACTTGTGTTCTGAAACTGTTAAACTGTAAAGCGCTGCGTAATCTGTTGGCGCTATATAACTAAAGATTCTTATTAAGCGTTCACGGGTCCATGTGGAGGTAGACCGTGACGGCTCCTGCAACGATGTTTCTGAGGAAATGGAGAAGGAGGAGTCAATGTGTACAGACTTGATTCCCGCAATCCTTGTAGTTGCCTGAACACGTACAGCGCCACTCGCAAGATCTGTACCCGGCTCCACAACATTGACCCAATGGGCAGTAAGGGAAAGGTATCGTCCCTGGCCATGGGTACTGGTCCACGCAGCGGTGGTCAGGTGGACATTGCTACTGACGGAGTTTAGTAGCGCATGTTTAATTTTAACCTCAACAACATGCTTTTGCAGACCAGGGACGGCTTGCCTGCTGAAATAAAATCAGCTTGGCACATTGTATTGTGGGACTGCCAATGCCATTAAGTTCCGTAAACTGTCAGTCTCCACCAGCCTGAATGACAGCATTTCAAGGGACAGGAGTTTTGCAATGCCAGCATTCAGAGCCTGTGCTCGTGGATGGTTTGCCGAGATTGGGCCTACACCCGATACGCCACAACCTGACACCCACAGATAAACAAGCCATAAAATCTCTGAAAGATAACCCCAACATTATTATTAAACCAGCAGATAAGGGGGGTGCTATCGTTATTATGAATAAGACCCAATCTATTGCCGAAATTCATAGACAACTGTCAGTTAACCTAACCTACAGACAACTCAATTGTGACCCTACATTTTACATCTGTCAAAAAATTGATTGTATCCTGACAAAACATCTTTAATTGATCACCATAGACTGTAAGACTATGACATTCCTTAATATTCAATACCCCATCACCCCTGTTTTCTACACACTCCCAAAAATCAACAAAAAACTACATTATCCACCCGCATACCCTAGAGGGATAATTCTCCGTGTTCTACAGTATCACCGAAATGTTTAACATGTTGCCTAATTCCTATGTATATATATTCTTCACCCTATGTATTTATTGTATATATTGTATATATTATACATTGTCATTGACTGTAAATTTTTCTATCTCTTCCAGCGACTATTTGATAAAGGCCACTGCGTTGCCCAAAACGTCAGTCAGTAGTCTCATAGCTATTTTCTTTTTTCACATCAAGTGTGCAATAAAAATTTCAAATTTAACCATGACATATGCAGTTAAACTTGTGCAGTGATTCTCTATAGACTGTACATCTTCAGTGTGTCTTTGTAACTCAACTACGTGTTTTCTCCGCACATGTTTACACATATTTGTGGTATTGAGGTTACTGACACTTTACCTCTTTTTACTTTTTGATTACACAGCTTGCATTTGACATAGCAAATATCATCTGCAAGTGTGTGAAAAAAGGACCACGCAGTGCAAGTCCTGGGAGCGTCCGTTTAGACTTTTGGAAGAGAAATCCGAACAGGTGCCAAAATGGAGGCTACAGGCAACAGAGTATGCAGCCTAACTCTCCCTCCTGTTTGTACCGTTGGGGCAATCGCTTCCTCAGAGCTGCTACCACCACCTTCCTGTTCCTCACGCCATGTTGGGTCTTGGACCTCATCATCTCCACTAACCTCTTCCAACACCTGCTGCTGTTGGGTGGTCTGGCCACCACCATGCTCAACAGAAACTGGCACCTGAGTCTCATCATCATCAGATGCGTTCTGCGGTGTGCTGACCATCGGCACTGTCTCACCCGCCTCTTCAGATTCAGAGAGACACAGCTGTTGCGCATCACTGCATACTCCCTCTTCTTCACATTCCAGAATGCTGCTTGGCTGTGCCCCTGTTTGCAAACCAACAGATTCTGAGAACAGAAGCAGAGACTCAGCTGGCTCCTGTACAGAACTCTCTGACTGACTGGGCAATTTGGCAGGCGGTGAAGAGACAGATGGTTGATCAACAGTGCTGTGTTCCTGAGAGGAGGTGGAAGCAATTGAAGTCGATGCATTGGACCCTGGGCTCCAACACCGCCAGTTGTTGCCTGTAAGTGCTGTTAGCACAGTCAACACTTGCTCCTGTGTTACTGGGGTTGAGTAATGGCAGCTGTTCCCCTGCTGTGTGTACGACAAAAAGTCATGCTGCCTCCACCCTGTCCTCCTCTCATCCCTGGGCTCCAACACCGCCAGTTGTTGCTCGGAAGTAATTGGCACGGGTACTGACTCATGCCCACCCTGGTTACAGCACCACAGCTGTTTCCTGGCAGTGTCAACGTAAATTAGCCTCAAATAAGTTGTCCTGTCATGTTGCATTCCGGTTTTATCCGACTCTATGGTGCCTGCAGTTTAGGTGATTCCTATGTGTGCTGTGGGATATGTAAATAAAGGCTCTTTCCGTTGTGAAAATAGGACAAGCACCCACTGTAGGACTGTGTGATTTGGTAACTGCAGACGGCTTGCGGCCTGTCAACTTACATTTTCATGGGTGCCTTATGGTACCCGTCCGAGTTCCAGTACCGTCAGCTGGTTCTCCACAGTGCCTTTGGCCTAGGTGCCTCCATCTCGGTATCCGAGTTCCTGCAATGTCTGCTTGTCCTTGGTAGTGCTTTGGAGCACAGGTACCTCCTGCTTAGTAACCGTGTCCCAGTAACGTCAGCTGGTCCTCGGTTGTGCCATTGGCTCTTTTCCTTCTGCTGCCCCTCCGGGTTCCAGCACAGTCAGCTGGTCCTCGTTACTTGCATTGGCTCTTGTACCTTCTGCTACCCGTCCGGGTTCCAGTACCGTCAACTGGTTCTCCGCAGTGCCTTTGGCCTAGGTGCCTCCATCTCGGTATCCGAGTTCCAGCAACGTCTGCTGGTCCTTGGTAGTGCTTTGGAGCACAGGTACCTCCTGCTTAGTAACCGTGTCCCAGTAACATCAGCTGGTACAAGGTTGTGCTACAAATACAAGATACAGAACAAGAGACACAAGAACAATAAGCAGAAGATCTAAAGGCAGAAGAACATGAAGTATAAGACCAAAATGAAGAGCAAAATATATGCTCTAAATTATAAGCAGAAGAAGACTAAGCAGTGTATGGGGGTGAGTCCGTTCCTCCTCGTGGTGCCCCTGGTAAATGCCTGATGCTGCAGGCTAAACTGAACACGGACAAATACTGTTGTAATTTAAATCTTTTGTGGCAGCAAGAACGGAACGATGAAAAAATCATACTTTTACAGATTACAAGTACAGGAATCTATGTCACAAATAAGAATATGATGAAGAAGATGAAGGACTATAATATGAAGAAGAATAATAGTTTAAAAAGAACAATATGAGTAATGTTAACAAAAACATGAAAAGCAAGAAGTTTTAGAAGAAGATAAAGAAGGTGAAAATGAAGAATAATTTGATGACAAAGATGATGATGCTGCTGAAGATTATGAAGGAGAAAGTGTGTCAAAAGTTAAAAAGGTGAAGAGCATGGAAGTTGTGAAACATACATATTTGCCAAAATAGAAAAAAGGTTAACAACATTGTCAATTTCTTCGTCAATCCGAACGTATTTCCTAAAAAAAAAAAATTAATGCTATTCCATTGGATTGGGTTAAACATCTATGCCTTTAATGTCTCCTCAACCTCCCCCAATACATTCTACATTACTCTTTGTTGTTTTCCTTCATGTACAATTAACCTACAAGGCAAGAATGGGGTTTTTTTAATTTCGATATTTTGTTCCCATAGACTTACATTGGACTTCGGTATCGGTATCGCGTTGGGGGGGTATGCCGATATTTTTGGTATCGGCGATACCATCACTATTCGATACTTTTAGATTATGTGTAAGTATGCTCAACCTGTATGATTTTAATAATTTTAATGTGGGCCTTAAGTATGACAATGCTTTGTTTTTATTCATCTTGTCAATACCATGTCGATATGTGCCTCTGCATTTGCTAAAATCAAGTATATCCAATAAAAGTCACATCTTTGTTCATTCTTTAGCTATTATTAAAAAAATTCTAACAATCATGTTTTTAATATATTGTTAACATATTCATAAGATAATAGCATTTAAATGAGGAGTTATTGAGAAGTATCTTAGTTATGTTCTGGAATTAGCAATTAATATCTAAATGATGTTACTGTGATTCTATTAAATCACAATTGTGACAAATTTAATGTGTATAATGGTACATATGGTTCTCAGATTTGGAGGCTGGACGATTACTTCAACTACAGAGGATCTCTAGAAAAAATCGGCTGGTAAAACTGCTGGATATCAATGTGTTGTTTTGGGCAGGCTGGTAACTTCTGGTCGGATAGTAGGAGAAACTATCTTAGTAGTGGTGGCGGAGATGCCCAGGTTTATGTTTATGATTTGGCTTTGATCCACAGATTGTTTGCCTTGTGACTTTAATAACGCTGGTTCGGCCAGTTTTTACCAGAACGCTCTGGTGATGAACTGTGTTGTGCACTCTGTCGTCCGTAGCCAGAACCATACAGACTTATCCCTTGAAAAGACTCTTATAATAATATAATATATATATACTATAATTGAATTGTGATACCCTAACCAATCCGAGTATCTTACATTTAACCAGAGCTGTTTAAAGAAGCCTTGGTGTGATTGGTTGCTATGAGCAACGATTTCCTTGCAACAATCCTTTGCATTTTCATTTCACCAGAGCTGTTAATAGAAGCTGAGCTGTGATTGGTTGCTATGAGTAACAGTTTTCTCACTCCATGACAACACATCAGCTGACACTTACCAGGTGGGAGAAATCTAGCATCCCTGGGAACATAAGCTCCCAGCCATTGTCTGCCCCCAGACAGAAGCAGAGCGCACATGACAGAAATGAATCTCTCCCCCCCGATCCCATATCCCCATCACACATCCTCCATCCCATAGGCACATCTTCCCTCTTAAAGGGATCTCCGATATGGAAGTCAGGGCAAATCCATCCTGCGCTTTGGTATTGAACCCAGGCCTCTCTTAAAGGGATCCCCGGGTATGGAAGTTAGGATAAATCCCTTAGCGTTCTGATTCTCACTCCACGACAACACCTCAGCAGACAGTGACTGGGTGACTGGGTGGTTCTGACCCCAGGGTCTCTTAAAGGGATCATTAATATGAAAGTTAGGCAATTCCACTAAGCTCTCTGGTTCTGACCCCAGGCCCCTCTTAAAGGGATCCCCGGTACGGAAGTGAGGGCAAATCCACTCTGTGCTTTGGTACTGACTCCAGGCCTCTCTTCAAGGGATCCCCGGTATGGAAGTTAGGGCAATTCCACTAAGCGCTCTGGTTCTGACTCCAGGCCTCTCTTAAAGGGATCTCCGGTATGGAAGTTAGGGCCATTCCACTCAGCGCTCTGATTCTGACCCCAGGCCTCTCTTAAAGGGATCATTGGTAAGGAAGTCAGGGCAAATCCATCCAGCTCTTTGGTTTTGACCCCAGGCCTCTCTTAAAGGGATCCCCAGTATGGAAGTTAGGACCGTTCCACTCAGCACTGTGGTTCTGACCCAAGGGCCTCTTAAAGGGATCATTGGTATGGAAGTTAGGGCAATTCCACTAAGCGCTCTGGTTTTGACCCCAGTCCTCTCTTAAAGGGATCTCAAGTATAGAAGTTAGGGTAAATCCCTCAGCTCTCTGATTCTCATCCCAGGCTTCTATTAAAGGGATCATTGGTATGGAAGTCAGGGAAAATCCACTCAGCGCTCTGATTTTGATGCCAGGCCTCTCTTAAAGGGATCTCCGGTATGGAAGTTAGGGCCATTCCACTCAGCGCTCTGGTTCTGACCCCAGGCTGACGGGATGATGTGGGATTTTAGGGGTAGTAGTCCGGTGGCTCTGGCTGACGGGATGATGTGGGATTTTAGGGGGAGTCGTCCGGTGGCACTGGCTGATGGGATGATGTGGGATATATGAGGTAGTAATCCGGTGGCTCTGGCTGATGGGATGATGTGGGATATTAGAGGTAGTAGTCCGGTGGCTCTGGCTGATGGGATGATGTGGGATATTAGTAGTCCGGTGGCTCTAGCTGACAGGATGATGTGTGATAATAGTAGTCCGGTGGCTCTGGCTGACGGGATGATGTGGGATATTAGGGGTCGTAGTCCGGTGGCTCTGGCTGACGGGATGATGTGGGATTTTAGGGGGAGTCGCCCGGTGGCACTGGCTGACGGGATGATGTGTAATATTAGGGGTAGTAGTCCGGTGGCTCTGGCTGATGGGACGATGTGGTATATTAGGAGTAGTAGTCTGGCGGCTGTGACGGGATGATGTGGGATATTAGGGGTAGTAATCCGGTAGCTCTGGCTGACGGAACGATGTGGGATATTAGGGGTAGTAGTCTGGCGGCTGTGACGGGATGATGTGGGATATTAGGGGTAGTAGTCCTGTGGCTCTGGCTGATGGGATGATGTGGGATATTAGTGGTAGTAGTCTGATGGCTCTGGCTGATGGGATGATGTGGGATATTAGTAGTCCAGTGGCTCTGGCTGACAGGATGATGTGGGATATTAGTAGTCCGGTGGCTCTGGCTGATGGGACGATGTGGGATATTAATGGTAGTAGTCCGATGGCTCTGGCTGACGGGATGATGTTGGATATTAGGGGTAGTAGTCCGGTGGCTCTGGCTGACGGGACGATGTGGGATATTAGGGGGAGTAGTCCGGTAGCTCTGGCTGACGGGATTGTGTGGGATATTATAGTGAATGTGGCTATTCGGAGTGGGCGGGGCTATACACTCAGCTTTATATTTATAATCATTACAATTTGTTATAACTAACCGTAGTTAGTTACTATGCCCGGGCAGCGCCGGGCTCTTCAGCTAGTCTATATATATAAAATTTAATGTGTGTATGTGTGTGTGTATCACCAACCAATCACGGAGTATCTTACATTTAACCAGAGCTGTTTAAAAGAAGCTGAGCTGTGATTGGTTGCTATGAGCAACAGTTTTCCCTGCAACCAATCCCTAAGCACCTTTCATTTCACCAGAGCTGTTTAATAGAAGCTGAGCTGTGATTGGTTGCTATGAACAACAGTTTTCTCACTCCACGACAACACCTCAGCTGACACTGACCAGGTGGGAGAAATCTAGCATGACGGGGAACATAAGCTTCAGTCATTGTCTGCCCCCCAGACAGAAGCAGAGAGCACATGACAGAAATTAATCACCCGCTTCCAGGCCCATATCCCCATCACACATCCTCCATCCCATAGGCACATTTTCCCTCTTAAAGGGATCTCCGGTATGGAAGTTAGGGTAAATCCCTCAGCGCTCTGATTCTCACCCCAGGCATCTATTAAAGGGATCATTGGTATGGAAGTCAGGGCAAATCCACTCAGCCCTATGGTTCTGATGCCAGGCCTCTCTTAAAGGGATCCCCGGTATGGAAGTTAGGGCAAATCCATCCAGCGCTCTGGTTCTGACCCCACGCTGACAGGATGATGTGGGATATTAGGGGTAGTAGTCCGGTGGCTCTGGCTGACGGGATGATGTGGGATATTAGTAGTCCGGTGGCTCTGGCTGACGGGATGATGTGGGATATTAGGGGTAGTAGTCCGGAGGCTCTGACGGGATGATGTGGGATATTAGGGGCAGTAGTCCTGTGGCTCTGGCTGACGGGATGATGTGGGATATTAGGGGTAGTAGTCAGGTGGCTTTGAAGGGATGATGTGGGATATTAGTAGTCCGGTGGCTCTGGCTGAAGGGATGATGTGGGATATTAGTGGTAGTAGTCCGATCGCTCTGGCTGACAGGATGATGTGGGATATTAGGGGTAGCTGTCCGGTTGTTCTGGCTGACGGGATGATGTGGGATATTAGAGGTAGTAGTCTGGTGGCTCTGGCTGACAGGATGATGTGGGATATTAGTAGTCCGGTGGCTCTGGCTGATGGGACGATGTGGGATATTAGGGGTAGTAGTCTGGCGGCTGTGACGGGATGATGTGGGATATTAGTGGTAGTAGTCCGGTGGCTCTGACGGGATGATGTGGTATATTAGGGGTAATAGTCAGGTGGCTTTGAAGGGATGATGCGGGATATTAGTAGTCCGGTGGCTCTGGCTGATGTGGGATATTAGGGGTAGTAGTCCGGTGGCTCTGTCAGGATGATGTGGGATATTAGTAGTCCGATGGCTCTAGCTGACAGGATGATGTGGGATATTAGGGGTCGTAGTCCGCTGGCTCTGGCTGACGGGATGATGTGGGATATTAGTAGTCCGGTGGCTCTGGCTGATGGGACGATGTGGAATATTAGGGGTAGTAGTCCGGAGGCTCTGACAGGATGATGTGGGATATTAGTAGTCCGATGGCTCTGGCTGATGGGATGATGTGGGATATTATGGGTAGTAGTCCGGTGGCTCTGGCTGACTGGACGATGTGGGATATTAGGGGTAGTAGTCCAGGAGCTCTGGCTGACGGGACGATGTGGGATATTAGTGGTAGTAGTCCGGTGGCTCTGGCTGACGGGATGATGTGGGATATTAGGGGTAGTAGTCCGGTGGCTCTGGCTGACTGGACGATGTGGGATATTAGGGGTAGTAGTCCAGTAGCTCTGGCTGATGGGATGATGTGGGATATTAGTGGTAGTAGTCCGGTGGCTCTGGCTGACAGGATGATGTGGGATATTAGGGGTAGTAGTCCGGTTGTTCTGGCTGACAGGATGATGTGGGATATTAGGGGTAGTAGTCTGGTGGCTCTTGCTGACGGGATGATGTGGGATATTAGTAGTCCGGTGGCTCTGGCTGATGGGACGATGTGGGATATTAGTGGTAGTAGTCCGATGGCTCTAGCTGACGGGATGATGTGGGATATTAGGGGTAGTAGTCAGGTGGCTTTGAAGGGATGATGCGGGATATTAGTAGTCCGGTGGCTCTGGCTGATGGGATGATGTGGGATATTAGAGGCAGTATTCCGGTGGCTCTGGCTGATGGGATGATGTGGGATATTAGGGGTAGTAGTCCAGTGGCTCTGTCAGGGTGATGTGGGATATTAGTAGTCCGGTGGCTCTGGCTGACGGGATGATGTGGGATATTAAGGGTAGTAGTCCAGTGGCTCTGTCAGGATGATGTGGGATATTAGTAGTCCGGTGGCTCTGACTGACGGGATGATGTGGGATATTAGGGCTAGTAGTCCGCTGGCTCTGGCTGACGGGATGATGTGGGATATTAGTAGTCCGGTGGTACTGGCTGATGGGACGATGTGGGATATTAGGGGTAGTAGTCCGGTGGCTCTGACTGACTGGACAATGTGGGATATTAGGGGTAGTAGTCCCGTGGCTCTGGCTGATGGGATTGTGTGGGATATTATAGTGAATGTTACTATGCGGAGTGGGCGGGGCTCTACACAGCTTTATATAGAGAGATATAATCATTATAATTTGTTATAACTAACCGTAGTTAGTTACTATGCCCGGCAGCGCCGGGCTCTTCAGCTAGTATATATATATATATATATATATATATATATATATATATATATATATATATTAACAATAAAACACTTTATTCTACTTTAAGGGAGTAGAGGCGTGGCACCCCCTTAACAGTATCACAACTTGTAAATGTTTTTGTAGCCAGACAAGAGACTTTGAATTCTTGTTTGATTGATTTTCATCTGTTCTTCCTTGGAAAATTCTTCCAACTGTGTGAGATTCCTCGGTCACCTTGTAAAACCTTTTGGCGCCTTTTGAAGTATCATATTTTTCGGACAATAAGACGCACGGTTTTCCTCCAGTGTGCCCACTATTAACCCCTTACTGCCATCGGACGTACTATCCCGTCCATGGTACCTGGGCCCGTATGACCGGGGACGGGATAGTACGTCATAGGCGATCAGCTGCGCTCCTGAGGGGAGCGCAGCTAATCGCCGCCGGGTGTCAGCTGATTATCACAGCTGACACCCATGACTGTGTGTCAGGAGCGGTCACGGACCGCTCCCGGCACATTAACCCCTTGCACACCGCGATCAAACATGATCGCGGTGTACTGGGGGCACAGGGGAGGATCGCGCAGGGTGGGGGCTCCCTGCGCGCCCCCCTGAGACCCTCAGAGCAGCGCGATGTGATCGCGCTGTTCTGAGGGCTTCCTCCCTCCCAGGACCCGGATCCAAGATGGCGCCGGGGTCCTGGAGGGAGGCGGCTACCTCAGTGCCTGCCGAGAGCAGGCACTGAGAAGTCTGCATCTATGCCTGTGCGATCGCTGGTGTGACAGAGTGCTGTGCACACTGTCACACCAGGATCTGATAAAATACTGTGATGTCCCACCCTGGGACAAAGTAAAAAAGTTAAAAAAGTAAAAATAAACATGTGTAAAAAAAAAATCCAAAATAGATAAAAAAATATTCCCCAATAAATTCACTTCTTCCTGTAAATAAAAAACAATAAAAGTACACATATTTGGTATCGCCACGTCCGTAACGACCCCCCCTATAAAATTGTCCCACTAGTTAACCCCTTTAGTGAACCCCTTAAAAAAAAAAAAAAAAGAAGCAAAAAATCAATGCTTTATCATCATACCGCCGAACAAAAAGTGGAATAACGCGCGATCAAAAAGACCGATATAAAAAAACATGGTACCGCTGAAAACGTCATCTTGTCCCGCAAAAAACGAGCCATCATAAAGCATCATCAGCGAAAAAATAAAAAAGTTATAGCTCGCAGAATAAAGCGATGCAAAAATAATTATTTTTTATATAAAATTGTTTTTATTCTATAAAAGCGCCAAAACATGAAAAAATGATATAAATGAGGTATCGCCATAATCGTACTGACCCGAAGAATAAAACTGCTTTATCAATTTTACCACACGCAGAACGGTATAAACGCCTCCCCCAAAAGAAATTCATGAATTGCTGATTTTTGTTCATTCTAACCTCCCAAAAATCGAAATAAAAAGCGATCAAAAAAGTCACGTGCTCAAAAATGGTACCAATAAAAACGTCAACTCGTCCCGCAAAAAATAAGACCTCACATGACTCTGTGGGCCAAAATATGCAAAAATTATAGCTCTCAAAATGTGATGATGCAAAAACTATTTTTGCAATAAAAAGCGTCTTTTAGCGTGACAGCTGCCAATCATAAAAACCCGCTATAAATAGTAAATCAAACCCCCCTTTATCACCCCCTTAGTAAGGGAAAAATAATAAAATTAAAAAAAAGTATTTATTTCCATTTTCCCATTAGGGTTAGGGTTAGGGTTGCGGCTAAAGTTAGGGTTAGGGTTGGCGCTAAAGTAGTTAGGGTTAGGGTTGGGATTAGGGGTGTGTTAGGGTTAGGTTTGTGGTTAGGGTTGGGACTAGGGTTAGGGGTGTGTTGGGGTTAGGGTTGGAGTTAGAATTGGGGGGTTTCCGCTGTTTAGGCACATCAGGGGCTCTCCAAATGTGACATGGCGTCTGATCTCAATTCCAGCCAATTCTGCGTTGAAAAAGTCAAACGGTGCTCCTTCACTTCTCAGCTCTGCCATGCGTCCAAACAGTAGTTTATCCCCACATATGGGGTATCAGCGTACTCTGGACCCCAAGAGTTATTGTGCAATTTGTCCTATTTCTTCTGCTACCCTTGGGAAAATAAAAAACTGGGGGCGAAAATATCATTTTTGTACAAAAAAAAATATTTTTTTGTTTTTACGGCTGTACATTATAAACTTCTGTGAAGCACTTGGGCTTCATAGCGCTCACCACACATCTAGATAAGTTCCTTGTGGGGTCTATTTTCCAAAATGGGGTCACTTGTTGGGGATTTCCACTGTTTAGGCGCATCAGGGGCTCTCCAAATGCGACATGACGCCCCCAGACCATTCCATCAAAGTCTGCAATCCAAAACGTCACTACTTCCCTTCCGAGCCCCGACGTGTACCCATACAGTAGTTTTCTCCCACATATTGGATATCAGCGTACTCAGGACAAATTGGACAACAACTTTTGGGGTCCAATTTCTCCTGTTACCCTTGTAAAAATAAAATATTGGGGCAAAAAAATCATTTTTGCAAAAAAAAAAAGGATTTTTTATTTTTACGGCTGTGCGTTATAAACTTCTGTGAAGCACTTCGAGGTTCAAAGTGCTCACCACACATCTAGACAAGTTCCTTGTGGGGTCTATTTTCCAAAATGGGGTCACTTGTGGGGGGTTTCCACTGTTTAGGCACATCAGGGGCTCTCCAAATGCGACATGACGCCCCCAGACCATTCCATCAAAGTCTGCAATCCAAAACGTCACTACTTCCCTTCCGAGCCCTGACGTGCGCCCATACAGTAGTTTTCTCCCACATATTGGGTATCAGCGTACTCAGGACAAATTGGACAACAACTTTTGGGTTCCAATTTCTTCTGTTACCCTTGTGAAAATAAAATATTGGGGGCGAAAAAATCATTTTTGTAAAAAAAAAAAAGATTTTTTATTTTTACGGCTGTACGTTATAAACTTCTGTGAAGCACTTCGGGGTTCAAAGTGCTCACCACACATCTAGATAAGTTCCTTGTGGGGTCTATTTGCCAAAATGGGGTCACTTGTGGGGGGTTTCCACTGTATAGGTGCATCAGGGGCTCTCCAAATGTGACATGACGCCCCCAGACCATTCCATCAAAGTCTGCAATCCAAAACGTCACTACTTCCCTTCCGAGCCCTGACGTGCGCCCATACAGTAGTTTTCTCCCACATATTGGGTATCAGCGTACTCAGGACAAATTGGACAACAACTTTTGGGTTCCAATTTCTTCTGTTACCCTTGTGAAAATAAAATATTGGGACGAAAAAATCATTTTTGTAAAAAAAAAAAAAGATTTTTTATTTTACGGCTGTACGTTATAAACTTTAGTGAAACACCTGGGGGTTAAAAGTTCTCACCACACATCTAGATAAGTTCCTTGAGGGGTCTAGTTTCCAAAATGGCGTCATTTATGGGGGTTTCCACTGTTTAGGCAGATCAGGAGCTCTCCAAACACGACATGGCGTCCAGCCAATTCTGCGTTGAAAAAGTCAGACGGCGCTCCTTCCCTTCCAAACTCTGCCATGCACCCAAACAGTGGTTTACCCCACATATGGGGTATCAGCGCACTCAGGACAAATTGCACAATAACTTTTGGAGTCTTGTTACCCTTGGAAACATAAAAATTGGGGTGAAAAGATCATTTTTGTGGAAAAAATATGATTTTTAAATTTTACGGCTCTACGTTATAAACTTGTGTGAAGCACTTGGGGGTTCAAATTGCTCACCAAAGATCTAGAAAAGTTCCTTAGGGGGTCTAGTTTCCAAAATGGGGTCATTTGTGGGGGGTTTCCACTGTTTAGGCACATCAGGGGCTCTCCAAATGCAACATGGCATCCAATCTCAATTCCAGCCAATTTTGGTTGGAAAAAGTCATATGGTGCTCCTTCCATTCCGAGCTCTGCCGTGCGCCCAAACAGTGGTTCCCACCCACATATGGGGTATCAGCGTACTCAGGACAAATTGGACAACAACTTATGTGGTCCAGTTTCTCCTGTTACCCTTGAGAAAATAAAAAATTAGTGACTAAAATATAATTTTTGTGGGAAAAAAATAGGATTTTTTATTTTCATGCCCGGGCATTATAAACTTGTGTGAAGCACTTGGGGGTTCAAAGTGCTCACCAAAGATCTAGATAAGTTCCTTAGGGGGTATAGTTTCCAAAATGGGGTCACTTGTGGGGGGTTTCCACTGTTTAGGCTCATCTGGGGCACTGCAAACGGAACATGACCCCCATCAACGTCTGCATTCCAAAACGTTACTACTTCCTTTCCAAGCCCTGCCGTGCACCCAAACAGTTTCCCCCCCCCCACATATGGGGTATCAGCGTACTCAGGACAAATTGGACAACTTTTGGGGTCCAATTTCCTTGGGAAAATTCAAAAATTTGGGACTAAAAAATCATTTTTGTGGAAAATTGTTTTTTTTTTTTTCACACCCAGGCATTATAAGCTTTTGTGAAACACTTGGGAGTTCAAAGTGCTCACAACAGATCTAGATAAGTACCTTAGGGGGTCTAGTTTCCAAAATGGTGTAACTTGTGGGGGTTTCCACTGTTTAGGCGCATCAGGGGCTCTCCAAACACGACATGGCGTCCAATCTCAATTCCAGCCAATTTTAGTTTGAAAAAGTCAAACGGCGCTCCTTCCTTTACGAGCTCTGCCGTGTGCCCAAACAGTGGTTTTCCCCCACATATTGGGTATTGGCGTACTCATGAGAAATTGCATAACAACCTTATCTGCCCATTTTCTCCTTTTACCCTTGTGAAAATAAAAAAAAGTTTGTAAAAGATCATTTTTGTGGCTAAAAAGTTAAATATTCATTTTTTCCTTCCACGTTGCTTTAGTTCCTGTGAAGCACCTGAAGGGTTAATAATCTTCTTGAATGTGGTTTTGAGTACCTTGAGGGGTGCAGTTTTTAGAATAGTGTCACTTTTGGGTATTTTCTGCCATATAGACCCCTCATAGTGACTTCAAATGAGAGGTGGTCCCTAAAAGAAATGGCTTTGTAAATTTTGTTGTAAAAATGAGAAATCGCTGGTCAACTTTTAACCCTTATAACTTCCTAACAAAAAAAAATTTTGGTTCCAAAATTGTGCTGATGTAAAGTAGACATGTGGGAAATGTTATTTATTAACTATTTTGTGCGACATATTTCTCTGTTTTAAGGGAATAAAAATTCAAAGTTTGAAAATTGCAAAATTTTAAAAATTTTCGCCATATTTGCGTTTTTTTCAAAAATAAACGCAAGTTATATCGAAGAAATTTTACTTCTAACGTGAAGTACAATATGTCACGAGAAAACAATCTCAGAATCGCTAAGATCCGTTGAAGCGTTCCAGAGTTATAACCTCATAAAGAGACAGTGGTCAGAATTGTAAAAATTGGCCCGGTCATTAACGTGCAAACCACCCTTGGGGGTGAAGGGGTTAAAGACAAATGAATATTCAATGCTGTACACTCCCATAGTCCCAGATGTGGGGAGAAGTGAATATTCCGGCAACTGACCTTAGCATGTAAGCAGCATGTGATGTCACTGCCATGAGCTGCTTACAAGCTGAAATCAGTTGCTGGCATCAGAACAGGACACTGAAAGGGAGCGGAAAGAAAGTAAGTAAAATGGTTTATTTATTTATGTGTGCAGTGTGAAGGGGCCATGTATACCAGGATGGGGAGGGGGGGCATGTTTACCAGGATGGGAATGAAAGGGCCATGTATACCAGGATTGGGTTGGGGGCCATGTATACCCAGATGGGGATGAGAGGGCCATGAAATCTCCAAGGGTGCCCAAACTTTTTTCATCAGGCCATTTTCCTTTTTGTAAATTTTATAATGTAAAAAAATGACAAAATATATATTTTGTGTGCCTGAAATACCAAGGAAATGTGTAATCCTTAACTTTAGGCCTTTAGATATCAATTCATCTTCAACTTGCTTAACTGTTCACAGTAACAGTAATTTTGACCAGGGATGCACAAACTCTTACATGCCACTCTATATTGTTATTCTTTTCTATCAGCAATCTTTTATGAAAATATATGTGTGGCATTTTGATAAATATTTGAGTCACAAAGCGAGATGAAAAGAATTCTACAGATGTTTCACTCTGTTTTGCTCCCTTGGTGTTTTCATTGATTAATTTGTGACAATAGTTAATTTATTTTTATTTCTGATTCTAATTAATTGTAATTAATTAACTTATTATTTACCTATTTGTTACTTAGCATAATTGGTGTTATAATTGGTGTTATAGTTCATAGTAAGTAAATAATAACTATAACGTGTTGTATTACGATTTTGCAAATTTTCCCACCTACAAAGAATGGAGAGGTCTGTAATTTTTATTGTAGGTACACTTACATGTGAGAGACAGAATCTTAAAAAAAGATCCAGAAAACCACAATGCATGATTTTTACATAATTCATTTGCATTTAATTGCATGAAATTTATTTGATACAACAGAAAAACAGAATTTAATATTTGATACAGAAACCTTTGTGTTATGTTTCGGTAGCTGAGGAGTGCAGGTAAAAAAGGCAATACACCAGAGAAGTTGGAATCTATGAGATTGCAGTACCCTGACTAACCACCACAACTAGAGGCAGCCGTGGAGCGTTCCTACGTTGGTCCTAGACGCCTCGTCACAGCCTGAGAAACTAACTACACCTAAAGATTAGTGTTGAGCGATACGATACTGCAAATATCGGGTATCGGCCGATATTAGCTGTATCGGCCTTTCGATTCCGAATACCGATATTTTCGTCATATCGAATACCGGAATCGGATTTGTCACTGTCACTGTCTGTGTCCGTCGGTCGGGTCTGTCACTGTCAGTGTCCGTCGGTCGGGTCTGTCAGGAGTCAGCGGCACTTACCTGGCAGAAGATCTCCGGCGGTCACGGCCTGGACTGCTTCATGGCCGCCATCATCTTTCCCCGGCGGTCACATGCAGTTTCTCGCGATAACTGCAGTGACTGCTGGGTAATCCCGGCCGTAAAGCAGTCAGTCCGATGACGTCACCGCCGGGGAAGCAGGTAATCAGCTGTGCTGCGTCGCGATGACAGGCTCTGCCTGTCATTGCGATGTAGCAGAGCTGGATCGTCAGTGGGACAGTCGTTACTATGGACTGCGTCGGACAGGTGGTATACTGTTGGTTTGTTTTTTTTCTTTTTTTACAGGAGATCGATGGCGTCGCAGGAATGAGAGTACAATAAAAGAAATGAAAACTGTGTTGTCTCTTTTATTTCATTAAAATACTTTTTTCTTGCTTTGTCTTTTTTTTATGCATTTAATAACTTTGGGATTAATAATGGATCGGTGTCTTATTGACGCCTCTCCATTATTAACCGGGCTTATTGTCACCGTGCAATCAACGGTGACATTAACCCCTTATTACCCCGCTTGCCACCGCTACAGGGCAAGTGGGAAGAGCCGGGTAAAGTGCCACAATTGGCACATCTTTTGATGCGCCAAATGTGGGGCTGCTGTAGCCTGGTATTATCAGGCTGTTGAGGGCCAAAATCCATGGGCCTTGACAGTCTTTTAATACCAGGCCGCAGCAGTCTGCATTTTACTTGGCTGGTTAACAAAAATAGGGGGACCACTACCCGTTTTTTTTTCGAGGGGATCCCCTATTTTTGTTAACCAGCCAAGCTAAGCAGACTGCTGTGGCCTGGTATTATCAGGCTTGCAAGGTCCATGGATATTGGATCCTTACCAGCCTGAAAAACCAGGCCTCAGTGGTCTGCTTCATCTGGCTGGTTAACAAAAATAGGGGGGACCCCACGCCAATTTTTTTCGAGGGGATCCCCTATTTTTGTTAATCAGCCAAGATATGCAGACTGCTGTGGCCTGGTATTATCAGGCTGGCAAGGTCCATGGATCTTGGCTCCTTAACAGCCTGAAAATCCAGGCCTCAGCGGTCTGCTTCATCTGGCTGGTTAACAAAAATAGGGGGGACCCCACGCCAATTTTTTTCAAGGGGATCCCCTATTTTTGTTAACCAGTTCCCTCTGACGTCACTGATTGTGTCCCTGGCTGACCTGAAGTGAAAGTGGAAAGCAATCAATTAAGCTTTCCACTTCCTCTCCTGTCAGCCAGGAGAGGAACTCATTCATTTGGGGGTTTACTGTGAGGCTGCAGCATTAGCTGCGGTCCCTGCAGTAAACATTAACCCTTTCTGAAGGATTACACCGTGGGACCTGACTGTACATCGGATTGGTAAGAATAATTTTGCTTTATTATTTTATTTTTATTACAGGAAATGGTTTTAGCAGGAAAATAAAATATGGTCAAAAACTGTGTGATTATTTCATTAAACTTCTTTTTTATTAAAGTGTGTGTGTTTGATTTTTCTTTCATACAATAGGATTAATAATTGATAGTTGTCTAATTGACAGCTCTCAATTATTAACCTGGCTTAAAGTGACCTTTCAATTGCAAGGTCATTTTAACCCCTTATTAACCCATTCGCCACCGCTACAGGGCAATGGGAATAGACGGGCAAAGTGCCAGAAAGGGCAAATCTAATTAGAGATTTGCCCTTTCTGGGGTGTCTGGGGGCAGATGTTAGTAGCCGGGGGGGGCCAAAAATAATGGTCCCTCTCTGGGCTATTATTATCTGCCCCCACTCACTGGCTTTGTCTGTCTGGTTGCGAAAATAGGGCGGGAGCCCACGCATTTTTTTTCAGCAATTTTACACCTCATATATATATATACATGTCATTAAATTTGTGACACATATATATATATATATTTATATTTATAGTTCATACACTTCTACATAGTATAATAGCCGCTAATTCAATTGCCGGCTTTTGTGAAAATGCAGAACCCGACATGAAATGACACTTGGTTTACATAGAGTTAACCATGTCTTTTCATGTAGTTTGATATCTGATTTGCACAAACAATTACATGAGTGTAAGTGTGCAAAATTTCACACCTGTAGGGGTTAATTAAAGGTGTAAATTCGTAGCAAAAAAGTCCGGTTTTTTTACAACGAATTTACACCTTTAATTAACCCCTACAGGTGTGAAATTTTGCACACATAGACTGATGTAATTGTTTGTGCAAATCAGATTGCAAACGACATGAAAAGACATGGTTAACCCTATGTACACCAAGTGTCATTTCATGTCGGGTGCTTCTGTCTTTTCACAGAAGCCGGCTTTACCCGGCAATTGAATCAGAGGATATTTTACTATGTAGAAGTGTATGAAACTATACATATATGTATATATATATGTCACAATGACATGTTATATATATATATATTTATTCTATGTGTGTATATTTAGTGTTTACAAGGAAATAAAGGTTTTTTTTAGTTGCGATATTTTGTTCCCATAGACTTACATTGGACTTCCGGTATCGGAATCGGATATCGACGATATTTAGTGATATCGGCGATACCATTTCGATACGATATTTTTAGATATCGAGCAGTATCGCTCAACACTACTAAAGATAGAAAGAGGAAAGCTATCTGCCCCGGAGCAGATCCCCAAAGAACATAGAAAGCCCCCAAACATGTAATGGCGGTTAGACAAGATGAATACTGACACAGACAGAAAATAGAATGAGCAAACGTTGGGGCCCAAACTACCTAAATAGAAAAGGATAGGAAGGGCACTTACTGCAATCCCAAAAAACCCTGAAAAGCACCAACTCTACTAACTTCAAAATCACCTGAGATCACACGACCTCTACCACCTAAATTAGTTCTCTGGTGTAACAAAATCAAAACAGCAGCCACTGAAAAAACTGGAAAAAGCAAAAGTACAAACATCAGTGGCTGAACTAAACTGAGAGGGCAAAAGCCCCCGGAGGGGACCCTGAAGGCCCCCACAGAAGTGCAGGACAAAATGCAAAAATCAAGCGCAAAAACAAAAAGAAGAAAATGTCTTATCTGTTAGCAGGAGATGCAGACACGACACAGCAGGCTACAAAGGAAACAGGACTCAAGGATTGAGACCAGAACAATTGATCACCGGCAACCCTGATGGGAAGGCGACTCCCTTATATAAGACCAGTCAGTAACACCTGATTCCCACTCCTCACAATCTTCACTGGACAGTCCAGTACCGCTTGTAACCACCAGAGGGAGCCTCTGCTCAGAACTCATTTCAAGTCCATTCACAACAGTATCCCCCCCTTGAGGAGGGGTCACCGAACCCTCACTTGAGCAACCAGGTCGGTCAGGATGAGTTCTATGATACGCACGGATGAGTCTCCTAGCATGGATGTCCGAAGCAAACACCCAAGAATTGTCTTCCTGACCATAACCTCTCCATTTAACCAAATACTGGAGTTTCCGTCTAGAAAAACGAGAATTCAATATTTTCTCAACCACAAACTCCATATTGCCCTCAACCAGAACAGGGTCAGGAGGCAAAGCAGTAGGAACCACTGGCTCAACAAACCTCTTCAACAAGGACTTGTGGAACACGTTATGGATCTTAAATGTCCCTGGAAGAAGCAAACGAAAAGAAACAGGATTAAGAATCTCCATGATCTTATAAGGTCCAATGAACCTAGGCTTAAATTTAGGAGATGCCACTCTCATAGGAATATTTCTTGAGGACAACCAGACCAAGTCCCCCACTTTAAACCGAGGACCATCAGTCCTATGCCGGTTAGCAAACCGCTGGGCCCTCTCCTGAGAGAGGGACAACCTCTCCACTACCTGGTCCCAAATCTGTTGCATACGCTCCACAACAGAGTCAACACCTGGACAGACAGAAGCCTCCGTCTGTCCTAAAGAAAATCGAGGGTGAAACCCAGAATTACAGAAAAATGGAGACATCAAAGTGGCAGAGCTAGCCCTATTATTAAGAGCAAACTCAGCCAAAGGCAAAAAAGAGACCCAGTCATCCTGATCAGCAGACACAAAGCATCTTAGATAAGTCTCCAATGTCTGGTTTGTTCTCTCAGTTTGACCATTGGTCTGAGGATGAAACGCCGAGGAGAAAGACAATTGAACACCAAGTTTAGAACAAAAGGTCCTCCAAAATCTGAAAACAAACTGGACTCCTCTGTCAGACACAATGTTCTCAGGAATGCCGTGTAAACGAACCACGTGCTGAAGGAACAAAGGCACCAATTCAGAGGAGGAAGGCAACTTAGGTAATGGCACAAGATGTATCGTCTTGGAAAACCTATCACAAATCACCCAGATGACGGTCATTCTCTGAGAAACAGGGAAGTCGGAAATGAAATCCATAGAGATATGGGTCCATGGTCTCTTGGGCACAGGCAATGGCATCAACAAACCACTAGAGCGAGAGCAAGGCTTGGAGCGAGAGCAAGTCCCGCAGGACTGCACAAATTCCCTGACATCACGAGACAAGGTAGGCCACCAAAAGGACTGACTAACCAAGTCTCTGGTACCAAAAATTCCGGGATGCCCAGCCAACGCGGAACAATGAATCTCAGACATCACACTCTTTTTCCACTGGTCCGGGACAAACAATTTTCCAACAGGGCAGCGCTCGGGCCTATCCTCCTGACACCCCTCCAGAGCAAGTCTCAAATTGGGTGAGATGGCGGAAAGAACTACACCCTCTTTCAAAATAACAGAAGGATCAGATAACTCAGGAGAGTCCGCAAGGAAACTCCTCGAGAGGGCATCCGCCTTAACATTCTTAGTGCCAGGAAGAAAGGAAACCACAAAATTAAAACGTGTGAAAAACAAGGCCCACCTGGCCTGTCTAGGATTGAGTCGCTTGGCAGATTCCAGATAAACCAGATTCTTATGGTCCGTAAGGACCACCACCTGATGTTTGGCTCCCTCCAGCCAATGTCTCCACTCTTCAAAAGCCCACTTCATGGCCAGTAACTCCCGATTACCCACGTCATAATTACGTTCAGTAGGAGAAAATTTTCGAGAGAAAAAGGCACAAGGGTTACTTTTAGAGGTCTCTGGATCTTTTTGGGACAAAACGGCACCTGCCCCAATTTCAGAGGCATCAACCTCCACCTGAAATGACAGAGAAACATCAGGCTGCCGTAGAACAGGAGCAGAAGTGAATCTCTGCTTAAGTTCCTGAAATGCAGAGACTGCCTCAGGAGGCCAATTCACCACATCAGAACCCTTTCTGGTCAAATCATTCAATGGTTTAACAATAACCGAGAAATTACCAATAAATTTACGATAAAAATTGGCAAAACCCAAAAATCTTTGAAGAGCCTTTAATGAAGTAGGTTGGACCCAATCACAGATGGCCTGAACCTTGACCGGGTCCATTTCAATAACAGATGGGGACAAAATGAATCCCAGAAATGAGATCCTCTGTACGCCAAAAAGACACTTTGATCCCTTCACATACAGAGCATTCTCTCTCAAAATCTGGAATACAGTTCGAACATGTTTCACATGAGAGTCCCAATCATTAGAAAAAATCAAGATATCATCCAAATAAACAATCAGAAATTTATCCACAAAATCCCTGAAAATGTCATTCATGAAGGACTGGAAGACAGAAGGAGCATTAGTGAGCCCAAAGGGCATCACAAGGTACTCAAAATGCCCCTCAGGGGTATTGAATGCCGTCTTCCATTCATCCCCGTGCTTAATGCGAATAAGGTTATATGCCCCCCTGAGGTCAAGCTTGGTAAACCAAGTAGCGTTTTTCACCCTGGAAAACAGGTCAGAAATCAAAGGTAACGGGTATTGATATTTTACAGTAATATTGTTCAAAAGACGATAATCAATACACGGCCTTAATGAACCATCCTTTTTGGCCACAAAGAAAAAACCGGCACCTAAGGGTGAAGAGGATGGTCTGATATGACCCTTCTCCAATGATTCCTTGATATAAGACCGCATAGCGTCATGTTCAGGTACAGACAAGTTAAAAAGGCGACCTTTAGGGAATTTACTACCAGACACTAATTCAATAGCGCAGTCATAGCTCCTATGGGGAGGCAAGGATGCAGATTTACTTTCGCTAAACACATCAGAAAAATCAATCAAAAAGTCAGGAACATCCTGAGCCTGGGGGGAGGCAGAAAAAACAGGAGTGTTGGTATTAACACATTGGCAGCCCCAACTGGTTACAGACACAGATTTCCAATCCAAAACAGGATTATGAGACTGCAACCAAGGGAAGTCCAGTACGATAATATCATGCAGATTATACAGAACCAAAAATTTACAGCACTCCTGATGATCAGGTTCAACCCTCATTATCACCTGAGTAGAGAACTGAGGTTTATTCTCAGCCAAAGGGGTAGAATCGATCCCCAGTAGGGGAATAGACTTCTGTAGGGGTATCAAGGGAAACCCACAACGTTTAGCAAAATCATAATCCATCAGGTTAATAGCTGCTCCAGAATCAACGAAAGCCTGAGCAGAAAATGAGGACAGAGAGCATATCAGAGTGACAGTTAATAAAAACTTAGTCTGAACACTACCCAAGACAACTGAGCGTGCAAAACGTCTTCCCCGCTTAGGGCAGACTGAAATAGCATGAGAGGCATCACCACAGTAGAAACATAACCCATTGCGCTTTCGAAACTCATGACGCTGTGCCCCAGACACCACTCTATCACACTGCATGGGTTCAGAAGCAGGTTCACAAGGCAACACCATTCCACGCATACTTTCTCCGCTCACGCAAACGTCTGTCAATTTGAATCGCTAATGACATAGAATCATTGAGACCAGAGGGGACAGAGAATCCCACCATAACATCCTTTACATTATCTGACAGACCCTTCCGAAAAAGGGCCGCCAAAGCGTCGTCATTCCACTTGGTCAGGACTGCCCAACTACGGAATCTCTGACAGTATAACTCAGCGTCATCAAGACCCTGATTTAATGCCAACAAGGCTTTTTCAGCTTGATTAGTGACATTAGGTTCATCGTATAATAACCCCAAAGCCTGAAAAAATGCATCAACATCACTCAAAACAGGATCCCCAGGTGTCAGGGAAAAAGCCCAATCCTGAGGATCGCCGCGCAGGAGAGAGATGACAATTTGAACCTGCTGCGCTGCGTTCCCTGAGGACTTAGATTTTAAGGCAAAAAACTATTTACAATTATTTTTGAAATTCTGAAACTTAGCTCGATCCCCTAAAAACAAATCTGGCATGGGAATCCTAGGTTCCACAACAGGCAACCTAGCAAAATAGGTAGCAATACTCCGAACCTCAGTGGCAAGCTGATCCACACGGCCAGACAACTGTGCAAACTCCATTGAGAGAAAAAAAAAATCCTCCCCAGCACCCAGAGATACAGAGGGAAAAAATGCAACAAACAGAAAAATATCTCTGACAACTCTGACAACCTTTTTTCTTTCACAATATTTTTTCCCTTCTGTGAGTACCATACAATTTTCAATTTTTGGGCCGGTGATACTGTTATGTTTCGGTAGCTGAGGAGTGCAGGTAAAAAAGGCAATACACCAGAGATGTTGGAATCTATGAGATTGCAGTACCCTGACTAACCACCACAACTAGAGGCAGCCGTGGAGCGTTCCTACGTTGGTCCTAGACGCCTCGTCACAGCCTGAGAAACTAACTACACCTAAAGATAGAAAGAGGAAAGCTATCTGCCCCGGAGCAGATCCCCAAAGAACATAGAAAGCCCCCAAACATGTAATGGCGGTTAGACAAGATGAATACTGACACAGACAGAAAATAGTATGAGCAAACGTTGGGGCCCAAACTACCTAAATAGAAAAGGATAGGAAGGGCACTTACTGCAATCCCAAAAAACCCTGAAAAGCACCAACTCTACTAACTTCAAAATCACCTGAGATCACACGACCTCTACCACCTAAATTAGTTCTCTGGTGTAACAAAATCAAAACAGCAGCCACTGAAAAAACTGGAAAAAGCAAAAGTACAAACATCAGTGGCTGAACTAAACTGAGAGGGCAAAAGCCCCGGAGGGGACCCTGAAGGCCCCCACAGAAGTGCAGGACAAAATGCAAAAATCAAGCGCAAAAACAAAAAGAAGAAAATGTCTTATCTGTTAGCAGGAGATGCAGACACGACACAGCAGGCTACAAAGGAAACAGGACTCAAGGATTGAGACCAGAACAATTGATCACCGGCAACCCTGATGGGAAGGCGACTCCCTTATATAAGACCAGTCAGTAACACCTGATTCCCACTCCTCACAATCTTCACTGGACAGTCCAGTACCGCTTGTAACCACCAGAGGGAGCCTCTGCTCAGAACTCATTTCAAGTCCATTCACAACACCTTTGTTTGCAATTAGAGAGGTCAGATATTTTGCACACACTGCAGTAGAGATTTTGGCCCACTTCTCAATACAAATCTTCTCCAGATCTTTCCAGTTTCAAAGCTGTCGCTGGGCAACATTGAGTTTCAGCTCCCTCCAAAGATTTTCTATTGGATTCAGGTGTGGAGACTGGCAAGGTCACTCCAGAACCTTGAAATGCTTCTTACGAAGCCACTCCTTAGATGCCCTGGCTGTGCATTTCGGGTCATTGTCATGCTGGAAGACCCAGCCACAACCCATATTCAATGCTCTTACTCAGAGGTGGAGGTTATTTGCAAAAATATCACCATACTTTGCATTAATACACCCCAAAGTATGATGTACCCCCCCCATGCTTCACAGTTCTATTTTGGTCTCATCTGACCACATGACCACATGACCTTCTACTATGCCTCCTCTGGATCATCCAGATGGTCATTGGCAAACTGCAAATGGGCCTAGATATGTACAGGTGTGAGCAGGGGGACCTTGCATACCCTGAAGGATTTTAATCCATGAAGGCATACCTGTAGTGTGTTACTAATGGTAATGTTTGAGACTGTGGTCCCAGCTCTCTTCAGGTCACTGACCACGTCCTCCCATGTAGTTCTGGGCTAATTCCTGACCTTTCTCAGAATCATTCTTACCTCATGAGGTGAGATCTTGCATGAAGGCCCAGACTGAGGAAAATTGACAGTCATCTTGCGTTTCTTCCATTTTTTAATAATTGTGCTAACAGTTGTTGCCTTTTAACCAAGCTTCTTGCCTGTTGTCCTGTAGCCTATTCCAGTGTTGTGAAGGTCTACAATTTTGTCTCTCATGTCCTTAGGTAGCTCTTTGGTCTTGGCCATGGTGGAGAGGTTGGAGTGTGATTGATTGAGTGTGTGGACTTTTATACAGGTAACAAGTTCAAGCAAGTACAATTATTACAGGTAATGAGTACAGAGTAGGAGTGTAACGCTGGTATTGTCTGTACTTTGTTTTCCAGCGTTACTCTGCATGTCTTTGCTTTAACCCTTTTGCTCCTTTCCCCCTAACCAGCTGGGATACTGTTGTCTGTTACCTGTATGGATGCTGCTCAGTTCCCAGCTCTGCTGCACAGCCATACTTGCGTGAGTGTCTCCGCTGCGTTGCATGACCACCTGCATGTGCGGTCCCTGACCTGCTGTAGAAGCCATCCGTAGGTTGCAAAGTCCTCTGCAGTGGTGCATGACTTACTACGTGTGTGGCAGAAGCCACTGTCAGGTATTCCTCTGTGATGAGTTGTCTGGCTCTGCATAGGGGGCGCGGCCCACACCTGTCCTGCTTTTATGAGAAATAGGTGTGTACTAGAATTACTGCTCCAGCCTATCGTTGTGAAGCAGTTCATATATAAAGTTCCTCAGCCCTGTGGGGCGTTGCCAGAGCTTTGCATTGAGTCTGCATTGAGTTCCTGAACCTAGCCGTGTGTGTTTGTGTGTTCAGCTCCTGCTCTGAGTGCGATCAGCTCTGGAGAGCTGATTCCCCTTGTCATGTCTTGTGTTTCTGCCTATGCTGGGGCAGAGTACCCAGATTGCCTTTCCTGGAGGCTGCATATCCAGGCCTGTTCCTGTTGTATCTTGTTCCCTGAATCCCTGATCCTGGATCTATCCCGGTACCTGAATGTCTGAACTGTGTCTTGTGTTTTCGCCTATGCTGGGGGCTGACTACCCAGATTGCCCTTCCTGGAGCCATCATATCCAGGTCTGTTCCTGCTGTGTCTTATTACCCGAATCCCTGATCCTGGATCTGATCCTGTACTTGACTGTCTGAACTGTGTCCTCTGTGTTATGCTCCTGAAGTACTTCTGTGTCCAGAACCCTGTACCAGTGACTGTGATTCCTTGCTATATAACCTGAGTTCATCGTGGAAGGAGGAGTCCGGTGTGTGTGCTGAGTTTCTGTTACTCTGTGCTCAGCTTCTGTGCAATCCCCGGCCAGCTTCCGTTGAGCCTGGCGGGGCTTGCACCAGACCGCTGGGGTTCCTTTTCAGATCGATACTAGATGTCCGGAGTCCGAGGACCGTGTCCTCCCTGATGACCACGGCCTGATGTCCGATGTCCGATGACCACTTCCAGTTGTCCGGATCCTATCCTTCCTGCCTGGTGTCCGGATCCTGCCGATCGTTGCCAGATGTCCGGACCCTGCCGATCGGTGCTAGATGTCCGGAGTCCGATGCCAGTGTTCTGATGTTCCTAAGTTCCAATCTGTGTTCCAGTCCGTGTTCCTGACTCCCTGAGATCCAATCCGTGTTCCTGATGTCCAGTCCGTGTTCCTGACTCCCTGAGATCCAATCCGTGTTCCTGATGTCCAGTCCGTGTTCCTGACTCCCTGAGATCAAATCCGTGTTCCTGATGTCCTGTCCGTGTTCCTGTGTCCCTGAGATCCAATCCGTGTTCCTGATGTCCTGTCTGTGTTCCTGAGATCCAATCCGTGTTCCTGATGTCCTGTCTGTGTTCCTGAGTACCTGAGATCCAGTCCGTGTTCCTGATGTTCCGTTGTCCTGCCGGTTCCTCCGTGGTCTACCCTGTGATGACGTCTGTTCTGGGTCAGTGTCAGATGTTCTCCTGCTGAGCCTGCGCTACGCCTGAGGCCTGAGAGGCCATACTAGTATGCCTGTGCCAGATGACCCTGGACTGCATCAACCCGTGATGACCCCGCCATTGTCTGACGTTCGTCCTGGGCCGGTGTCTGATGTTCTCCTGCTGAGCCTGTGCTACGCCTGAGGCCTGAGAGTGAGGCCTTGCTAGTATGCCCGTGCCAGATGATCCTGGACTGCATCTACCCGTGATGACCCCGCCATCGTCTGAAGCCCGTCTGAGGTCGGTGTCTGATGTTCTCCTGCTGAGCCTGTGCTACGCCTGAGGCCTGAGAGAGAGGCCGCCCAAGTATGCCCGTGCCAGATAACCCTGGACTGCATCTACCCGTGATGTCTTCCTGCACTCGTCTGTGATCCTGAGTCGTGTACCTTCTCTGATGTGCGGAATCGGGAGCCCCATCTTATGTTTTGTTATGTACTGTGTGTTTCTTTAAGTAAACTTTATGTTTCTTCATACCTGAAGTTGTGCGGTGTTGTCTAGTCCTGCAGGTCACCATCTTGCCCACATGCTCAGCTGCCACGGATCCCGGTCGCTGCCCTTCCCTAGTCCGGGCAGGCCCGGGTCTCCCTCCGTGGTCCAGTGGGTCCACATTCTCTTACCATCTGGGACGTATGCCTCACGTCGTCGTGGACTGGCGGCGTGGGAGCATTGGCTAGTTAGGCAAGCTATGCCATGTCCCAACGCCCCGCAGCCGTGGGAAGCGTCACAAGGAGAGCTTCTTAAAGAAAAACTAACAGGTCTCTGAGAGCTCAAATTTTTGCTGGTTGGTAGGTGATCAAATACTTATTTAAAATTTACCCCCACAATTGCTAACATTTAAAAAAAAAAAACACTAGTGACCTCACCTCAATCTCTTGGCATGCTGCTCCATTCTGTGCAGTGTGAGTACAGAGTATTTAGTACAGCAGGTCCGATGTAGTTACTCCGGTGCAAGACTAAGGTACATTCTTGCTTGTAATTGTTTTTGCTTCAATTATTCACCTTGTTCCTGACTCTAACCTCTTCATTGTTCCCAGAATTTGCTCCTGTCTTGTCCTTCAGTTTTGTTGCATAGCTCCATGAGTTCTATATCTGTTATTAACACCTGGCCTGGTTCATCTCATCCTACAATTTGATGCATTCATACTGTTGTACTCTTTATGACCTTTGGCTTTTCTTGGCAACTTTTTGGGGAACCATAATCTGGAATGTTATCTGACTGGAAAAGACCAAACCTTCTTGGGAAAAGGGAAATATGGTTTAACAACGTGTTAGGGCCTCTCGGAACGCACCAAATAAAAATAAATAATAGGTGCGTTCGCAGCCTGGGGTCCACCGTGCAGGCAGAGCCTGCTGCTAGTAAGATGGCACTATATGGCAGTAAGAGCGAACTCTGTTACTCCACTGTCACTGTGGTAGGGACTGTGACCTGTTAACCTCAACAGGAACACACAGATCACTGCAGAGCGGATTGCAGTCCATCGTCATGCAAACAATAACGCAAACAACCAACTCCTCACCGGAGTAGCCGGTATTCTAGAGGCTATTTCAGCCAAGCCCTGAACACGTGCATACAAAAACTCCTCACCGGAGGTGCCGGTATTCTAGGGGCGTATTTCAGTCAAGCCCTAACTGCATGCGTACATGACCACACTGGCGCAAAGCACATAACAGAATTGATACTAGCACATGGCCGTGCGGCCATGCAACCCTTTTGTAGCCGCAGCAACTGCAAGACCTTCCAGAACGAACCAATGGAAGCCTGCCCCAGAACTCGAGCAGCTTCAGGACCTTCCTGGAGGACCAATGGGAGTTGCTGTAGTACCTGAGCATGTGACCCCTGATCTCCAATGAGAGATCTTACCCTGGGCATGCTTAGAAGGGGAAAAGCAGGACTTAGTCCCAAAGTCGTCTGCTCGCTGCTGACCAGTACTGGCTATAATAGCAGAACCCAGAAAGGCAGCAGTACTCCTTTGCACAGTATGAGACTGTGCTGAGCAGGAACCACTGCGGCAGGAGAAGAATGGGAGACCGCAGCGGAGATGGCTCGAGGTTCCCCTGTGCAGAGGCAGGAACTTGACCCCTAACATTACCCCCCTCCCTAGGGCCCCCTCCTTAGGCCTTGCTACGCTCAAAGGCCGCGATGAGTTGCAGAGCCCGAATGTGCTCAGCAGGCTGACAGGACCTGTCCTCCGGGCCATAACCCTTCCAGTCCACCAAATAGAATTTTTTGCCCCGTACCACCTTGCACCCCAAAATCGCGTTCACCTCGTAATCGTCCGTAGACGAACCCGATGTTCCGGCAGATGACTCGGAAAACCGGGACATGTACACGGGCTTCAAGAGGGACATGTGAAAGGTGTCTGTGATACCATGGCGTGGTGGAAGGGCAAGTCGGTAGACCACCGGATTGACCTGTTCGAGGACCTTGAAGGGACCCAAGAAGCGAGGTGCAAACTTAGTGGACTCAACTCGCAGCCTGATGTTACGGGGGAAGAGCCACACTAAGTCGCCAGGGGCAAATGTGGGAGTGGGGCGCCGATGTGCATTGGCGGAAGACCTCATCCTCTCCTTGGAGGCCTGAATGGCATCCTGAGTGCGGTACCAAATGTCCCGTGCCTCCACAGCCCAGTCTGCCACCCTGGAGTCGGTGGAAGACACGGGCATAGGTACTGGAACCCGCGGATGCTGACCGTAATTTAGGAGGAATGGGGTTTGTCCAGTGGAGTCAGCCACGGCGTTGTTCAAAGCAAACTCCGCCCACGGTAGCAGGGATGCCCAGTCATCCTGCCTAGCTGAGACAAAATGTCGCAGATATGTGGCCAAGGTCTGATTGGCCCTCTCTACCAACCCATTCGTCTCGGGATATTAGGCAGAAGAGAGATTCAACTCAATGCTGAGAAGATGACAAAGCTCTCTCCAGAACCGAGATGCAAACTGGGGACCCCGGTCACTAGCAGTCATGTCTGGCATGCCGTGTAGGCAGAAGACGTGTCTAATAAACAGTGCCGCCAAAGCCCGTGCAGAAGGTAACCGTGGTAACGGCATCAAGTGCACCATTTTAAAGAAATGGTCAGTGATAACCCAAATGATGGTGCAAGTCCACCACAAAGTCCATCCTGACCATCTCCCATGGTCTGTCTTCTACCGGCAAAGGGTAAAGTAACCCAGCTGGACGTTGGCGAGGAGACTTATTCTTGGCGCAGGAGACACACGCCAGAACATAGTCTCCGACATCCCGGACCATATGCGGCCACCAATACGTCCTCGCCAGTAGGTCAGAGGTCCTTTTTGTCCCAAAATGTCCCCCTACCCTAGATGCATGAGCCCAAGAGAGAACCTCCGGTCGCAAATTGGCAGGTCCAAAAGTCTTGCCCAGAGGCACTGACTCAAGCGACACTGGAGCTACGGTTCTCAAGCTCTCAGGAGGGACTATAAGCCGAGGCTCCCCTCCTCCTCTTCAGAGGACACAACGGAGCGAGATAGAGCATCAGCCCGAATGTTCTTCTCTCCCGAGAGGTAATGGAGGGTGAAGTGAAACGGGGAGAAGAACAAGGACCATCTGGCCTGACGAGAGTTTAGCCGCTGGGCTTTCTGTAAGTATACCAAATTCTTGTGGTCGGTGAAGACTTGGAAGGGAAAGCGAGCCCCCTCCAAAAGATGTCTCCACTCAGAGAAGGCCAACTTCATTGCTAGTAACTCCCTGTCCCCGATGGAATAATTCCTCTCCGCAGGTGTGAAGATCTTAGAGAAGAAGAAGCAAGGATGCTTCCGACCTTGAGCATCCTTTTGAAAGAGGACTGCTCCCGCACCAAAGGATGAGGCATCTACCTCCAATATAAATGGCTTATCAACATCGGGGCGATGTAGGATGGGAGCGCTAGCAAAATGAGATTTGATACAAGTGAAAGCCTTGGAGACCTCTTCGGACCACAATTTGGGATTTGCTCCCTTCAGGTGACACTGACTTTCTAATGAACCCTCGAGCCAGATTCTCCTGGATGTACTGGGACATAGCCTCCATCTCCGGAAGAGAGAGAGGGTAGACCCGTCCCCGAGGAGGTTCTGCTCCAGGCAAGAGGTCTATAGGACAGTCATAGGGGCGGTGAGTCTCAGCAGTCTTTTTGGAGAACACGTCTGCATAGGACCAATAGTACTTGGGAAGGGGAGTGAGATCTGCGAGTATCTCAGAGGTGGAAACCTGAACGCATTCCCTCACACATCTGCCTGTACAAGACCTACTCCACCCCAGTATCCTCCCAGAGGACCATTAAATATGTGGAGAGTGGCAACGGAGCCAGGGTATTCCCAGAAGAATCTCATCAATTCCCTCGAGAAGGACGAGAAAGGATATACTCTCCTGATGGGAAGGGGACATAGATAGCATGAGAGGGATAGTCTTGTGGGTGATATGTGAGGGCAGAGTCGAACCATTCACTACTCGCACAGTCACCGGTTTGGCGAGCAACACCTGAGGTATAGCGTGGCGAAGAACAAAGACCGAGGACATAAGATTCTCCTCAGCCCCTGAGTCCACACAAAGCTCAAAGGCAAGAGTGGATGGTCCTAAAGAGATTGTCCCTTTAAAGAGCAACTTGGAAGCAAACGCCACTGTGTCTAGTGACCCTGCTCCCATGGTTACTGGATGCGACCTTAGACACGATCGCTGTGGACATTGGTTGGCAAAATGTCCTGGCTGCTGGCACACATTACAGACCATGGATGCTCGAGCGGCCCGAGACTTAGGTCCCGCTCGAGATACCTCCATGGCCTCTTGGGGGTCAGACGCCTGAACGGGGAGTTCTAGAGGTTTGGCGAAGGTGGGAGCCAGCCGAAACCTCTGCCTACACTGGGCCCGCTCCAACCTCTGCTCGAGAAAACGAAGGTCGATGCGGGTAGATATTGCGATAAGCTTCTCCAGTCTTGCGGGAATCTCCCTGGTGGCCAGGGCGTCCTTCACATGGCCTGCCAGTCCTCTCCAGTACACCGGGATGAGGACTTTATCCTGCCACTCTAACTCAGAGGCCAGAGTTCGAAATTGGACGGCAAACTGGCTGACCATGGACGCACCCTGCGAACTTGCCAGCAGTTGGAGCGCCGTATTGTTAGTGACACGAGGTCCCATGAAGACTTTTTCAGAGCCTCCAAAAAATAAGAAGGGCTCTGCACCACACGATCGTCACGCTCACACAGCAGCGTTGCCCACTCCAACGCTCTGCCGACAGAAGAGATAATACAAAACCCACTTGTGCCCAATCTGAAACGTGCAGCCAGAAGCTCGAGCTATATAGAGCACTGACTCACGAATCCTCGACATTTCTTGCTGTCACCAGCAAACTTGTCAGGAAGCGGGAGGTGGGATAATGTAGGAGCAGAGGTGGCAGCGGACAAACTGCTGCAGCCACGCTAGCAGCCTGAACAGCCGCCAACCTACCCTCCAGCTGCTGAAAGTACCATTGTAGACGCTGGTCATCCGCCATTTTACTAGCCAGACCCTGGGGCTAGTATTATGTTAGGGCTGGCGGAACGCACCAAATAAATATAAATAATAGGTGCGTTCGCAGCCCGGGGTCCACCGTGCAGGCAGAGCCTGCTGCTAGTAAGATGGCACAATATGGCGGTATAACCGAGCTCTGTTACTCCACAGAGTTGCTGATATAGAAGCTGTGGCACTATATGGCGCTAAGAGCGAACTCTGTTACTCCACAGAGTCGCTGTGGTAGAGATTGTGTCCTGATAACCTCACAGGAACACACAGATCACTGCAGAGCGGATAGCAGTCCGTGGTCATGCAAACAATAACGCAAACAACCAACTCCTCACCGGAGTAGCCGGTATTCTAGAGGCTATTTCAGCCAAGCCCTGAACACATGCATACAAAAACTCCTCACCGGAGGTGCCGATATTCTAGGGGCTTATTTCAGCCGAGCCCTAACTGCATGCGTACATGACCACACTGGCGCAAAGCACATAACAGAATTGATACTAGCGCATGGCCGTGTGGCCATGCAATCCTTTTATATCCGCAGCAACTGCAAGAACTTCCAGAACGAACCAATGGAAGCCTGCCCCAGAACTCGAGCAGCTTCAGGACCTTCCTGGAGGACCAATGGGAGTTGCTGTAGTACCTGAGCATGTGACCTCTGATCTCCAATGAGAGATCTTACCCTGGGCATGCTCAGAAGGGGAAAAGCAGGACTTAGTCCCAAAGTCATCTGCTCGCTGCTGACCAGTACTGGCTATAATAGCAGAACCCAGAAAGGCAGCAGTACTCCTTTGCACAGTATGAGACTGAGCAAGACGCTGGGACCGACGTCTCTGCTTAGCAAGAACCACTGCGGCAGGAGAAGAATGGGAGACCGCAGCGGAGATGGCTCGAGGATCCCCCTGTGCAGAGGTGGGAACTCAACGCCTAACACAACACAGATATTTTTGCTAGATGTTCCGGTCTATGCAGCATCAATGCAACGTCAACATAAATCTACACTTCCAATGTGAGAAACATTGCCAAAAAAAAGAGAAAAGAAAACAAGAATATGAAATTGAAATAAATGTACATGTATTAAGCAAATATTAAGAACATATTTATGGATTAATGTACGTAAAGGTTCTTACAACCTATGCTATCATATATAATAAGTGTAACATTTATTTTTTTAAGAGATGTAATATTTCCTAAAGGAAACAAGTACATTTTTTCTAAGATGTCAGAAAGATCAATTTCTAACACAAGGTGTTACAATTGTAATCAAGCAATCGCACAAGTTAAAATGCATTACCCTGGAGGAATGAACGCTTTTAAATGGTGTACAACGCTGTAACATTGGAACCTTGCAGCTTGCTTTGTATTTTTAAATTGTATTTTTCTAACTTCAGTGGTAGTGATTAGGGGGCTATTAGATTTTCATATACTATTAAACTAAAAGCCTTCAGGGCTTAACCAAGTATTTCCGTCCATGGCAAGTCCAACTACTCTAATGTGATGCAGTGTGCCTAAATTATACTACAATTATACAATTATACAATTAAAATTATATAATCTTCACCTAAATTAAAATTATAACTCGTCTCTTTTGCCAAAGATTTTCAGCTTTGACACAAGCAATTATACTACAAGTATGGAGTGAACATGATTGCCGAATACTGCCAAGAAAAGAGGTAAATCAGAAAACACACAGTTGTTCCAATAGATTTCTAATTTTGTCACTTACCGTGCCTATAATGTTCTTTGCTGTTCAGTTAATTGGATACACCAGTTTTCACTTCCCACGAGATCAGGTGGAGCAGGAATAATGTTTGTGTTACATTAAAAGGATGACATTATAATTCGGCTGATCTACGGCACCCGGTTTAACTGACATATCCGTATGACATTGCTTTTTGCACTTACAGTATGTTACAAATAAATTATTTTGCTGTGTTTGTGTTGGCCATGCAATAAGACAAGTATGAGTTAATGATTTTTACAGTTATATAAGGTTACTAGTCGGCTTTTTCTGACTGATTATATGTGTGTATTGTTCACCTGGGCAAAGTAATAGTTTGTGTATAATATTACTATTGATACGTATAGGAAAGAGAAGGGGAAAATGTGAATATGCCTGGATAGAACCAAAACACACAGCAACAGCGACATTTTTTTCTTATCTAAATATCAAAACTGGATAGAACCAGACAGACCAAATCTGAGCGAAATGTACAGTCAAGCTGTGGTTAAAGTTCAGGAAGACAGGCAGACATCTTGAACCTGTAATAAGAATACCGAGGAAGGGCATTGATGCATAGTACAGAAATCCTATATAAATCCTTAATAAAGTGGAGATGGTGAGGGATGACAGAAAGGGCATATGGTAGTGTGCTCACCTTTTAGGCACAATACCAGGTACAACACTGCTTCAAATCCAGAGATAGAAGGTATCAGCAGCAGCTTACCCGCAGTGATGGTCCAGTGCAGGAACCAACATGTATCAGAAAAATAGTTTAACAATGAAAAAAGGCTGATAAAAGTGCTGCTGAGTAAGACAGGCAGGCAGGTAATACGTCCATATTAATTCAGTAAAAGAATAATGTCTAGCTGTTCAACATCGAACAGATGACTTCCTCAGACAAGGCATTGTATGAGGCAGGGAAAAAACTCCATACCAGCAATGTATCACTTAGTATACTGGGTGCAGCAGGTTCTGCTGTAGTTGTATATCTGTGTATAACCCAGTTATCACCACAGCTTTCTGTGTACATCGTATAGTGATAAAAAGCTGCTAATCAGTGGAAGGGGTCTGGTTGGACTACCCGATGCATGCCAAGTTGTCCTGTAATGGTAGTAATCAAAAGGTAGGTGGCACACCCAGTTAAATTAGAGTTAAGCTCCTGTAGACCAATAGCAGACAGAGTGAAAGAATTGCATAGATAAATGCACTTGGAGATGCTTCAAATATGATTAAGTGTCAGTATTTCATATCCATTGCTTACACAGCAGTAAGTGTCCTTTAATTGTAATCTCCTGCTGAGAAACCACAAGAAGTACTGAAACAGGAACAGTGACACATTGCTTAAATCAGGGAATCTGCTCATACATTATGGTGCTTTCAGATTACACAGAAATAAAGGTTGACAGATTTCTTTTAATAGAAGTTCAAGCCACAACCAGTGTCTAAGGCTGGTTTCACTTTAGCGTTAGTTTGCGGAGTGTTTCATCCGCAGTAATCAGCATGTGTCATCTTTCTATATCTTTAACATGGTTTACGCGGGTTCATGCTTTTGTATGTATGCATTGTTTTTCTGTGCATGGCGGGGTCAGTTGAACGCAACATGTTGGATTTTTTGCAGAGTCAAAAATCTGGCAATTATGCGCATTCATGCGCATGCGCAGGTCTGCGGAAAGTAACCGCATTGCAGTCTATGAGTACGCTTGGAAATGCATATAAACATGCATTCTATGTGCATGCGCTTTTTTAACCCCTTCATGCCCAGCCTATTTTGACCTTAAAGACCTTGCCATTTTTTTGCAATTCTGACCAGTGTCCGTTTATGAAGTAATAACTCAGGAACGCTTCAACGGATCCTAGCGATTATGAGATTGTTTTTTCGTGACATATTGGGCTTCATGTTAGTGGTAAATTTAGGTCGATAATTTTTGCGTTTATTTGTGAAAAAAATGGAAAATTGGCGAAAATTTTGCAATTTCAAATTTTTAATTTTTATTCTGTTAAACCAGAGAGTTATGTGACACAAAATAGTTAATAAATAACATTTCCCACATGTCTACTTTACATCAGCACAATTTTGGAAACAAATTTTTTTTTTTTAGGAAGTTATAAGGGTTAAAAGTTGACCAGCGATTTCTCATTTTTACAGCAAAATTTACAAAACCATATTTTTAGGGACCACCTCACATTTGAAGTCACTTTGAGGGGTCTATATTGCAGAAAATACCCAAAAGTGACACCATTATAAAAACTGCACCCCTCAAGCTACTCAAAACTACATTCAAGAAGATTATTAACCCTTCAGGTGCTTCACAGGAACTAAAGCAACGTGGAAGGAAAAAATGGACATTTTCATTTTTCCAACAAAAATTTTTTTTAGCATCAATTTTTTCATTTTTACATGGGCAACAGGATAAAAAGGATCCTTAAATTTGTTGGGCAATTTCTCCTGAGTACACCGATACCTCATATGTGGTCATAAACCACTGTTTGGGCGCACGGCAGGGCTCAGAAGGGAAGGAGCGCCATTTGACTTTTTGAATGGAAAATATGCTGGAATATTTAGCGGTTGCCATGTCGCATTTGGAGAGTCCCTGTGTGCCTAAACATTGGAGCTCCCCACAAATGACCCTATTTTGGAAACTAGACCCCCCCAAGGAACTTATCTAGATACATAGTGATCACTTTGAACCCCCAGGTGCTTCACAAATTGATCCGTAAAAAAAAGAAAGTACTATTTTTTCACAAAAATTTTCTTTTAGCCTCAGTTTTTTCATTTTCACATGGGCAAAAGGATAAAATGGATCGTAAATTTTTTGGGCAATTTCTGCTGAGTACACCAATACCTCAAATGTGGTCATAAACCACTGTTTGAGCGCACGGCTGGGCTCAAAAGGGAAGGAGCGCCATTTGACTTTTTGAAAGGAAAATTAGCTCCATCATTAGCGGACACCATGACACGTTTGGAGAGCCCCTGTGTGCCTAAACAGTGAAAAACCCACACATGTGACACCATTTTGGAAACTAGATCCCTTAAGGAACTTATCCAGATGTGTTGTGAGCACTCTGAACCCCCAAGTGCTTCACAGAAGTTTATAATGCAGAGCAGTGAAAATAAAAAAATCATTTGTTTTACTCAAAAATTATTTTTAAGCCCGCTATTTTTATTTTTACAAGGCTAACAGCAGAAATTGGAACCCCAAAGTTGTTGTGCAATTTGTCCTGAGTACACTGATACCCCATATGTGGGGGAAACCACTGTTTTGGTGCATGGAAGTGCTCAGAAGGGAAGGAGCGCCATTTTAGCCGCATTTTTTTATTTTCACAAGGGTAACAGGAGAAATTGGACCCTAAAAGTTGTTGTACAGTTTGTCCTGAGTACACTGATATCCCATATGTGGGGGGAACCACTGTTCGGGCACACGTCGGGCTCGGAAGGGAAGTAGTGAGTAACGTTTTGAAATGCCGACTTTGATGGAATGGTCTGCAGGCGTCATGTTACGTTTGCAGAGCACCTGATGTGCCTAAACAGTAGAAACTCCCCACAAGTGACCCCATTTTAAAAACTAGACCCCCAAAGGAACTTATCTAGATGTGTGGTGAGCGCTTTGAACGCCCAAGGGCTTCACAGAAGTATTTAATGCCCGGGCATGAAAATAAAAAATCATATTTTTTTCACGAACATGATTGTTATGTTTCAGTAGCTAAGGAGGACAGGAACAACAGCAGGGCAGCCGAACACCTGAGATGTTGGTAACTAATGGGTTGCAGATTCCTAAACTAACGACACAACTAGAGGTAGCCGTGGAGCGTTACTACGTTGATCCTAGACGCCTCGTCACAGCCTGAGAGATAACTACTCCTAAAGGCAGAAAGATGAAAGCTATGTGCCCCGGAGCAGATCCCAAAGAAAATAGGAAGCCCCCAAACATATAATGGTGGTTAGACAAGATGAAAATACAAACATAGGCAGAAAATAGACTGAGCAAACGCTGGGGCCACAAGCTGACTAAATAGGATAGGACAGGAGAGATTACATTCTGCAACCCAGAAAACCCTACAAAAATCCAACAATTCTGATTACAAAAATACTGAGATCAGACAATCTCGCCACCCACTAATTCAGATCTCAGTGTGAACAAAAACCAAGCCGCAGCCGCTGAAAAAACAGGAAAAAGCAAATGAGCAAATAACAATGGCTGCAGATAAACTGTGAGGAGCCTGGCTGACCTGGCTGACCTCCACAAAAGTGCAGAAAACAATACAAAAAGCAAGCACAAAAAGAAAAGCAAAAAATATCTTATCTGAAAGCAGGAGATGCAGGCAAGACTCCTGCAAACTTCCAAATGAACCAGGAACCACAATTGAGACAAGAACAATTGATCACTGGCAACCATCATGGGAGGGAACCTCCCTTATATCAGACCAGTCCGTGATCCCGATTGCCACTCCTCGCTGAAAGGTTCAGTACTGTCTGTAACCACCAGAGGGAGCCTCTGCTCAGAAACCATCTCTAGCACATTCATAACAGTACCTCCCCCTTGAGGAGGGGTCACCGAACCCTCACTTGTCCAACCAGGCCGATCAGGATGAGCTCAGTGATAGGCACGGATCAGTCTCCTAGCATGGATGTCTGAAGCAAACACCCAAGAATTGTCCTCCTGACCATAACCTCTCCACTTAACCAAATACTGGAGTTTCTGTCTAGAAAAATGAGAATCCAATATTTTCTCAACCACATACTCCAGATTGCCCTCAACCAAAACAGGGTCAGGAGGCTCAGCCATAGGAACCACTGGCTCGACAAACCTCTTCAATAAGGACTTGTGGAACACGTTATGGATCTTAAATGTCCCTGGAAGAAGCAAATGGAAGGAAACAGGATTAAGAATCTCCATGATCTTATAAGGTCCAATGAACCTGGGCTTAAACTTTGGAGATGCAACCCTCATAGGGATATTTCTTGAGGACAACCAAACCAAGTCCCCCACTTTAAACTGAGGACCATCAGTCCTATGCCGGTTGGCAAACCGTTGGGCCTTCTCCTGAGAGAGAGACAACCTCTCCACTACCTGGTCCCAAATCTGCTGCATTCGCTCCACAGCAGAGTCAACACCCGGACAGACAGAAGCCTCCGCCTGTCCCGAAGAAAATCGAGGGTGAAACCCAAAATTGCAGAAAAATTGAGACATCAAGGTGGCAGAGCTAGCCCTATTATTAAAAGCAAACTCAGCCAAAGGCAAAAAAGAGACCCAGTCATCTTGATCAGCAGACACAAAGCATCTCAAATAAGTCTCCAAGGTCTGGTTTGTTCTCTAGGTTTGTCCATTGGTCTGAGGATGAAAAGCAGAGGAGAAAGATAATTGAACACCAAGTTTAGAACAAAATGTCCTCCAAAATCTGGAAACAAACTGGACTCCTCTGTCAGACACAATGTTCTTCGGAATGCCATGTAACCGAACCACGTGCTGAAGGAACAAAGGCACCAATTCGGAGGAGGAAGGTAACTTAGGTTATGGCACAAGATGTATCATCTTGGAAAACCTATCACAGATTACCCAGATAACGGTCATTCTCTGAGAAACAGGGAGGTCGGAAATAAATCCATAGAGATATGGGTCCATGGCCTCTTGGGCACAGGTAATGGCATTAACAAACCACTAGAGTGAGAGCAAGGCTTGGAGCGAGAGCAAGTCCCACAGGACTGCACAAATTCCCTGACGTCACGAGACAAAGTAGGCCACCAAAAGGATCAACTCACCAAGTCTCTGGTACCAAAAATCCCAGGATGACCAGCCAATGCGGAACAATGAATCTCAGACATCACACTCTTCTTCCACTGGTCTGGGACAAACAATTTCCCAATAGGGCAGCGCTCAGGTTTATCATCCTGAAACCCTTCCAAGGCCAGTCTCAAATTGGACGAGATGGCGGAAAGAACTACACCCTCTTTCAAAATAACAGTAGAATCAGATAACTCAGGAGAGTCCGCAAAGAAACTCCTCGAGAGGGCATCCGCCTTAACATTCTTAGTGCCAGGAAGAAAAGAAACCACAAAATTAAAACGTGTGAAAAATAAGGCCCACCTGGCCTGTCTAGGATTAAGTCGCTTGGCTGATTCGAGATAAACCAGATTCTTATGGTCCGTGAGGACCACCACCTGATGTTTGGCTCCTTCCAGCCAATGTCTCCACTCTTCAAAGGCCCACTTCATGGCCAATAACTCCCGATTACCCACGTCATAATTACGTTCAGTTGGAGAAAATTTTCGAGAGAAAAAGGCACAAGGGTTACTCTTAGAGGTCTCTGGATCTCTTTGGGACAAAACGGCACCTGCCCCAATTTCAGAGGCATCAACCTCCACCTGAAACGGTAGAGAAACATCAGGCTGCCGTTAGAACAGGAGCAGAAGTGAATCTCTGCTTAAATTCCTGAAACGCAGAGACTGCCTCAGGAGGCCAATTCACCACATCGGAACCCTTTTGGGTCAAATCAGTCAATGGTTTAACATTACCGGAGAAATTACCAATAAATTTACGATAAAAATTGGCAAAACCCAAAAATCTCTGAAGAGCCTTTAATGAAGTAGGTTGGACCCAATCACAGATGGCTTGAACCTTGACCGGGTCCATTTCAATAAAAGACTGAGACAAAATGAATCCCAGAAATGAGACCTTCTGTACGCCAAAAAGACACTTTGATCCCTTCACATACAGTGCATTCTCTCTCAAAATCTGGAACACAGTCCGAACATGTTTCACATGAGAGTCCCAGTCATTGGAAAATATCAAGATATCATCCAAATAAACAATCAGAAATTTATCCACAAAATCCCTGAAAATATCATTCATGAAGGATTGGAAGCCGGAAGGAGCATTAGTGAGCCCAAAGGGCATCACTAGGTACTCAAAATGCCCCTCTGGGGTATTAAACGCTGTCTTCCATTCATCCCCGTGCTTAATGCGAATAAGGTTATACGCCCCCTGAGGTCAAGCTTGGTAAACCAACTAGCACTTTTCACCCTGGAAAACAGGTCAGAAATCAAGGGTAACGGATATTGATACTTCACAGTGATCTTATTCAAGAGACGATAATCAATACACGGCCTCAATGAACCATCCTTTTTGGCCACAAAGAAAAAACCGGTGAAGAGGATGGTCTGATATGACCCTTCTCCAATGACTCTTTGATATAAGATCGCATAGCATCGTGTTCAGGTACAGACAAGTTAAAAAGGTGACCTTTAGGAAATTTACCACCAGGCACTAATTCAATAGCGCAATCATAGCTCTTGTGAGGGGGCAAAGATGCAGATTTACTTTCACTAAATACATCCGAAAAATCAGTCAAAAAGTCAGGAACATCCTGAGACTTGGGAGAGGCAGAAAAAACAGGAGTGTCGGCATTAACACATTGGCAGCCCCAACTGGTCACAGACACAGATTTCCAATCCAAAACAGGATTATGAGACTGTAACCAAGGGAAACCTAGTACAACAATGTCATGCAGATTATACAGCACCAGAAATTTGCAACTTTCCTGATTATCTGATTCAACCCTCATTATCACCTGAGTAGAAAACTGGGGTTTATTCTCCGCCAAAGGGGTAGAATCAATGCCCAGTAGGGGAATAGACTTCCGCAGGGGTATCATGGGAAACCCACAACATTTGGCAAAGTCAAAATCCATCAGGTTAATAGCTGCTCCTGAATCAACAAAAGCCTGAGCAGAAAATGTGGACAGGGAGCAAATCAGGGTAACAGTCAACAGAAATTTAGTCTGAACACTACCCAAGACAACTGAGCGTGCAAAACGTCTTCCCGCTTAGGGCATACTCAAATAGCATGAGAGGCATCACCACAGTAGAAACATAACCCATTGCGCTTTCGAAACTCATGAGGCTGAGCCCCAGAAGTCACTCTATCACTGTAAGGTTCTGTGTACATGTTCCTGAAACTCAGTTTGTTCGTCAGCCATTTTACTTTCTGTCTTGCTGCAGCTATCTTGCCCTCAGTCAAAATGGAGTTTCCAGCTTGCATGTTCCCGCCCTGATTCTCTAATTTTGCTTCTTAAGCAGCCACAGCTGAGCAATCAGTGCTTCAGAATCTAGCCTGCAGTGAACCTGTGATCTGACCCCTGAAGCCTTGGACCTTGTACTCCAGCTATTCCTACTGAGGAACTCTGAAGCACTTGTGGACTCTGAACCCTGCTCTTTGAAAGACCCACGTTTGCATGGACTTACGGTAACAGAGAAGAAGATCCTGAACCTGTTGTGGAGAGTGATTGCTGAGCTTAGATTACTCTGGCCTGCTGTGTCTCCTGCTTCTGTGTCTGCAAACTGTGTGACTATTTTTGCCAACTTGTATGAAGTAATACAAGACTTTCTATATCAAACCTGTGTCTCATGTATTTTCATCGCACCCAAGCACAAGACGCTATATGAACTGTACTACATACATTACAAGATTCTGAAGCCAAACGTTAGTGTCTGCTGGGTCTGGAAAGGCTGTGTCTGCTGTAACTGTGGATATCGGATGTCCGGTTGTACTTCTGTGATGATAGTGGTTGTGACTTCTCACAACCATTCCAGGTGAGCAGTTCCCTTAATTTTTTTTTCTCTGCAGTGTTACCACAGGTAAACACTATTGTTTTTTTTTTTCCTTTCCTCTTCTTCCAGTACTCCTGTCTTAAAAGATCTGGAAAATGGAGGCCCGCATAAAGGAACTTTGCGGAGTGACTGATAATATCCTTGCAGATTTGCAGAATATAAAGACCCGTTTTACAAATCTACAGGACCTCACTAATCACAATTTGCAAGTGTTTGGACAGACTGCCCAGGATTTGCGAGCCAGGATTGAGGTTCTAGAAGGGCGAGTCCAGGCTCCTGCCGTAGCCCCGAGTTCTGGGATTCCCAAGTTGCCCCCTTTTCGTTTTGGCGGTGAACGTGAGAAATTCAGGGGATTTATTAATCAATGCAATCTTTTTTTTTCCGCACAAGCTTCACAATTTCCCACTGAACGATCTAAGGTGCTTACTATAATTATGTTGCTTACCAACAAGGCTTTGATGTGGGCAAACCCTCTGATTGAGACTGAGGATGATTGTTTGAATCACCTTGATGATTTTATTTCAGCCATGGGGCAGGTGTTTGATGACCCCAATCGAGGTGCAACAGCTGAAGCAGCCATGTTAGCTTTGCGCCAAGGTAAGCACTCGGTAGCTGAATATGCCTTGGATTTCAGGAGATGGGCCCTTGATACCACCTGGGACAGTTCTGCCAAAAAATCTATTTTTCGAAAGGGGTTATCTCCACTGATTAAGGATGAACTTGCTCGTGCCGACCCTCCCACTGCGTTAGGTGATTTTATTAACTACTGCATCCGTATTGATACTCGTCTGACTGAACGCAGGCAAGAGAGATGGTTCGAAAGCAATCGCACTAACCTTTTCCTACCTTCCTCTCCAGCTAAGGAACCTTTGAGTAGGATTACACGGGAACCTGAACCTCAACCCATGCAGGTAGACTCTTTACAACGACGGGTTAGTGATGCACGCAAGGAACATCGTTTTAAGGAGAATCTATGTTTCTATTGTGGTAAGTCAGGGCACTTCATTATAAACTGCCCCAGCCGTTCTCGTAAGACTACTGCAGCACTCATTCACTGTGAGTGTTGCGAGAGGGGATCTGTCAGGTCCGAGCCTCAGGCTCCAGAGAGATCTGCAGCAACAGATCTTGATTTCTCGGACTTAAACTCCGTTACCTCTGAGGACGTTGACTGTGTAAACGCTGCCATTTTTCAAGTTTCCTCAGCGGTGTCCCAGCTGAGTTGTAAGAAAAACAATTCTCATTGCTTTCTTTCCATCAAACTCTGGGTTGACTCAACTTGGGTGTCTAGCTCTGCTATGATCGACTCAGGGGCAAGTGGAAATTTTATGGATGTCTCCTTTGCTCTGAAACAGGGGATACGTTCAGTGAAGAAGGCTACTCCAGTACAGATGGAAACTGTGGATGGCTCCCTGCTGACCTCTGGACCAGTGGATCAGGAAACAGAGCCTTTGAGGGTTCTTATGGGTAAAGATCATCAAGAGAAACTGTCCTTTATGCTTATCTCTTCTCCCCACTTTCCCATTATTCTAGGGCTACCATGGCTGCAGGCTCAGAATCCTACCATTAACTGGGAGACCAAGGAATTACACTTTCCAGAGAAACAGATGAGTCCAAAAGTTTCAGCTTGCTCTGTTCCTAAAGGAATCATGTCAGTCCCTGAACTACCAGCTGTATACCAGGACTATGTGGATTTATGTGACAAGAAGAACGCTGACCAGCTTCCTCCTCACCGTCCATATGATTGTCCAATTGAATTATTGCCTGGAGCAGAGATACCTTTTGGTAAGATCTACCCCCTGGCAGGGCCCGAGCTAAAGGCTTTAAAGGATTACATAGACGAAAATCTAGCCAAGGGCTTCATACGCCCCTCTTCATCTCCTGCAGGTGCACCTATCTTCTTTGTAAAGAAGAAAGATGGATCTCTGAGACCCTGCGTAGACTATAGGGAACTCAATAAGGTTACTATTCGAAACCGTTATCCATTGCCTTTAATCCCTGAGTTATTGGAGAGAGTGCGACATGCCAAAATTTTCTATAAACTAATCTTCGTGGGGCCTATAACTTAGTCCGTATTAGACCTGGGGATGAATGGAAGACTGCATTCAGGTCACGCTATGGACACTTTGAATATCTAGTTATGCCTTTTGGTCTGAGTACCGCCCCAGCCACTTTCCAACACTTGGTGAATGACATCTTCAGGGATCTCCTAAATACATTCGTGGTGATTTATTTGGATGATATTCTAATTTTTTCTAACTCCACAGAGGAACATCATGGACATGTGAGAATGGTCTTGGAACGTCTAAGACAAAATCATCTTTACATCAAACTTGAAAAGTGTGAATTCCATAGGACCGAAATTCAATTTCTGGGGTATGTACTGTCTACACAAGGAATTAGTATGGATGGAAGCAAAACCCAAGCCATCAAGGATTGGCCAAGTCCTAGAAATGTGAAGGAGGTACAGCGCTTCATCGGGTTTGCCAACTTCTATAGACGTTTCATTAGGAATTTCTCTGAGGTAGTGTCACCTATCACCCAACTTACCCGGAAAGAGTCTAGGTTCTCCTGGACTCCCCAAGCCCAGGAAGCATTTTCCCGTCTAAAAGATAAATTTACCACTGCACCTATCTTAATACATCCCAACCCCGAGCTTGCCTTCATAATAGAGGTGGATGCTTCAGACTGTGCCGTTGGAGCTATACTCTCTCAGAGAACAGGTGAGAAGAATGTCTTGCATCCCTGTGCCTTCTTTTCCCAGCAGTTGTCTTCGGCTGAGAGGAACTACGATGTGGGCAATAGAGAGTTGTTGGCCATTATTGCCGCCTTCAAAGAATGGAGACACCTTCTTCAGGGAGCTGCACAGCAAATAGTCGTCCTGACAGACCATCGTAACCTTGAATTTATCAGGTCGGCTAAGTGCCTGACTCCTCGCCAGTGTCGCTGGAATCTTTTCTTAAACCAATTTAATTTTATCATTTCTTATAGACCAGGATCGCGCAATGGAAAGGCTGATGCACTCTCTAGGATTTACTCAGCAGAGACACGTCCAATTACTCCTCCTAAGACTATTCTTCCTGACTCTAGATTCCTGGGAGTGATTCATAATCAAGACCTACTTAAGGACATCAAGGAAGCATACCATGCGGATTCCTTTTTGGCACAACCCCCAAGGGACGTAAGTCTTGTCTTTAAGAATGGTGTGTGGATTCAGGGACAACGCCTGTATATTCCTGAAACAGTCAGATTGAGAGTATTGCAACTCATTCACAATTCCAAGATAGCTGGGCATAGAGGAATTCTAAAGACACAGGAATTTCTTTCTCGTTTCTTTTGGTGGCCCACTTGCAGGAAGGATGTTTTAAACTATGTCACTTCATGTGAAGTCTGTGCAAGATGCAAAACACCTCGCTCCTCACCAACTGGTCTGTTACAGCCTCTTCCCACCCCGTCCCGCCCGTGGGGATCCATTTCTATGGACTTCATTGTGGAGTTACCAACCTCTCAAGGGAAGAACACCATTCTAGTGGTGGTTGACCGTCTAACAAAGGCAGCTCATTTTATTCCTTGTGTCGGCTTACCCACTGCAAAACAGACATCAGATCTGATGATTAAAGATGTGTTTCGCTTACATGGCATACCGGATGAGGTTATTTCGGATCGAGGGGTGCAATTCACTTCTAGGTTTTGGCAAAATTTCTGTGCAGCATTGGACATTAAAGTAAACCTTTCTTCTGCTTTTCATCCCCAGACTAATGGACAGACCGAACGAACCAATCAAACCCTGGAGCAGTATCTCCGCTGCTTTATCTGTTACCTACAGGATGATTGGGTGGATCTACTTCCATTAGCTGAGTTCTCGTATAACAACTCTCAGAGTGCCTCCACTAAGCAGTCTCCTTTTTACTCTAATCTAGGTTATCATCCTAACATTCTACCACGATTTCCCATAGAAACGCCTTTACCAGCAGTGGCTGAAAGAATCACGTCTTTACAGAAGAATATGGATCTTCTAAAGGAGAATCTGGAATCGGCTCAGGAAAGGTACAAGAAAGCAGCAGATAAATTTCGTAAACCTGCACCAGCTTTCAAGGTAGGAGACTTGGTCTGGCTGTCAACCAGAAATCTTAAGTTAAGGATTCCATCGTCTAAGCTGAGACATAAGTACATTGGACCTTATAAAATCAGTAAAATTATAAGTGCCGTTGCTTGTCGTCTTCAACTGCCCAGAACTATGAGAATCCACCCTGTCTTTCATGTATCCCTACTAAAGGCTGCGACACCCAATACGTTTCCTGGACGTTCTTCTCCTTGCCCTGACCCAGTGCTAGTCGATGGTCAGGAAGAATTTGTGGTGGAAAGGATTTTAGATTCCAGGTTGTATAGAAATCAGTTACAATATCTGATTAAATGGCAGGGCTACCCAGTGGAGGACAACTCATGGGAACCAGTCAATAACGTTAATGCTCCTCGCTTGCTCCGTCAGTTTCATCAGAGGTACCCACACAAGCCTGGTCTGAGGTCATCCGGAGGTTGTCCCTAAGGGGGGAGTAATGTAAGGTTCTGTGTACATGTTCCTGAAACTCAGTTTGTTCGTCAGCCATTTTACTTTCTGTCTTGCTGCAGCTATCTTGCCCTCAGTCAAAATGGAGTTTCCAGCTTGCATGTTCCCGCCCTGATTCTCTCCTTTTGCTTCTTAAGCAGCCACAGCTGAGCAATCAGTGCTTCAGAATCTAGCCTGCAGTGAACCTGTGATCTGAACCCTGAAGCCTTGGACCTTGTACTCCAGCTATTCCTACTGAGGAACTCTGAAGCACTTGTGGACTCTGAACCCTGCTCTTTGAAAGACCCACGTTTGCATGGACTTACGGTAACAGAGAAGAAGATCCTGAACCTGTTGTGGAGAGTGATTGCTGAGCTTAGATTACTCTGGCCTGCTGTGTCTCCTGCTTCTGTGTCTGCAAACTGTGTGACTATTTTTGCCAACTTGTATGAAGTAATACAAGACTTTCTATATCAAACCTGTGTCTCATGTATTTTCATCGCACCCAAGCACAAGACGCTATATGAACTGTACTACATACATTACAATCACACTGCATGGGCTCAGAAGCTGGCTCACAAGGCAACACTATCTCACGCATACCTCTGCGCTCACGCAAACGTCTGTCAATTTGAATAGCCAATGACATAGAATCATTGAGACCAGAGGGAGCAGGGAATCCCACCATAACATCTTTTACCTTCTCTGACAGCCCCTTCCGAAAAAGGGCTGCCAAAGCATCATCATTCCATTTGGTCAGGACTGCCCACTTTTGGAATTTCTGACAGTACAACTCAGCGTCTTCAAGACCCTGATTTAATGCCAACAAGGTTTTTTCAGCTTGATCAGTGACATTAGGTTCATCGTACAATAACCCTAGAGCCAGAAAAAATGCATCAATATCATTCAAAACAGGATCCCCAGGTGTCAGGGAAAAAAGCCCAATCCTGAGGATCGCCGCGCAGGAGAGAGATGACAATTTGAACCTGCTGTGCTGCGTTACCTGAGGACTTAGGCTTTAAGGCAAAAAACAACTTACAGTTATTTTTGAAATTCAGAAATTTAGCCCGATCCCCCAAATACAAATCTGGCATGGGAATCCTAGGTTCCACAACCGGCAACCTATCAAGATAGGTAGCAATACTCCGAACCTCAGTGGCAAGCTGATCCACACAGCCAGACAACTGTGCAAACTCCATTGAAAGAAAAGAAAAATCCTCCTCAGCACCCAGAGAAAAAAAGGGAAAAAATGCAACAGACAGAAAAAAAAAAATCTCTGACAACTCTGACAACTTTTTTCTTTACACACTATTTTTCCCTTCTGTGAGTACCATATAATTTTCAGTTATGGCCGGTGATACTGTTGTGTTTCGGTAGCTGAGGAGGACAGGAACAACAGCAGGGTAGCAGAACACCTGAGATGTTGGTAACTCATGGGTTGCAGATTCCTAAACTAATGACACAACTAGAGGTAGCCGTGGAGCGTTCCTACGTTGATCCTAGACGCCTCGTCACAGCCTGAGAGATAACTACACCTAAAGGCAGAAAGATGAAAGCTATCTGCCCCGGAGCAGATCCCCAAAGAAAATAGGAAGCCCCCAAACATATAATGGCGGTTAGACAAGATGAAAACACAAACATAGGCAGAAAATAGATTGAGCAAACGCTGGGGCCACAAGCTGAATAAATAGGATAGGAAAGGAGAGATTACTTTCTGCAACCCAGAAAACCCTACAAAAATCCAACAATTCTGATTACAAAAATACTGAGATCACACGATCTCGCCACCCGCTAAATCAGATCTCAGTGTTAACAAAACCAAGCTGCAGCCACTGAAAAAACAGGAAAAAGCAAATGAGCAAATAACAGTGGCTGCAGATAAACTGTGAGGAGCTCAGGCCCCAGGAGGGGACCTGGCTGACCTCCACAAAAGTGCAGAAAACAATGCAAAAAGCAAGCACAAAAAGAAAAGCAAAAAATATCTTATCTGAAAGCATGAGATGCAGGCAAGACTCCAGCAAACTTCCAAATGAACCAGGAACCACAATTGAGACAAGAACAATTGATCACCGGCAACCATCATGGGAGGGAACCTCCCTTATATCAGACCAGTCAGTGAACCCAGATTGCCATTCTTCGCTGAAAGGTTCAGTACTGTCTGTAACCACCAGAGGGAACCTCTGCTCAGAAACCATCTCTAGCACATTCATAACAGTATACACTGCGGAGCAAAGCCTCGCTCCGGTGGTTCTCTGTATTGAACTGAGCACAGTGTTTGACATTCAGGAGTGTGGAAGCTCCCCTCATTCATCAAAGGCTCTCCCCTTGCCCCATGGATTGGAACCTCCTTCCCTACGGAAACCTTCGAGAAGTCGCTGTTGTCGGTGCCACAGTTGGAGAACCGAGGCGCTGCAATCAAGACGACTACAGACTGATAAGTTTTTCTGCCTTTTACTTATTGAACTATCGTTCGCCCCTGTCCTATCCCTACTGAGCTCCTAGTTCTACCTAAATCCCTATATCACTCCCATCTCCCATTACTCCCTGTGTGGAGTATACTTGTTGTTAATAAATCTGTTAACTCTTGATCTGTCTCCTACTGTGACGACATCCCGCGTTCCTGCGATTAGTGTGGTGTGTATTGGCCTAGAGACCCTTATTCAAATCCATTCTGCATTTTCTTGCATCCTATGCCTGACTACCCCTGCAGTATATGTGTATGATACATAACTACGTAGGATCTGTTCACTCTTACTCTTGGTAGTCATAAGTGGACAGAGAAGGAAGTGCAGACACCAGATTCACTGCCACTGAAATCAATGGGAGAGTGGCGCTGCTATGGCACTTCCACCTCCTCTGTTGGTCAGTGACATCACTATGGAAACACACCGGTCAGTGGGTGCTCTTGTCTGCTAGCCTGGCTGTTTTTCAAGAGCCTGCAAGAACCAGGGCTCATCCCACTGAAGGCCCACACTCGATACCCGTGGGTAGAACATCACTCAAACAACACAGGGTGAGGGGAACACACATTGGTAAGACTATTGGTTAGCCAGCAGAAAAAAACACAGAGGTATAACGACTGTGGCTGCAGGGATCAAAGCCATGACCAGGCACGGGAGTACAGGTGCCTGCTTCTGCTGGATCTGCGGGCTCACTGAAGACGAAGATCCAGGTGACATGCAACATGTTGCAGAGACCCATCGAGTCCCTACACTGCGATACATGCTGCCGGCGCAGTGGCTGTGAGCTGACATTGGAGGTGCAGCTACAGGGAGCGGTGCATGACAATGGTGAACATTCCGATTTTAGCTGCCGGGCTGTGCAGTGGCTACAAAAGACACTGGGCGATGTGGGAGCAGAGGAAAGGTGAGTAGAATGTTTTTTTTTTTAAATTATACATTAGGGGCAGAATGGGGACACATAAGCTAAGATTGGGGACCATGTAAACCAGGATTGGGACATATATACAAGAAAGGGGGCTTATATACCAGGATGGAGACCATGTGGACCATACATACCAGGAAGTGGACCATATATACCAGCATTGGGACATATATACAAGGTTGCGGACATATTCACCAGGATGATGGTCATATATACAGTAACAGAATGGGGGACATTACTACATAATGAAGGGGGAGGGGAGCAATTCATAAGTCTTTATAGAATTTAGAACACAACAGGGGCTCATACATCTGACCAACGTGTGTGTGTGGGGGGGGGCAGGTCCTAATTTCGCACTGGGGCCCATCGGACTCCAGTTACACAACTGCAAAAACATATACATTCTCAGCAAGAACACAAGGTGGTATAAGTGACAGAATCTCACCTTTCTGCTGTGCCTTCTGGGATTCCAGGAACAACTATCTCTGCCAGCAGCAGCCTGCTTTTGGTGGGCGCACACTGAGATGATAATGTATTAGATATGACCTGCAGTCCCATGTAACTCCACGTATAATACAGTGATACTCTTGTGAGAACTGATAGCAGTGATGGCTCCTGTGGATCACACTGCTTCTGGTTCTGCATGTGCTGCTGTTTTGGGCTGGTGGGAGTGTTGTCATATGCAGCAGATCAGAACTTATATATGTGTAACAGGAGGACTTTATGCTGACCTGACAGTAGATGGCGATGTTGTGTAACGTTTCCTTCTTTAATGTATTGTATAAGAATTAGTCTCTCTTCTGTTTTTTAGTTTCACTTTCGTTTTGTTCCTGTTAGCTGATGCAATGCTGTAATGTCTGTGCATTATTCCTTCACCTCATGTTCAGAGAAGTAAATGCTTGTTATCCCATGCAACTTTCTCTGTGAAGTTTCCTCTGCAAAGGTGTGGATTCAGAAGCTGTGCAACAGGTTATGGGCCCAGACACCCAGACACAGACACCCAGGCACCCAGATACAGCGTATCCAGACACCCAGAGCACCAGAGAATACCAGATACCCAGGACACTGGAACTGTCAGCAAGACCCTGGTGAATGCAGAAGAATTCTTCAGTGCAAGTCTCTCCAAACAAGTAAGATAAGTTAAAAATGATGAATAGCACAGAGCTAAAACTCACAGTAGCTAAACTGAATGATGAGAACTATCAGCTATGGAAGTTCAAAGTAGAGATGTTATTGTCTAAAGATGATTTATGGGAAGTAATCACTACAGATAGACCTGATGAAGATAATCAGACATGGGATAGTAAAAATAGACAAGCGAGAGCTACCATCAGCTTATTAGTGGATGAGGCTCAATTAATACATATAAGAAATGAAGAAACAGCGAAAGGAATGTGGGAAGAATTGGGAAAGCTATATAAGAGACCCAGCTTAAATCACAAGTTATTTTTACTAAGAAAGCTGTACAGTATGAGACTAAATGCAGACAGTGACATGCAGAAGCATATATTCTCAATGATGGAAGTGATATTACAGCTAAGATCTATTGGTGAAGATATTAAGGAAAGCCATATAGCAGCAATTTTATTGTGCAGTTTACCAGATTCATATACAGCTTTAATAAATGCTCTAGAGACAAGACCAGAAACTGACATTACATTAGAGTTTGTGAAGACCAGACTCATAGATGAATATTAGAGAAGGAAAGAGCAAACAAATGATTCTTCTACTGAAAAAGATAATGGAAATGCTCCTAAAGCTACAGAACTTAAAAAACCCTATAATAAAGAGACAAGAGAATGCTTCAGATGTAAGAAAAAAGGTAATTTAAAGAAAGACTGTACTATATGGAAAGCAGAACAAAAGAAACTACACCATAAAGATAATATACAGAAGGTGAAAAACACAATTTCTGATTCATGTGAAAATAATTGGAATGGCACATTTAAAGTAACTGATAAGAAATCATCACTTGGTTGGTTTATTGATTCAGGAGCAACGAGTCATATGACAAGTGACAAGAATTTCTTTACTGATCTTAATTTAAATAAGAAAGAAGCCATTTATCTTGCAGATGGAAGCAAAATAACCGCAGAAGGTATCGGACAAGGTATGCTAAATTGTTCAAACAAGTTCGGACAAGATTCAAAGATACTTGTAAAGGATGTGTTGTATGTTCCAAAATTGGAAGGCGGATTATTATCTGTGAAACGTTTAACAGCAAAAGGACTTACAGTAAAATTCAAAGTTAATGAGTGTGCAATTCTTGCAGGAAACAAGTTGATAACCAAAGTCAAGGCAGATGAACAATTATATCATTTTGACAAACCAAAGGAACAGATGAAGGTATGTACACATGATCACAAAAACTGTATTCACATGTGGCATAGACGTCTAGGACATAGACACCCGGACAGTATAAGGGAACTACAGAGAAAAGAATTGACAAAAGATTTAAAGATATCAGATTGCTCAATTACCATAAGATGTGAATGTTCTATAAAATCCAAAGCCACAAGGATATCTATTCCAAAAGAAAGTGAGATGAAAAGCAAAAAACCACTTGATTTGGTGCATACTGATGTATGTGGACCCATGAAAGTGACTACATCAGGAGGCAATAGATACATGTTGACTTTTATAGACGACTACTCAAGATACACAGTCACATACTTAATTAAGAACAAAAGTGAAGTTTTTGATAAACTTGTAGACTATGTAACAAGATCAAGTAACAAATTTCAAAAGAAGCCAATTGTCATCAGAAGTGATAATGGAGGTGAATTTACAGGTCACAGAATAGAAGACTACTTAAGACTAGTGTTGAGCGATACTGCTCGATATCTAAAAATATTGGATCGGAATGGTATCGCCGATATCACTAAATATCGTCGATATCCGATTCCGATACCGGAAGTCCCATGTAAGTCTATGGGAACCAAATATCGACATTAAAAAAACCCATTCTTGCCTTGTTGGTTAATTGTACATGAAGGAAAACAACAAAGACTAATGTAGAATGTATTGGGGGAGGTTGAGGAGACAATAAAGGCATACATGTTTAACCCAATGCATTGGAATAGCATTAATATATTTTTTTTTGGAAATACGTTTGGATTGACTAACAAATTGACAATGTTGTTAACCTTTTTTCTATTTTGGCAAATATGTATGTTTCACAACTTCCATGCTCTTCACCTTTTTAACTTTTGCCAGTGCCACACTTTCTCCTTCATAATCTTCAGCAGCACCATCTTTCTCATCAAATTATTCTTCATCTTCACCTTCTTAATCTTCTTCTTAAACTTCTTGCTATTCATGTTTTTGTTTACATTACTCATATTGTTATTATTAAACTAATTAATCTTCTTCATATTCAAATTCTTCATCTTCTTCCTCTTCATCTTCTTCACCATATTCTTATTTGTGACAGAGATTCTTGTACTTGTAATCTGTAAAAGTATGAATTGTTCATCCTTCCGTTCTTGCTGTCACAAAAGATTTAAATTACAACAGTATTTGTCTGTGTTCAGTTTAGCCTGCAGCAGCAGGCATTTTCCAGGGGCACCACGAGGAGGAACGAACTCACCCCCATACACTGCTTAGTCTTCTTCTGCTTAGAATTTAGAGCATATATTTTGCTCTTCATTTTGGTCTTATACTTCATGTTCTTCTGCTTTTTGATCTTCTGCTTATTGTTCTTCTGTCTCTTGTTCTGTATCTTGTAGTTTGTCTTAACCTTCTTTGTCCTGTTGGTGATCTTCTTCTGGGTAATCTTTTATTTTTTCTTTGTGATGGTGTTCAGGCTGGTTGGCTTCATGCTCGTCGTCCTTGTTGTCGTCATCTTCTTCTGGGTGGTCTTTAAGGTCGTCTAATTTCCGAGAACCAGCTGACGTTACTGGAACCCTGACGGGTATCAGATGGAGCAAGAGACAATGGAAGTAACGAGGACCAGCTGACTGTGCTGGAACCCGGAGGGGCAGCAGAAGGAAAAGAGGCAATGTCACAGCCGAGTACCAGCTGACGTTACTGTGACACGGTTACTAAGCAGGAGGTACCTGTGCTCCAAAGCACTACCAAGGACCAGCAGACGTTGGTGGAACTCGGATACGGAGATGGAGGCACCTAGGCCAAAGGCACTGGGGAGAACCAGTTGACGGTACTGGACCCCGGACGGGTAGCAGAAGGAAAAGAGGCAATGTCACAACCGAGTACCAGCTGACGTTACTGTGACACGGTTACTAAGCAGGAGGTACCTGTGCTCCAAAGCACTACCAAGGACCAGCAGACGTTGGTGGAACTCGGATACGGAGATGGAGGCACCTAGGCCAAAGGCACTGGGGAGAACCAGTTGATGGTACTGGACCCCGGACGGGTAGCAGAAGGAAAAGAGGCAATGTCACAACCGAGTACCAGCTGACGTTACTGTGACACGGTTACTAAGCAGGAGGTACCTGTGCTCCAAAGCACTACCAAGGACCAGCAGACGTTGGTGGAACTCGGATACGGAGATGGAGGCACCTAGGCCAAAGGCACTGGGGAGAACCAGTTGACGGTACTGGACCCCGGACGGGTAGCAGAAGGAAAAGAGGCAATGTCACAACCGAGTACCAGCTGACGTTACTGTGACACGGTTACTAAGCAGGAGGTACCTGTGCTCCAAAGCACTACCAAGGACCAGCAGACGTTGGTGGAACTCGGATACGGAGATGGAGGCACCTAGGCCAAAGGCACTGGGGAGAACCAGTTGACGGTACTGGACCCCGGACGGGTAGCAGAACGCACCCATGAAAATGTAAGTTGACAGGACGCAAGCCGTCCGCAGTTACCGAATCACACAGTCGTACAGTGGGTGCTTGTCCTATTGTCACAATGGAAACAGCCTTTATTTACATATCCCACAGCACACATAGGAATCACCTAAGCTGCAGGCACCATAGAGTCGGCTAACTCGAATGCAACACGACAGCACAACTTATTGGAGGATAATTGACGTTCACACTGCCAGGAAACAGCTGTCGTGCTGTAACCAGGCTGGCCAGGAGTCAGTACCCCTGCCAATTACTTACGAGCAACAAATGGCGGTGTTGTAGCCCAGCGAGTAGAGTTCAGGTGGTAGAAAGATGAACATAACAGGAGACATGGAAAACGTTGCCAAACAGTTATTTAATCTGAAAACGGACAGGCAAATTCAGGTGAGATCCATGCCTTGTTCATTTTCAGAAAAGTAAGCCGGTCTACATTCTCTGAGGATAGTCGCATGCGACGGTCTGTTACTACACCACCTGCAGCACTAAAGACGCGCTCAGATAATACACTGGCAGCAGGGCAAGCCAGCACCTCCAATGCATACTGGCTAAGCTCTGGCCATGTATCCAACTTAGAGACCCAAAATTTGAAAGGGGAAGAGGCATCTGGGAGTACACTTAGAGGGAAATCCAAGTAGTCTGTCACCATCTTACGGAAACGTTTCTTCCTGGTGACTGGAGCCGTCTCGGATGGTGTAGACCTTGCTGGCGCTCTCACAAAACTTCGCCACATTTGTAACATACAGCTCTTGCCCTGTGCAGAGGCGCTGCTTGTGCTCCCTCTTGTTGTAGAGGTGTCTACACTGCCTCGACGCACAGAGCTGCTTTGTAAAGCAGTAGCAGCAGCAGCAGCTCTCTCGGCTGGAATGTACAACAGTATGGATTGCACCAGTGTGTCTTGGTACTCCTGCATTTTACGGTCCCGGTTCACCGGTGTGATGAGGGTTTGTAAGTTGTCCCGGTAGCGAGGGTCTAGGAGGGTGTACACCCAATAATCTGACGTGGTGAGAATGTGGGCGATGCGGCGGTCGTTTCTCAGGCACTGAAGCATGAAATCAACCATGTGCTGCAGACTCCCAACTGGCCAACAAAGGCTGTCCTCTGGAAGAGGCGTCATCTCTGCCTCCTCTGCATCACCCCACCCTCGCTCTACATACTGACTAGAGCGTTGTGTACCTCCCTCTGTAGGGATTTCTTCCTCCTCCATTAACTCCTCCTCCTCCTCCTCATCCTCCTCACAAAGTGAGCCCTGCCCAGCCCTCTGTGAGGAACCACGTTGCGATGACTGTCCTGAAGGTAATTGAATTTGTGACTCCTCATCCTCCACCTCTTCCAAAACCTCTTCCTTTAGTGCTTTCAGTGATTTCTGAAGCAGGCAGATAAGGGGGACAGTCATGCTGACTAGTGCATCATCTGCACTCGCCATCCGCGTTGAGACATCAAACGCACGCAAAACGTGCAGATGTCCTTCATAGAGGCCCACTCAGTAGTGGTGAAGTGTGAACGGCGCAAATTGCGAGTTGATTGCGCCTGTTGCAGCTGATACTCCATTACTGCTGGCTGCTGCTCACACAACCGCTCCAACATATGTAACGTGGAATTCCACCTGGTGGGTACGTCACATATGATGCGATGTTCAGGAAGGCGAAATCTGACTTGCAGAGCTGCAATGCGCGATCTGGCCATGCTGGAACGTCGCAAGTGAGCGCACTCTAGGCGGACCTTGTGCAGCAGTGCATCAAGATCCGGATAGTCCCTCAAAAAACTCTGCACGACCAAGTTGAGCACATGTGCCAGACATGGTATGTGAGTGAGGTTGCCAAGGCCCAGAGCTGCCACCAGATTTCGGCCATTGTCACACACTACCAAGCCTGGCTGGAGATTAGCTGACAAAAACCACACGTCGCTCTCCTGCTTGATGGCATCCCAGAGCTCCTGCGCTGTGTGGCTTCGATTCCCCATAGAAATTAATTTCAGGACGGCCTGTTGACGTTTGGCCACGGCTGTGCTCATATCGGTCGCAACAGGTAAGCGTTCACGGTCCATGTGGAGGTATACCGTGACGGCTCGTGCAGCGATGATTCTGAGGAACTGGAGTAGGAGGAGGAATCAATGTGTACAGACTGGATTCCTGCAATCCTTGGAGTTGGCAGAACACGTACAGCGCCACTGGCAAGATCTGTACCCGGCTCCACAACATTGACCCAATGGGCAGTGAGGGAAAGGTATCGTCCCTGGCCATGGGTACTGGTCCACGCATCGGTGGTCAGGTGGACCCTGCTACTGACAGCGTTTAGTAGCGCATGTTTAACGTTTCCCTCGACATGTTTTTGCAGAGCAGGGACGGCTTGCCTGCTGAAATAAAATCGGCTTGGCACATTATATTGTGGGACTGCCAATGCCATAAAGTTCCTGAAACTGTCAGTCTCCACCAGCCTGAATGACAGCATTTCAAGGGACAGGAGTTTTGCAATGCCAGCATTCAGAGCCTGTGCTCGTGGATGGTTTGCCGAGTATGGCCGTCTTTTATCCCATGCCTGTGGTACCGATGGCTGTTTTGTGGTCTGGGAGTGTGACGATGACTGTGAACTTGCTGCTGTGGGTGGAATAACAGTTTGTCTATGGACAACAGTGACCGAGGTTCTTCCATGGAGATCCTGTGAGGAAGCCGAACCAGGTGTGTGTGAGCTGGAGGTAGAGGCTCCAACACGACCTGAAGATGTAGGTGCTGCTGTAGGTTGGCCTACATCTCCAGTGTGTCTTTGTAACTCAGCTACGTGCTTTGTCCGTACATGTTTCCACATATTTGTGGTATTCAGGTTACTGATATTTTTACCTCTTTTAACTTTTTGCTTACACAGCTTGCATTGAACATAGCAAATATCATCTACAAGTCTGTCAAAAAAGGACCACGCAGTGCAAGTCATGGGAGCGCCAATTTTGACATTTCTAAGAGAACTGCTCCCAACAGGTGCCAAACTGGAGGCTACAGGCAAGCGAGTCTGCAGCCTACCTCTCCCTCCTCTTTGTACCGTTGGGACAATCTCTTCCTCAGAGCTGCTCCCACCACCTTCCTGTTGCTCACGCCATGTTGGGTCTCTGACTTCATCATCTCCACTACCCTCTTCCAACACCTGCTGCTGTTGGATGGTCTGGGCAGCACCATGCTCCACAAAACCTGGCACCTGAGTCTCATCATCATCATAAGATGCGTTCTGCGGTGTGCTGTCCATCGGCACTGGCTCACCCGCCTCTTCAGATTGAGAGAGACACAGCTGTTGCGCATCACTGCATACTCCCTCTTCTTCAAATTGCAGAATGCTGCTTGCCTGTGCCCGTGTTTGCGAGCCAACAGATTCTGAGAACAGAAGCAGAGACTCAGCTGGCTCCTGTACAGAACTCTCTGACTGCCTGGGCAATTTGACAGGCGGTGAACAGACAGATGGTTGCTCAACAGTGTTGTGTTCCTGAGAGGAGGTGGAAGGAATTGAAGTCGATGCATTGGCTGCCATCCAACCAACAACGGCTTCAATTTGTTCAATTTGCACGCCGAGCTCCTACCAAACTGCGCATAAAGGAACGCTCATGGGTAAAACTGGTGGATGCTGTGTCACTGAGGGCGGCAGCAGCCACAGAATCCCCACGTCCTCTCCCTGCTGAAACTCCACGGCCACGACCACGTGCCTTACTCCCTGCCTTCTTCATCTTGGTAGATTGATAAAGAAAGTCAGAAAAGTTATAAGGCCTAAGTGTGGTTATTACGCAGAGACTGAAGTGAACACTGAAACACAACTGTTCACAATCTGTGAAAGGCTACTCCTTTGTCTACTTCTATAGTGTTTGCAACCAATGTATTGGATACGGATGGAAGCGCGTCACACTAATAGATTATATTTATTTTAAATGGAATGGAGCAGAACCAATTGGAGAGAAATGAAAAGGATGAGGCACTGAGACACGCTCAGCAGAGTACAAGCAGCAGTGCTTGAACAAGTAACTGGAGCGTGATGTGCACTCAAAAAATAAAAAACACAGACTGAAGTGAACACTGAAACACAACTGTTCACAATCTGGGAAAGGCTACTCCTTTGTCTACTTCTATAGTGTTTGCAACCAATGTATTGGATACGGATGGAAGCGCGTCACACTAATAGATTATATTTATTTTAAATGGAATGGAGCAGAACCAATTGGAGAGAAATGAAAAGGATGAGGCACTGAGACACGCTCAGCAGAGTACAAGCAGCAGTGCTTGAACAAGTAACTGGAGCGTGATGTGCACTCAAAAAATAAAAAACACAGACTGAAGTGAACACTGAAACACAACTGTTCACAATCTGTGAAAGGCTACTCCTTTGTCTACTTCTATAGTGTTTGCAACCAATGTATTGGATACGGATGGAAGCGCGTCACACTAATAGTTAAATTGCATGGAGCAGCAAGAATTACACTGAAGAAAAAAAAAAGAGTCTGTGAGTGACACGTGCAGATGCCTACAGACAGCGTTGCATGCAGAGCAAACTGCAGCGTCACCTGCACTCACACACACCTTGCAGAGCTGTTAAAACAACACTGCAGGCAAAAGGAAGCTTTACACAGCGGTTGGTGCTAGCCTGCCTACAGCACAGTACACTAAATCGCAATCTCTAACTGTCCCTCAGAGTCAGCACAGCAGCGTTCTGTCCCTTACTGAATTCACAGCACAGTGACGCTAAAATGGCGGCGGCACCTTTTATAGTGCATTCTGACATCATTTCAGCATCCAATCACAGCCATGCCATTAGTTAACATGACCGCAGCAGTACAGGATGTGCCCACACTTCTTAGGATTCCTCATTGGCTGACTAAAATCACATTGCCTCTCAAAGAATTATGGGAACTTCCGATTCCGGTATACGATATATGGAAAATATCGGAACTAAGTATCGAAAGGCCGAAACAGCTAATATCGGCCGATACCCGATACTTGCGGTATCGTATCGCTCAACACTACTTAAGACAAAATGGAATAGAACATCAGAAAACTATTCCATACACACCTGAACAAAATGGAGTAGCAGAAAGGAAAAACAGAACTCTAACAGAAATGATGAGATGTATGCTGACAGATTCTAAACTACCAGATAAATATTGGGGTGAGGCAGCAATGACAGCTACATATCTACAGAACCGACTTTTTTCCAGAAAACTGAAGAAAACTCCATATGAACTGTGGCAAGGTATGAAACCAAGTGTCAATCATTTAAAAGTTTTTGGATGTAAAGTTTTTATATTCATTCCAACAGAAAAACGTTCCAAACTTCAAAACAGATCCATGGAAGGAATATTTGTTGGATATAGTAAAAAAGGATATAGAATCCTAGATCCCAAAACAGACAGAGTTACAGTGAGTAACAGTGTGACATTCATTGAAGATTTAAATGAAGACATTATGATTTCAGTTGAAACAAAAAATGAGAAAAACAATAGTGACATAACTGAAGAAATATCTGATGAAAAAGAAGTAGAAATTAATGAGGAACAGAATACTGAAAGTGAAGAATCACAACTACAAACAGACACAGAACCAAGACGTTCAATAAGAGAGAACAAAGGAAAACCACCAAAACGCCTCTCATACAAGGCAAGTACAAGTATAACGTATGAATCTATCTCTTGGGAAGACATAGCTCGACTTCCAGAAGAAGAAGACTATGATGAAACATTTGCTCCAGTTGTCAAACACACTACAATAAGAACTTTACTTACAGTTGCAGCAGTGGAACAGATGGAACTAAGACATCTGGATGTAAAGACAGCTTTTTTGAATGGAGATTTAACAGAAGACATTTACATGGAACAACCTCCAGGATTCAAAGATTAAAGAAATCCAAACAAAGTTTGCAAACTACAGAAAAGCATATATGGTTTAAAACAAGCAGCTACAGCATGGAATGACAAAATCACGGAAGTACTAACAAATGAAAAAATTCAAAGAAGCAAAGCTGATCCATGCTTGTACAGTCATGGCCAAAAGTTTTGAGAATGACACAAATATTATATTTTCACATGATCTGCTGCCCTCTGGTTTTTATGTGTGTTTGACAGATGTTTTTATCACAGACAGAAATATAATAATTGCAAACATATGAGTAACAAAAGTTATATTGACAGTTAGAATGAGTTAATGCAGCAAGTCAATATTTGCAGTGTTGACCCTTCTTCTTCAGGACCTCTGCAATTCTCCCTGGCATGCTCTCAATCAACTTCTGGACCAAATCTTGACTGATAGCAGTCCATTCTTGCACAATCAATGCTTTCATTTTGTCAGAAGTTTTAGGTTTTTGTTTGGCCACCCGTCTCTTGATGATTGACCACAAGTTCTCAATGGGAATAAGATCTGGGGAGTTTCCAGGACATGGACCCAAAATCTCTATGTTTTGTTCCCTGAGCCATTTAGTTATCACCTTTACTTTATGGCAAGGTGCTCCATCATGCTGGAAAAGGCATTGTTGATCGCCAAACTGCTCTTGGAGGGTTGGGAGAAGTTGCTCTTGGAGGACATTCTGGTACCATTCTTTATTCATGGCTGTTTTTTTAGGCAAGACTGTGAGAGAGCCGATTCCCTTGGCTGAGAAGCAACCCCACACATGAATGGTTTCAGGATGCTTAACAGTTGGCATGAGACAAGACTGGTGGTAGCGCTCACCTTGTCTTCTCCCAATGAGGCGTTTTCCTGAAGTCCCAAACAATCGAAAAGGGGATTCATCAGAGAAAATAACTTTACCCCAGTCCTCAGCAGTCCACTGCCTGTACCTTTTGCAGAATATCAGTCTGTCCATGATGTTTTTTCTGGAGAGAAGTGGCTTCTTTGCTGCCCTCCTTGAGACCAGGCCTTGCTCCAAGAGTCTCCGCCTCACAGTGCGTGCAGATGCACTCACACCTGCCTGCTGCCATTCCTGAGCAAGCTCTGCACTGCTGGTAGCCGATCCCGCAGCTGAAACACTTTTAAGAGACGGTCCTAGCGCTTGCTGGTCTTTCTTGGGCGCCCTAAAGCCTTTTTGGCAACAATGGAACCTCTCTCCTTGAAGTTCTTGATGATGCGATAGATTGTTGACTGAGGTGCAATCTTTCTAGCTGCGATACTCTTCCCTGTTAGGCCATTTTTGTGCATTGCAATGATGACTGCTTGTGTTTCTTTAGAGATAACCATGGTTAACAGAAGAGAAACAATGATGCCAAGCACCAGACTCCTTTTAAAGTGTCCAGTGGTGTCATTCTTACTTAATCATGACAGATTGATCTCCAGCCATGTCCTCATCAACACCCACACCTGTGTTAATGGAGCAATCACTGAAAAGAGGTTAGCTGGTCCTTTTAAGGCAGGGCTGCAATGATGTTGAAATGTGTTTTGGGGGATAAAGTTCATTTTCTAGCCAAATATTGACTTTGCAAGTAATTGCTGTTAAGCTGATCACTCTTTATAACATTCTGGATTATATGCAAATTGCCATTAGAAAAAGTGAAGCAGTAGACTTTGTAAAAATTAATATTTGTGTCATTCTCAAAACTTTTGGCCATGACTGTACACAAAAAGGCTGAGTAATAGATGGATTTATGTAATCATATATGTAGACGACATTTTGATTTGTTTTAAACAAGAAAGGGATAAAGAAAACATTCTAAAAATCCTGAAGCAACATTTTGAAATCAAAGACTTGGGAAATGTAAAACAGTACCTAGGAATACAGATAGAAAGACAAGAAGTACTGTGGTTAAGACAATTGTTGACAGAATTAGGACAATCACACTTGGAACCAACAAAACTCAAAGAGGACCAAGGAGTCTTAAAGTTGGAGTATTGCCCTACTGAAGAAATGACTGCGGACATTTTCACGAAGGCGTTGAATGCTGATAAACATCAGAGACTAATAAAAAAGTTGGGTTTGATTGAATAAGTCCTTACTGTTGAGAAAGGGTGTTGTCATATGCAACAGATCAGAACTTATTATATATGTGTAACAGGAGGACTTTTTGCTGACCTGACAGTAGATGGCGATGTTGTGTAACGTTTCCTTCTTTAATGTACTGTATAAGAATTAGTCTCTCTTCTGTTTTTAGTTTCACTTTCGTTTTGTTCCTGTTAGCTGATGCAATGCTGTATTGTCTGTGCATTATTCCTTCACCTCATGTTCAGAGAAGTAAACGCTTGTTATCCCATGCAACTTGCTCTGTGAAGTTTCCTCTGCAAAGGTGTGGATTCAGAAGCTGTGCAACAGGGAGGAGTAAGGCAGAATCAATGAGAGATGAGAGCAGACTATATCTATCTATTGCTGATAATGACAGACTGCTACAAACCACTGAATTTTTAAAGTTTTGCACTAGGTCAACTGTAAATCACAAGTTAATCACATATGTGAACATCCTCACCTTGCACCTCAAATATCATAGATCTGAAACTGTGATGTGGCAATTGGCAATTTTCCTTTGGGCATTTTTCCTGTGAGCATTTTTCAGGCAACCGTACTTTATATGCGATCAGCCGCGCTTACGGGGGGAGCGCAGCTGATCGCTGCGGGATGTCAGCTGATTATCAAAGCTGACACCCGGCACTATGTGCCAAGAGCAGTCAGGGACCGCTCCCGGCACTTTAACCCCTGACACACTGTGATCAAACATGATTGCAGTGTTTCGGCGGCATAGGGAAACATCGCGCAGGCAGGGGGCTCCCTGCGTGCTTCCCTGAGACCCTTAGAGCAAAGCAATGTAATCGCGTTGCTCCGAGGGCCTCCTCCCTGCAGGCTACCGGATCCAAGATGGCCACGGGGTCCTGCAGGGTCCTGCAGGGAGGTGGCTTGTCTCCGGCAAGACTCCTGCACTGCCTGTCAGATCGCTCATCTGACAGAGTGCTTTGCAAACTGTCAGATCAGCGATCTGACACTATATAGTCATGTCCCACCCTGGGACAAAGTAAAAATGTATAAAAAATAATTAACATATGTAAAAATAATTTTAAAAAAATTCCTAAATAAAGAAAAAAAAATTCCCCAATAAATTCATTTCCTTATGTAAATAAAAAAAACAATAAAAGTAGACATATTTAGTATTGCTGTGTCCGTAACGACGTGCTCTATAAAACTGTCCCATTAGTTAACCCCTTCATTGAACACCGTAAAAAAATAAAAAATGAGGCAAAAGAGCAATGATTTAACATCATAGCGCTGAACAAAATGTGGAATAATACGGGATCAAAACGATGGATATACATAAACATGGTACCACTGAAAACGTCATCTTGTCCCACAAAAAACGAGCTCCCACAGAGCATCATCAGCGAAAAAATATAAAAGTTATAGCTCGCAGAATAAAGCGATGCAAAAATAATTATTTTTTATATAAAATTGTTTTTATTGTATAAACTAGAAAAGGCCCGATGTTATTGTATCGGGAGTGCGGTGAAATGAACATCTGTGTATCCTTAGTGGTGCTAACACCTCCGGGAGATCGGCAATACCGCTAACAGCTGATAGATCGGCAACCCGGTGGTGGGCGACCAATCACATCAGCTGCTAGTGGTATTCAAATCTGGAGCCAATACCGCTAGCAGCTGATTGGTTGCCAGCCTTGGCGGGGGATTCAAATCCCGCGTGGCACTGCTCATTGGCTGAGCTGCAGGCAGCTGACCAATGAGCTGCGCGGGATTCAAATCCTCCGCCAAAGCTGCGCGGCACTGCTCAGCCAATGAGCGGTGCTGCGCGACTTTGACGGGGGATTTGAATCCTGCACCGCTCATTGGCTCTGCCGGCGGCAGCTCAGCCAATGAGCAGTACCGCGCAGTTTTGAGCAGCCCGGGATTCAAATCCCCGCCAAAGCCGCACGGCACCGCTCATTAGCGACTCAGCCAATGAGTGTCGCGTCGCCGTTGGATTCAGTGGCTGGTGATCCTGCCTTGGCTGCTGGGAGGCACCGGACTCCTTCGGCTGGTGGTACCGGTGATAGGAGTGCGGTATCCTCATATGGTTCCGCTCCTTTGACGCCGGCCTGGTGGGCGTAGGCTTCACTATTCTGTCAGAGGTGAAGTGGTTGGTGTCAGTCATGCATCACCATCTGGCCTGGTTCTGGGGGCGGTCCAGATGAGGTCATCAGACTGTGAGCCTGTGAGAGGTAGCCATGCCCTTCAAATGCCTTGGAGCCTGGCTTGTAGGCCGCCAGATATAGTCTTGGTTTCCCCAGCGTGCTAGTTTGTTTTGCTATTGTATTTCTGACCTTTGCTTGGATTTCTGACTGTTCTACTGTCTGCCGATTTTGTACCTTTGCTGTCCGCCTGGTTTTGACTTGAACTTTAGCCTGAATTTCTGACCCTTCTACTGCCTGCCGATTTTGTACTTTTGCTCCCCTCCTGGTTTTGACCCTTGGACTTCTGACTACGCATTTGGTCTCGCTTTTTATTCCCGTTCTAGCGTCCTTCCTACTCCGGTCCACTGCTCTCATAGGCAGCTACCCCCTGGGCTTCTCTATAATTCCAGATCCCTGTATAGGGGTAAAGGGTTTCGGGGTTTCTCGGGGTGCAGTTCAGACCTGCAGTGGGCAGATGCCACAATGAGCAGCTCGGGATTCAAATCCCCCGCCCCACCAGCTGAGCCAATGAACGGTGCCACGCGGGATTTGAATCCCCTGCCAGAGCCGCTCAGCCAATGAACGGTGCCGTGCGGCTTTGGTGGGGGACAGGGGTGGATTAAGGGATAGCCAGGGCCCTGAGCTATTCAGACTCTGTGGGCCCCCCGGTCAAGTGACGGTGTCATGTGACGGGGTCAAGCGACGGGGTCATCATATACCTGAAACAGATTATTCCAGGCGCCTCCACCCCTCGAACTGTCCACAGTCCCACCGCTCTCTCTTGGAAAAACTCCACTTCTCACCTATCACACATTAACAGTTCCCATCACCAGATCACACATATAGCCAGCAGCTTTTGTTTTGGCCAAAAGATTTTTTAAGCCGCCACCATAACACAGTAGACACTTTTGGTTGGGCTCTACTCTACTGTTACCTATTAAATTTTTGTTAAAATATGCAATACAATTTAGGTATATTTTAATTTATTTTTCAATTTTTAAAATGACCAATAACAACACATACAAGGGACAAATACCACCAGACCACATATTACCACGACAGTGATCTAATAATATCACATACAAGGAACAAATACCACAACACCATGAACAGACCACATATTACCACCACCAAGTGACCAAATAGTACATACAAGAGTCAAATACCGCAACACCATGTCCAAACCACATATTACCACCACATAGTGACTGAATACTACAACACTGATCAGTAATAAAAACAAACACAATACTATCACCATAATTGCATTATACACAGGAGATCTGTACTTAGTATGCAGTGTCTGTGTACAGGTAATACAGTGATCACTGGTGACATTATACACAGGACTTCTGTATATAGTATTCAGTGTATAGTGTCAGTGTATAGGTAACACACTGACTCACCAGTGAAGTCTCTAGGTGAAGTCCTTCATCTTTGTTTTTCATCTTTTATCCAGCACAGACTGCCATCACTTCTTCCAGCCAGAACTCGTCTCTGCAGGAAATAACACAGTTATCTCGAGCTCCGCTTGCAGAACACATTACTTAATTTTTCCCAACTTCTACTTTACACCACATGAAGAAAAAAGGCGACATAGTATCACTCTACACAGTAACAGGACCACCCCCCCATTTAAAACAGTATACTCAAAAAATAAAAAAATACATCACTGCAGTAATATCCCTTAATTAGCCCCTATGGTAATAATATTCCCCATCCTGGCCCCCGTGTGTCTCATTCCTGGCTTCAGCCATATGTTCTCCCATCCTGCCCTCATGAATATCCATTCAGCCCCATATGACATCTCCATCCTACCCCATCTGTCTCCATCGTATCCATCCTGCCCCATGATCCTGCACGATCTGTCTCCAACCCTGCCCCATCTGTCTCCAATACTGCCCCCATGTCTCCAATCATGCCCCATATCTCCATTCTGCCCCGTGTCTCCAATCATGCCCGTATCTCCAATCTGCCCCCTAAGTCTCCAATCATGCCCCCACGTTTGCAATCCTGCCCCGTGTGTCTCCATTCTTCCCCATCTGTCTTCAATCCTGCCCCCAGTGTCTCCAGTCATGCCCCCAGTGTCTCCAATCATGCCCCGTATCACCATTCTGCCCCGTGTCTCGCATTCTGCCCCCATGTCCCGCATTCTGCCCCCATGTCTCACAATCTGCCCCATGTCCAGCATTCTGCCCCATGTCTCACAGTCTGCCCCATGTCCAGCATTCTGCCCCATGCCTCACAGTCTGCCCCATGTCCAGCATTTTTCCCCATGTCTCACAGTCTGCCCCTTGTCCAGCATTCTGCCCCCATGACTCACAGTCTGCCCCCATGTCCAGCATTTTGCCCCATGTCTCACAGTCTGCCCCTTGTCCAGCATTCTGCCCCCATGTCTCACAGTCTGCCCCATGTCCAGCATTCTGCCCCCATGTCTCAGTCTGCCCCCATGTCCAGCATTCTGCCCCATGTCTCACAGTCTGCCCCATGTCCCGCATTCTGTCCCATATCTCACAGTCTGCCCCATGTCCAGCATTCTGCCCCATACCTCAGTGTGCCCCGTGTCCAGCATTCTGCCCCATGCCTCACAGTCTGCCCTATGTCCAGCATTCTTCCCCATGCCTCACAGTCTGCCCCTATGTCCAGCATTCTGCCCCATGTCTCACAGTCCTGCCCCATGTCCAGCATTCTGCCCCATGTCTCACAGTCTGCCCCCGTGTCCAGCATTCTGCCCCGTGTCTCACAGTCTGCCCCATGTCCAGCATTCTGCCTCATGTCTCACAGTCTGCCCCATGTCTCACAGTCTGCCACATGTCCAGCATTCTGCCCCCATGTCTCACAGAGTGCACCCATGTCCAGCAATCTGCCCCTATGTCCAGCATTCTGCCCCATGCCTCACAGTCTGCCCCCATATCCAGCATTCTGCCCCATGCCTCACAGTGTGCCCTCATGTCCAGCATTCTGCCCCATGCCTCAGTGTGCCCCCATGTCCAGCATTCTGCCCCATGCCTCACAGTCTGCCCCCATGTCCAGCATTCTGCCCCATGCCTCACAGTGTGCCCCCATGTCCAGCATTTGCCCCCATGTCCAGCATTCTGCCCCCATGACCAGCATTCTGCCCCATGCCTCACAGTCTGCCCCATGTCCAGCATAATTTCTGCCCCATGCCTCACAGTCTGCCTCCATGTCCAGCATTCTGCCCCATGCCTCACAGTCTGCCCCCATGTCCAGCATTCTGCCCCATGCCTCACAGTCTGCCCCATGTCCAGCATTCTGCCCCATGCCTCAGTGTGCCCCCATGTCCAGCATTCTGCCCCATGCCTCACAGTCTGCCCCCATGTCCAGCATTCTGCCCCATGCCTCACAGTCTGCCCCATGTCCAGCATTCTGCCCCCATGTCTCATAGTCTGCCCCATGTCCAGCATTCTGCCCCATACCTCAGTGTGCCCCTGTCCAGCATTCTGCCCCATGCCTCACAGTCTGCCCCATGTCCAGCATTCTTCCCCATGCCTCACAGTCTGCCCCTATGGCCTCAGTGTACCCCATGTCCAGCATTGCAGCCCCATGCCTCACAGTCTGCCCCCATGTCCAGCATTCTGCCCCATGCCTCACAGTGTGCCCCCATGTCCAGCATTCTGCCCCATGTCCAGCATTCTGCCCCCATGACCAGCATTCTGCCCCCATGACCAGCATTCTGCCCCATGCCTCACAGTCTGCCCCATGTCCGCATAATTTCTGCCCCATGCCTCACAGTCTGCCCCCATGTCCAGCATTCAGCCCCATGCCTCACAGTCTGCCCCCATGTCCAGCATTCTGCCCCATGTCTCACAGTCTGCCCTATGTCCAGCATTCTGCCCCATGTCTCACAGTCTGCCCCAATGTCCAGCATTCTGCCCCCGTGTCTCACAGTCTGCCCCATGTCCAGCATTCTGCCCCATGTCTCACAGTCTGTCCCCATTGTCTCACAGTCTGCCCCATGTCCAGCATTCTGCCCCATGTCTCACAGTGTGCACCCATGTCCAGCAATCTGCCCCTATGTCCAGCATTCTGCCCCATGCTCACAGTCTGCCCCCATATCAGCATTCTGCCCCATGCCTCACAGTTGTGCCCCCATATTCAGCATTCTGCCCCATGCCTCAGTGTGCCCCCATGTCCAGCATTCAGCCCCATGCCTCACAGTCTGCCCCCATGTCCAGCATTCTGCCCCATGCCTCACAGTGTGCCCCCATGTCCAGCATTCTGCCCCCCATGTCCAGCATTCTGCCCCCATGTCCAGCATTCTGCCCATGTCTCACAGTCTGCCCCATGTCCAGCATTCTGCCCCATGTCTCACAGTCTGCCCCAATGTCCAGCATTCTGCCCCCGTGTCTCACAGTCTGCCCCATGTCCAGCATTCTGCCCCATGTCTCACAGTCTGCCCCCATGTCTCACAGTCTGCCCCATGTCCAGCATTCTGCCCATGTCTCACAGTGTGCACCCATGTCCAGCAATCTGCCCCTATGTCCAGCATTCTGCCCCATGCCTCACAGTCTGCCCCCATATTCAGCATTCTGCCCCATGCCTCACAGTGTGCCCCCATATCCAGCATTCTGCCCCATGCCTCAGTGTGCCCCCATGTCCAGCATTCAGCCCCATGCCTCACAGTCTGCCCCCATGTCCAGCATTCTGCCCCATGCCTCACAGTGTGCCCCCATGTCCAGCATTCTGCCCCCATGTCCAGCATTCTGCCCCCATGTCCAGCATTCTGCCCCCATGACCAGCATTCTGCCCCATGCCTCACAGTCTGCCCCATGTCCAGCATAATTTCTGCCCCATGCCTCACAGTCTGCCCCCATGTCCAGCATTCAGCCCCATGCCTCACAGTCTGCCCCCATGTCCAGCATTCTGCCCCATGTCTCACAGTCTGCCCCATGTCCAGCATTCTGCCCCATGTCTCACAGTCTGCCCCAATGTCCAGCATTCTGCCCCCGTGTCTCACAGTCTGCCCCATGTCCAGCATTCTGCCCCATGTCTCACAGTCTGCCCCCATGTCTCACAGTCTGCCCCATGTCCAGCATTCTGCCCCATGTCTCACAGTGTGCACCCATGTCCAGGCATACATCCCTGCCCCAGTTGTCCATGCATTCTGCCCTATGCCTCACAGTGTGCCCCCATATCCAGCATTCTGCCCCATGCCTCAGTGTGCCCCCATGTCCAGCATTCAGCCCCATGCCTCACAGTCTGCCCCCATGTCCAGCATTCTGCCCCATGCCTCACAGTGTGCCCCCATGTCCAGCATTCTGCCCCCATGTCCAGCATTCTGCCCCCATGACCAGCATTCTGCCCCATGCCTCACAGTCTGCCCCATGTCCAGCATAATTTCTGCCCCATGCCTCACAGTCTGCCCCCATGTCCAGCATTCAGCCCCATGCCTCACAGTCTGCCCCCATGTCCAGCATTCTGCCCCATGCCTCACAGTGTGCCCCCATGTCCAGCATTCTGCCCCCATGACCAGCATTCTGCCCCATGCCTCACAGTCTGCCCCATGTCCAGCATAATTTCTGCCCCATGCCTCACAGTCTGCCCCATGTCCAGCATTCTGCCCCATGCCTCAGTGTGCCCCCATGTCCAGCATTCTGCCCCATGCCTCACAGTCTGCCCCCATGTCCAGCATTCTGCCCCATGCCTCACAGTCTGCCCCATGTCCAGCATTCTGCCCCCCTGCCCACATGTCTCACAGTCCGCCCCCCCGTGTCCAGCAGGCAGCATTCTTCCCCCATGTCCAGTCTGTCCCCCGGTCCCAAGTCTCAGAGGCTGCACCACCCCTCAATAAAAAAAAAAGAAAAAAGTTGTTCTTACCTTGCAGTGCTCCTGCGGTGAAGACAGTTCCCTCCACCAGCGTGCACTCGCCGGCCACTGACAATGACGTCAGACGCCGCCGACGTGCGCGCTGCGGCTGATGTCAGCTGCCAGCCTCCAATTGGCTGGCTGCTGTTAAAATAGCGTTAAAATGCCACAGCGCGCCACCGCTAAGGGCCCGGTTTAGCCTGCCGGCTGCCGGTAGGGCCCCGGTGAGCAGAAGAGACAAGGTCCGATGCGGACCCCCTCTGCCCACCGGGCCCCATAGGCCAGTCAGGGCAGTAATGCCCTGATGGCGGCCCTGTGGTGGGCCAGCCCACACCATTGGGCCCTGGGCGGTAGCCCATATTGACCCTCTGGTAATCCGCCCTTGGTGGGGGATTTGAGGGTATGTGCACATGTTGCAGATTTGACTGCTGAATTTTCTGCACAAAAACAGGACTTCTTGGCAGAATACGCAGATGCTTTTTGATGCGTTTTTTCATGCTTTTCTTTCATGCGGATTTGTATGCGTTTTTGAAAGCTAAATAAAGATATGTTATTTAACAAAAAAAAGATTTGTGATGTCATTTCTTGTCCAACCGCCTCTTTTACATTTATCCAACCCATACTCCATTACACACACAGATAGACAGACAGATAGATAGATAGATAGATAGATAGATAGATAGATAATGGATAGATAATAGATAGATGATAGATAGACGATACATAGATAATAGATAGATAGATAGATAGATAGATAGATAGATAGATAGATAGATAGATAGATAGATAGATAATAATAGATAGATAGATAGATAGATAGATAGAAGATAGATAGATGATAGATAGATAGATAGATAGATAGATAGATAGATAGATAAATAGATAGATAATAGATAGATAGAAAATAGATAGATAATAGATAAATAGATAGATAATAGACAGATATTAGATAGATAGATAGATAGATAGATAGATAGATAGATATTACATAGATAATGGATAGATAGAATGGTACATAAATAGTTAAAGACACACACACACACACAAAATCTCCATGCAATAGAGTTAATTTAAAAAAAATGGGAAAAAAATGGTGTGGGCTCCCGAGCAATTCTCTGCGTCAGAGGGGGAAAGCCAACAGCTCAGGCCAATATTTGTAGCCTGGGAAGGGGTTAATACCCATGGAGCTTCCCAGGCTATGAATATCTGCTCGCAGCTAGCCTTTACTGGCTATTAAAATAGGGAGACCCCCCAAAAAATGATGTGGTGTCCCCCTATAACTTTTAGCCAGAAAGGCTACGCAGACAGCTGCGGACTGATATTCATAGCCAGGAAGGGGCCATGGGTATTGACGCACCCCCCTGGCTAAAAATACTAGCACCCAGCTGCCCCAGAATTGGCACATCTGTGCGATATGCCAATTCCGGCACTTAGCCCCTCTCTTCCCACTCCCATGTAGCGGTGGGATATGGGTAATAAGGGGTTAATGTCACCTTGCTATTGTAAGGTGACATTAAGCCCGTTTAATAATGGAGAGGCATTAATAAGACGCCTATCCATTATTAATCTTATATTAATAAAGGGTTAAAAAAAACACGCACACACACACACCCACACACATAAGAATAAAGTATTTTAATGAAATAAAAACACAACACGGTTTTCATATCTTAATTGCACGCCCAGATCAGAGCGACAACCTCGTTCTCCTGTAATAAAAAGTAAAAAAAAACAACTGTATACTCCCTGTCCGACGCAGTCCAATTAATAACGAATGTCCCACGACGATCTCCCCTATAGAACAGTGACATCAGGTGATGTCACTGCTCTGTAGGGCCTCCTAGTGATGCACTGACAGGAGACAATGACTCCTGCAGTGCATCACTGAGGTTACCTGAGTTCATTCTCTCACTTTATGGCAATGCTGCGTGGGAATTTTCTTACTCAGCATTGCCAGTGAGAGAATGAACAGAAGTGACATCATTCTCTCCCAGCGGCGGAGGGATACACACAGCAGAGGATTCCCTCCACTGTCAGTGTATCGCAGGGGCAGTGTAGAGTGCTGACATCACCAGATGTCAGTGTTCTACACCGGAGATCGTCGTGGGACACTCGCTATTATCTGGACTACGGCGGAAAGGTGATGTATAGGTTGTTTTATCATTTTATTTTTATTACAGGAGATCGATGGCATCGGGGATTAGGTGATTGGTGAGTATGTACTCTATGTTATGTGTTGTATGTTATGTGTATGTTCTGTATGTTATATGTTCTGTATGTTATGTGTTGTATGTTATATGTTCTGTATGTTATGTGTTGTATGTTAGTGTATGTTCTGTATGTTATGTGTTGTATGTTATATGTATGTTCTGTATGTTATGTGTTGTATGCTATGTGTATGTTCTGTATGTTATTTGCTGTATGGTATGTGTATGTTCTGTATGTTATGTGTTGTATGTTACATGTATGTTCTGTATGTTATGTGTTGTATGTTATGTGTATGTTCTGTATGTTATGTGTTGTGTGTTATATGTATGTTCTGTATGTTATGTTTGTATTGTATGTGTATGTTCTGTATGTTATGTGTTGTATGTATGTGTATGTGTTGTATGTTATGTTGTATTTTCTGTATGTTGATGTTGTGTTATGTTATATGTATGTTCTGTATGTTTTGTTATGTTATGTGTGTTTCTGTATGTTATGTTTGTATGTTATGTGTATATCTGTATGTATATGTTTGTATGTATGTTTGTATGTTTTTATATGTAGTTCTGTATGTTATGTGTTGTATGTATATGTATGTTCTGTATGTTATGTGTTGTATGTTATATGGTATGTTCTTATGTTATGTGTTGTATGTTATGTTTGTTCTGTATGTTATGTGTTGTATGTTTATGTATGTTCTGTATGTTATGTGTTGTATGTTATTGTATGTTCTGTATGTTATGTTTTATGTTATGTTTGTATGTTATGTGTTGTATGTTATTGTATGTTCTGTATGTTATGTGTTTGTATGTTATTTATGTTCTTATTATTGTATTGTGTATGTTTATGTATGTTCTGTATGTTATGTGTTGTATGTTTATGTGTATGTTCTGTATGTTATGTGTTGTATGTTATTGTATGTTCTGTATGTTATTGTGTTGTATGTTATGTAGTTCTGTATGTTATGTTTGTATGTTATATGTATGTTCTGTATGTTATGTGTTTGTATGTTATATGTATGTTCTGTATGTTATGTTGTATGTTATGTTATGTTTTGTATGTTATGTTGTATGTTATTGTTATGTTCTGTATGTTATGTGTTGTATGTTATTGTATGTTCTGTATGTTATGTGTTGTATGTTATATGTATGTTCTGTATGTTATGTGTTGTATGTTTATGTGTAATGTTTATGTTATGGTATGTTCTGTATGTTATGTTTGTATGTTATTGTATGTCTGTATGTTATGTGTTGTATGTTATATGTATGTTCTGTATATGTTATGTGTTGTATGTTATGTGTATGTTCTGTATGTTTTGTGTATGTTAGTGATGTTTGTATGTTATGTTGTATGTTATGTATGTTATGTTATCTGTATGTTATGTGTTGTATGTTATGTTATTTCTGTATGTTATGTGTTGTATGTTATATGTATGTTCTGTATGTTATGTGTTGTATGTTTATGTATGTTCTGTATGATGTTATGTGTGATGTTATGTGTATGTTATATGTGTTCTGTATGTTATGTGTTGTATGTTATTGTATCGTATGTAGTTTGTTTGTTATGTTGTTAGTTATGTTCTGTATGTTATGTGTATGTATGTATTATGTATGTTCTGTATGTTATGTGTTGTATGTTATGTGTATGTTCTGTATGTTATGTGTTGTATGTTATATGTATGTTCTGTAGTTATTGTATGTATGTTAGTATGTTCTGTATGTTATGTGTTGTATGTTATATGTATGTCTGATGTTATATGTTTGTATGTTATGTGTTGTATGTTATGTGTAGTTCTGTATGTTCTGTATGTTATGTGTTGTATGTTATATGTATGTTCTGTATGTTATGTGTTGTATGTTATGTGTTGTTATGTTTTGTTATGTAGTTTATGTTATGTTAGTTGTATGTTTGTATAGTATGTGTGATGTTCTGTATGTTTCTGTATGTTTGTTTGTATGTTATGTGTATGTTTCTGTATGTTATAGTGTTGTATGTTATTGTATTTGTTATGTTATGTGTTATATGTATGTTCTGTTATTTGTTGATGTTATGTATTGGTATGTTTATAGTGTATGTTCTGTATTTTGTGTTGTTATGTTATATGTATGTTCTGTATGTTATGTGTTGTATGTTATGTATGTTCTGTATGTTTATATGTTGTATGTTTTGTATGTTATGTGTTGTTATGTTTATATGTTTTATGTGTTGTATGTATGGTTCTGTATGTTATGTGTTGTATGTTATGATGTTATGTCTGTATGTTATGATGTTCTGTAATGTTATGTAAGTTCTGTATGTTATGTGTTTGTATTTCATGTTTTTATGTTATGTGTTCTTATGTTATGTATGTGTATGTTTTATGTATGATGTGTTTGTATGTTATTGTATGTTCTGTATGTATGTTGTTGTATAGTTCGTATGTAGTTATGTTTGTTATGGTTTATGATTTGTTGTATGTTTGTATGTATATGTATTATGTGTTGTATGTTATATGTATGTTCTGTATGTTTTGTGTGTATGTTATTGTATGTTCTGATGTTATGGTATGTATTGTATGTTATTGTATGTTGTTTATGTTATGTTGTATGTTTGTGTTGTTTTTGTTTGTATTGTATGTTTATTATGTATGTATTGATGTTTGTATGTTATGTGTTTGTATGTTGTATGTATTGTATGTTCTGTATGTTATTTTGTATGTTATGTGTATGTTCTGTATGTTATTGTGTTTGTATGTTATGTGTTATGTATTGTATGTTATGTAGTTTATGTGTTATGTTATATGTTTCTGTATGTTATGTTGTAGTATGTGTATGTTGAGTTGTTTGTGTATGTGTAGTCTGTTTGTATGTTATGTTGTCTGTATGTTTATGATGTTCTGTATGTTAGTGTTGTATGTTATATGTATGTTCTGTATGTTATGTGTTGTATGTTAATGTATTCTGTATGTTATGTGTTGTATGTTATAGATGTTCTGTATGTATTTAGTTTGTATGTTTTATATGTATGTCTGTATGTTATGTGTTGTATGTTATATGTATGTTCTGTATGTTATGTGTTGTATGTTATGTGTATGTTTATGTTGTATATTATGTTCTGTATGTTATGTGTTGTATGTTATTATGTTCTGTATGTTATGTGTTGTATGTTTTATGTGTATGTTCTGTATGTTATGTGTTGATGTTATATGTATGTTCTGTATGTTATGTTTGTATGCTATGTGTATGTTCTGTATGTTATTTGCTGTATGTGTATGTGTATGTTCTGTATGTTATGTGTTGTATGTTAATGTATGTTCTGTATGTTATGTGTTGTATGTGTATTTATGTTCTGTATGTTATGTGTTTGTTGTTATTGTATGTTTCTGTATGTTATGTGTTGTATGTTATGTGTATTTCTGTATGTTATGTGTATATGTATGTTATGTGTTGTGTTGTATGTTATGTATCTGTATGTTATGTGTTGTATGTTATATGTATGTTTTCTGTATGTTGTGTTGTATGTTATGTGCATGTTCTGTATGTTATGTTGTGTATGTTATGTGTATATTCTGTATGTTAATGTTCTGTATGTTATGTGTTGTATGTTATATGTATGTTCTGTATGTTATGTGTTGTATGTTTAATGTACGTTCTGTATGTTATGTGTTGTATGTTATATGTATGTTCTGTATGTTATGTGTTGTATGTTATGTGTTGTTTGTATGTATGTGTTGTAGTATGTGTATGTTCTGTATGTTATATGTTCTGTATTGTTATGTGTTGTATGTTATATATACGTTCTGTATGTTATGTGTTGTATATTACATGTACGTTCTGTATGTTATGTGTTCTATGTTATATGTATGTTCTCTATGTTATGTGTTGTATGTTATGTGTATGTTCTGTATGTTAAGTGTTGTATGTTATATGTATGTTCTGTATGTTATGTGTTGTATGTTATGTGTATGTTCTGTATGTTATGTGTTGTATGTTATGTATGTTATGTGTTGTATGTTATATGTATGTTCTGTATGTTATGTGTTGTATGTTATATGTATGTTCTGTATGTTATATGTTGTATGCTATGTGTATGTTCTGTATGTTATTTGCTGTATGTTATGTGTATGTTCTGTATGTTATGTGTTGTATGTTACATGTATGTTCTGTATGTTATGTGCTGTATGTTATGTGTATGTTCTGTATGTTATGTGTTGTATGTTATATGTATGTTCTGTATGTTATGTGTTGTATGTTATATATATGTTCTGTATGTTATGTGTTGTATGTTATGTGTATGTTCTGTATGTTATGTGTTGTATGTTATGTGTTGTGTGACATTTCCAGGGATATAGCTCTAGGATCGCTGTCTGGGTAGACAGAATGGCCCGAAAACAGTTCATTCAGACAGCAGTTCTGGTGTAAAACTGGCCGCAACCTAGTTTTATTAAAGTCCACAGCAAACAGATAAAAACAAATCATAAACAGAAAACCTGGGCTTGTCTAGCCACTAATTACACTTAGATAGATTGCCCTGTCTATCCGGGTCCCGGCTCTACCAGCCTGACCCAAAACAACACTTATGATATATGTTACCAGTATGGAGTTTCACAGATACTCCTCCTTGTGTCTGAAGGCACCTTCAATGTCCAGACTTGAGAGAGATCCACTCCTATTCAGCCGCTATTCGCACGGATTCTCACTGAGACTACTCCTGTGTCCGGGGTACTTCCTGCACCCAGACTGAGATAGCTCAAACTCCTGGAGACTGCTTCTTGTGCCGGGACACCTTCCTGTGTCCAGACTAAGCCAGCTCCACTCCTGGAGACTGCTTCTTGTGCCGGGACACCTTCCTGTGTCCAGACTAAGCCAGCTCCCACTCCTGGAGACTGCTTCTTGTGCCGGGACACCTTCCTGTGTCCAGACTAAGCCAGCTCCCACTCCTGGAGACTGCTTCTTGTGCCGGGACACCTCCTGTGTCCAGACTAAGCCAGCTCCCTGACTGTGTTTGTAGACACCTACTTCTGGTCCCCTAATTAACAGCTGAATGGTTTCAGGCCTGAGCTGCAAGTGTGTGCTGAATGTGAGGTGTAGTGACCTTTCTCCACCACTAGGTTTACAAAGCCACACATTTCCCTTATACCATACAGCACAGTACCTAGGTGAAATGTACACCCCATTCAACACATATTCCCTCACTGTCTCACATATCCCCTCCCTCTTCTCCAGACCGGAGGGCTGGTCATCCAGACCGGAGGGCTGGTCAACAATCCAACAGAGACAGTGAACTCTGGACCAGTCATGGCCCTCATCAGCTTCATTCTCACCACTGTCATTGCCAACATCAGCTTTCTCTTCATCTGAAGCATCCGCACTACCCTGTACCCTCCCAGGCCTATACTCTCTGCGGGCCTCGGGTATCCTGCACGGTTTCATCTTGACCTTAGGGCCGGGCTCAGTTTCGATATAGTGCCTGGCCAGAGAAGTACGACCCGGCACATCAGAACACTTCTGCTGACTCTTCCTCAGAAACTCACGTACCTCCTGTCCCTGGTGCACTGACCATGTGTCACCAACTATCACAGAAGGTATAGGGGGTTTTTCACTTTTCTCCAGTTCCCCTCCTTCAGGCTCTTCTGGCAGGACATGCCCAGAAGCCCTACCGTCAGTCCTACACTCTATTTCTTCAGTCACCTTAGTCTTCGCCAGGGAACCGGCCAACTGTAAAACCTCTTCAGATGCCATCTTCTGTCTGGCTGTAAGGTCAGCATCAGCTTTCTTCTCAGGACTCTCAACCTCCTCTGCTACCATGCCTTCCTCATTTGCACTGGTTGCTTTATGGTCATCAGATGATTCACTATCACTATCACTATCCCTGTCTGACCCCTTTTTCTCAGCCACATCTGGCTCACTGTCAGGGCTATACACTTCATTTTCATTCACATCCTGCTCACTGTCAGGGTTATACAATTCATTTTCATTCACATCCTGCTCACTGTCAGGGTTATACAATTCATTTTCATTCATATCCTGCCCACTGTCAGGGTTATACAATTCATTTTCATTCACATCCTGATCTGGAACCTTAGTTAACATGTCATCCACAACATTAACTTCACCATCTGGTCCCTCAAGTATGTGACTATGTGACAACCCCAGCACTATACTTCTATATAGCTCAGGTACTAGGAGCTGACTCACGACCTCTCCCTGGACTTCAGTGTCCCTATACAATAGGCTATTGTCCATGGCAGCATGAGGAAACCTCTCCTCAGAGCCAGGCTGTTGTGAATGGGTTTGAGATGAGTTCTGAGCAGAGGCTCCCTCTGGTGGTTACAAGCGGTACTAGTGAGGATTGTGAGGACTGGGAATCAGGTGTTACTGATTGGTCTTATATAAGGGAGTCATTTTCCCATCAGGGTTGCCGGTGATCAATTGTTCTGGTCTGAATCCTTCTTTCCAGTTTCCCTTGTAGCCTGCTGTGTCGTGTCTGCATCTCCTGCTATCAGATAAGACAATTTCTTATTTTGTGTTTTTGCTATATTTTTGCATTTTGTCCTGCACTTCTGTGGGGGCCTTCAGGGTCCCCTCCGGGGGCTTTTGCCCTCTCAGTTTAGTCCAGCCACTGTGTTTTGTACTTTTGCTTTTTCCAGTTTTTTTTTTCAGTGGCTGCTGTTTTGTTTTTGTTACACCAGAGAACTAATTTAGGTGGTAGAGGTCGTGTGATCTCAGGTGATTTTGAAATTAGTAGAGTTGGTGTTTTTTCAGGGTTTTCTGAGATTGCAGTAAGTACCCTTCCTATCCTTTTCTATTTAGATAGTTTGGGCCCCAGCGTTTGCTCATACTATTTTCTTTCTGTGTCAGTATTTCCTCTTGTCTAACCGCCATTACATGTTTGGGGGCTTTCTATTATCTTTGGGGTTCTGCTCCGGGGCAGATAGCTTTCCTATTTCTATCTTTAGGTGTAGTTAGTTTCTCAGGCTGTGACGAGGCGTCTAGGACCAACGTAGGAACGCTCCACGGCTGCCTCTAGTTGCGGTGGTTAGTCAGGGTACTGCAATCTCATAGATTCCAACTGCTCTGGTGTATTTCCTTTTTTACCTGCACTCCTCAGCTACCGTAACATAACAGTATCACCGGCCATAAAAATTGTATGGTACTCACAGAAGGGAAAAAATATTTTGAAGGAAGAAAAGTTGTCAGAGATATTTTTTTGTTTGTTGCATTTTTATTTTTTTTTTTCCCTCTGTATCTCTGGGTGCTGGGGAGGATCTTTTCTCCCAATGGAGTTTGCACAGTTGTCTGGCCGTGTGGATCAGCTTGCCACTGAGGTTCAGAGTATTGCTGCATATCTTGCTAGGTTGCCTGTTGTGGAACCTAGGATCCCCATGCCAGATTTGTTTTTAGGGGATCGAGCTAAGTTTCAGAATTTCAAAAATAATTGTAAATTGTTTCTTGCCTTAAAATCTAAGTCCTCAGGAAACGCAGCGCAGCAGGTTCAAATTATCATCTCTCTCCTGCGCGGCGATCCTCAGGATTGGGCTTTTTCCCTGATACCTGGGGATCCTGTTTTGAGTGATGTTGATGCATTTTTTCAGGCTTTGGGGTTATTGTACGATGAGCCTAATGTCACTGATCAAGCTGAAAAAGCCTTGTTGGCATTAAATCAGGGGCTTGATGACGCTGAGTTATACTGTCAGAGATTCCGTAGGTGGGCAGTCCTGACCAAGTGGAATGACGACGCTTTGGCGGCCCTTTTCCGGAAGGGTCTGTCGGATAATGTAAAGGATGTTATGGTGGGATTCCCTGTCCCCTCTGGTCTCAATGATTCTATGTCATTAGCGATTCAAATTGACAGACGTTTGCGTGAGCGGAGAAGTATGCGTGGAGTGGTGTTGCCTTGTGAGCCAGCTGCTGAGCCCATGCAGTGTGATGGAGTGGTGTCTGGGGCACAGCGTCATGAGTTTCGAAAGCGCAATGGGTTATGTTTCTACTGTGGTGATGACTCTCATGCTATTTCAGTCTGCCCTAAGCGGGAAGACATTTTGCACGCTCAGTTGTCTTGGGTAGTGTTCAGACTAAGTTTTTATTAACTGTCACTCTGATATGCTCTCTGTCCTCATTTTCTGCTCAGGCTTTCGTTGATTCTGGAGCAGCTATTAACCTGATGGATTATGATTTTGCTAAACGTTGTGGGTTTCCCTTGATACCCCTACAGAAGTCTATTCCTTTACTGGGGATCGATTCTACCCCTTTGGCTGAGAATAAACCCCAGTTTTCTACTCAGGTGATAATGAGGGTTGAACCTGATCACCAGGAGTGCTGCAAATTTTTGGTTCTATATAATCTGCATGACATTATCGTGCTGGGTTTCCCTTGGTTACAGTCTCATAATCCTGTTTTGGATTGGAAATCTGTGTCTGTAACCAGTTGGGGCTGCCAATGTGTTAATACCAACACTCCTGTTTTTTCTGCCTCCCCCCAGGCTGAGGATGTTCCTGACTTTTTGTTTGATTTTTCTGATGTGTTTAGCGAAAGTAAATCTGCATCCTTACCTCCCCATAGGAGCTATGACTGCGCTATTGAATTAGTGCCAGGTAGTAAATTCCCTAAAGGTCGCCTTTTTAACTTGTCTGTACCTGAACATGACGCTATGCGGTCTTATATCAAGGAATCATTGGAGAAGGGTCATATCAGACCATCCTCTTCACCCTTAGGTGCCGGTTTTTTCTTTGTGGCCAAAAAAGATGGTTCATTAAGGCCGTGTATTGATTATCGTCTCTTGAACAATATTACTGTGAAATATCAATACCCGTTACCCTTGATTTCTGACCTGTTTTCCAGGGTGAAAAACGCTACTTGGTTTACCAAGCTTGACCTCAGGGGGGCGTATAACCTTATTCGCATTAAGCACGGGGATGAATGGAAGACGGCATTTAACACCCCTGAAGGGCATTTTGAGTACCTTGTGATGCCCTTTGGGCTCACTAATGCTCCTTCCGTCTTCCAGTCCTTCATGAATGACATTTTCAAGGATTTTGTGGACAAGTTTCTGATTGTTTATTTGGATGATATCTTGATTTTTTCTAATGACTGGGACTCTCATGTGAAACATGTTCGAACTGTATTCCAGATTTTGAGAGAGAATGCTCTGTATGTGAAGGGATCAAAGTGTCTTTTTGGCGTACAGAAGATCTCATTTCTGGGATTCATTTTGTCCCCATCTGTTATTGAAATGGACCCGGTCAAGGTTCAGGCCATCTGTGATTGGGTCCAACCTACTTCATTAAAGGCTCTTCAGAGATTTTTGGGTTTTGCCAATTTTTATCGTAAATTTATTGGTAATTTCTCGGTTATTGTTAAACCATTAACTGATTTGACCAGAAAGGGTTCTGATGTGGTGAATTGGCCTCCTGAGGCAGTCTCTGTGTTTCAGGAACTTAAGCAGAGATTCACTTCTGCTCCTGTTCTATGGCAGCCTGATGTTTCTCTGCCATTTCAGGTGGAGGTTGATGCCTCTGAAATTGGGGCAGGTGCCGTTTTGTCCCAAAAAGATCCAGAGACCTCTAAAAGTAACCCTTGTGCCTTTTTCTCTCGAAAATTTTCTCCTACTGAACGTAATTATGACGTGGGTAATCGGGAGTTATTGGCCATGAAGTGGGCTTTTGAAGAGTGGAGACATTGGCTGGAGGGAGCCAAACATCAGGTGGTGGTCCTTACGGACCATAAGAATCTGGTCTATCTGGAATCTGCCAAGCGACTCAATCCTAGACAGGCCAGGTGGGCCTTGTTTTTCACACATTTTAATTTTGTGGTTTCCTTTCTTCCTGGCACTAAGAATGTTAAGGCGGATGCCCTCTCGAGGAGTTTCCTTGCGGACTCTCCTGAGCTATCTGATCCCTCTGTTATTTTGAAGGAGGGTGTAGTTCTTTCCGCCATCTCGCCCAATTTGAGACTTGCTCTGGAGGGGTGTCAGGAGGATAGGCCCGAGCGCTGCCCTGTTGGAAAATTGTTTGTCCCGGACCAATGGAAAAAGAGTGTGATGTCTGAGATTCATTGTTCCGCATTGGCTGGGCATCCCGGAATTTTTGGTACCAGAGACTTGGTTAGTCGGTCCTTTTGGTGGCCTACCTTGTCTCGCGATGTCAGGGAATTTGTGCAGTCCTGCGGGACTTGCTCTCGCTCCAAGCCTTGCTCTCGCTCTAGTGGTTTGTTGATGCCATTGCCTGTGCCCAAGAGACCATGGACCCATATCTCTATGGATTTCATTTCCGATCTTCCTGTTTCTCAGAGAATGACCACCATCTGGGTAATTTGTGATAGGTTTTCCAAAATGATACATCTTGTGCCATTACCTAAGTTGCCTTCCTCCTCTGAATTGGTGCCGTTGTTCCTTCAGCACGTGGTTCGTTTACACGGCATTCCTGAGAACATTGTGTCTGACAGAGGAGTCCAGTTTGTTTCCAGATTTTGGAGGACTTTTTGTTCTAAACTGGGTGTTCAATTGTCTTTCTCCTCGGCATTTCATCCTCAGACCAATGGTCAAACTGAGAGAACAAACCAGACATTGGAGACTTATCTAAGATGCTTTGTGTCTGCTGATCAGGATGACTGGGTCTCTTTTTTGCCTTTGGCTGAGTTTGCTCTTAATAATAGGGCTAGCTCTGCCACTTTGATGTCTCCGTTTTTCTGTAATTCTGGGTTTCACCCTCGATTTTCTTCAGGACAGACGGAGGCTTCTGTCTGTCCAGGTGTTGACTCTGTTGTTGAGCGTATGCAGCAGATTTGGGACCAGGTAGTGGAGAGGTTGTCCCTCTCTCAGGAGAAGGCCCAGCGGTTTGCTAACCGGCATAGGACTGATGGTCCTCGGTTTAGGGTGGGGGACTTGGTCTGGTTGTCCTCAAAGAATATTCCTATGAGAGTAGCATCTCCTAAATTTAAGCCTAGGTTCATTGGACCTTATAAGATAATGGAGATTATTAATCCTGTTTCTTTTCGTTTGCTTCTTCCAGGGACATTTAAGATCCATAACGTGTTCCACAAGTCCTTGTTGAAGAGGTTTGTTGAGCCAGTGGTTCCTGCTGCTGTGCCTCCTGACCCTGTTTGGTTGAGGGCAATCTGGAGTATGTGGTTGAGAAAATATTGGATTCTCGTTTTTCTAGACGAAGACTCCAGTATTTGGTTAAATGGAGAGGTTATGGTCAGGAAGACAATTCTTGGGTGTTTGCTTCGGACATCCATGCTAGGAGACTTATCCGTGCGTATCATAGAACTCATCCTGACCGACCTGGTTGCTCAAATGAGGGTTCGGTGACCCCTCCTCAAGGGGGGGGTACTGTTGTGAATGGGTTTGAGATGAGTTCTGAGCAGAGGCTCCCTCTGGTGGTTACAAGCGGTACTAGTGAGGATTGTGAGGACTGGGAATCAGGTGTTACTGATTGGTCTTATATAAGGGAGTCATTTTCCCATCAGGGTTGCCGGTGATCAATTGTTCTGGTCTGAATCCTTCTTTCCAGTTTCCCTTGTAGCCTGCTGTGTCGTGTCTGCATCTCCTGCTATAGATAAGACAATTTCTTATTTTGTGTTTTTGCTATATTTTTGCATTTTGTCCTGCACTTCTGTGGGGGCCTTCAGGGTCCCCTCCGGGGGCTTTTGCCCTCTCAGTTTAGTCCAGCCACTGTGTTTTGTACTTTTGCTTTTTCCAGTTTTTTTTTCAGTGGCTGCTGTTTTGTTTTTGTTACACCAGAGAACTAATTTAGGTGGTAGAGGTCGTGTGATCTCAGGTGATTTTGAAATTAGTAGAGTTGGTGTTTTTTCAGGGTTTTCTGAGATTGCAGTAAGTACCCTTCCTATCCTTTTCTATTTAGATAGTTTGGGCCCCAGCGTTTGCTCATACTATTTCTTTCTGTGTCAGTATTTCCTCTTGTCTAACCGCCATTACATGTTTGGGGGCTTTCTATTATCTTTGGGGTTCTGCTCCGGGGCAGATAGCTTTCCTATTTCTATCTTTAGGTGTAGTTAGTTTCTCAGGCTGTGACGAGGCGTCTAGGACCAACGTAGGAACGCTCCACGGCTGCCTCTAGTTGCGGTGGTTAGTCAGGGTACTGCAATCTCATAGATTCCAACTGCTCTGGTGTATTTCCTTTTTTACCTGCACTCCTCAGCTACCGTAACATAACACAGGCTCCTGGGAAACCTCATTTAGAACAATCATATTTTCCTGTGCCGTCCTAAGAGTGGGGTCTCGCCACTGCTCACTCTCAAAATTGTCACAGGACACAGGCAAGTCAGGGACACTCGGTTCCCGAGAACCACCATCCTCGTCTCCCAACATCACCTGCAAAGGAATTTCATCACTATCATAGTCATCATTATTATCATTATCAGCATCAGCATCATTATCATGGTCATCATCATTATCATGATCATCATCATCATCATCATTATCATTATCATCACATAAGTTTAGCGGCCCACTAGCATTGTGTTCCGCCCCTCGGGACTGCGCACCCTCAACAGGAGCTTCATCACACTGTCCATCAGAAACATTTTTTCCCCAGAGACTCTCAGATCGGGGAAAGCCACCACCCAATATGACGGGGTGCACCAGGTTCTTCACTACCCCCACTTCACATGAAACCTCCCCGAATTTGGGGACCAAGTCGACGGCAGTCTCTGGGTAGACTTTGGTGTCTCCATGGATGCACACCACACTCAGGTGCTTATCAGGGATGAAGTCCCTATCAATCAGGCTGTCACATACGGAAGTCACTGGACTCTCTGAGTCCAAGAGGGCCTGTGCTGGGCAGTCATTTACAACACCGGGACACCTGTGGTCCAGTCTCTTCGGCTGCGGTGGTCACACACACAGGTTCTGCGCAGAGAGAGAGGGACCTGCCAACATCACGGCACATAGGCTCCCCCTCTAGTGAACAGCCGGCTGCAATTTCACGACATCTCCAACACTGTCCACCACAATCACCCTCCCATATGTCCCCTCGGGCCTGAACCCGCTTATCAGCATACCCCATGCCCCCCACAGCTGGAACGCTCTTACCGCGAGAGTTCAGCGTCCGGGAACTCCGAAGTGACGACCTCTCAGACGGCTGTACCTCAGGAGGACATGCTCGGTGTAGCGGTTCACTATCACCTTTTCAACTCCATAATCAGGCCTGCTGACTGCAGACTCCCAACTGTATCTCCAGTCATGAACTCCCCTGGCACGGGCTGTCACCGTAACACCCATCCGGGTACGAATCTCCGCTTTCAGCTTGGCATAGTCTTGGCTGTCCTGCTCTCTCAGGTCAGCATAGGCCACCTGGGGCACTCCAATCAGATAGGGTGCGACCATCATGGCCCATTCAGATAGGGGCAGATTCTCCTTCTCTGCCAGTCCCTCAAACCTAGTGAGATATACCTCCACATCATCACGAGGTGTCATCTTTTTCAGGGACCGTCTTACCGCCTTCTTTACAGCGGACAAGGCAGGTGCCTTCACAACATTACTCTGGGACGAGGTGCTGAGAGCTGCAATCTGCTCTAACAACCGGTTATTCTCCTGCTGCTGCTGCAGGAATTGCTGCCGGGCCTGCTGCATGCGCTGCTGGTGCTGCAGGCGCTGCTGCTCCATGCTCCGCTGGACCTGCTGCATGCGCTGCTGGTGCTGCAGGCGCTGCTGCTCCATGGTCCGCTGGGCCTGGACCAGGTACTCAATGAGCCCCTCCATACTGCCGGACTTATCTGTCTCAACCACGGCAGTCTTATGTTGCACATTAACTTGCGCCATTTGTTCAAACAGCGCCTCCATGCTGTCATCCATGCTGTCAGACTTCTCTGTCTCAACAACGGCAGTCTTCACTCAAGACATACACACTCCACAGTCTTTTCCACAGAAAAATTCAGCTCTGCTGTGCAGACACTTTTTTTTTTTTTTTTTCTTTGCAAACTCTATTAGGGCTACTGTCTCTTTAAGACTGCTCCAATCAGACGTTTCTTTTGACACACTTTTTTTTTTCTCTGCTGCTATTTCAACAGACTTCACCTTTATTGCTGTCTCTAAGCCACTGTGCTGCATGCACATTCCAGCACCATTTGTATCAGCCACTGTGCTGCCCCAGCACTCTCCGCCAATTGTGACATTTCCAGGGGATATAGCTCTAGGATCGCTGTCTGGGTAGACAGAATGGCCCGAAAACAGTTCATTCAGACAGCAGTTCTGTGTAAAACTGGCCGCAACCTAGTTTTATTAAAGTCCACAGCAAACAGATAAAAACAAATCATAAACAGAAAACCTGGGCTTGTCTAGCCACTAATTACACTTAGATAGATTGCCCTGTCTATCCGGGTCCCGGCTCTACCAGCCTGACCCAAAACAACACTTATGATATATGTTACCAGTATGGAGTTTCACAGATACTCCTCCTTGTGTCTGAAGGCACCTTCAATGTCCAGACTTGAGAGAGATCCACTCCTATTCAGCCGCTATTCGCACGGATTCTCACTGAGACTACTCCTGTGTCCGGGTACTTCCTGCACCCAGACTGAGATAGCTCAAACTCCTGGAGACTGCTTCTTGTGCCGGGACACCTTTCCTGTGTCCAGACTAAGCCAGCTCCACTCCTGGAGACTGCTTCTTGTGCCGGGACACCTTCCTGTGTCCAGACTAAGCCAGCTCCCACTCCTGAGACTGCTTCTTGTGCCGGGACACCTTCCTGTGTCCAGACTAAGCCAGCTCCCACTCCTGGAGACTGCTTCTTGTGCCGGACACCTCCTGTGTCCAGACTAAGCCAGCTCCCTGACTGTGTTTGCAGACACCTACTTCTGGTCTCCTAATTAACAGCTGAATGGTTTCAGGCCTGAGCTGCAAGTGTGTGCTGAATGTGAGGTGTAGTGACCTTTCTCCACACTAGGTTTACAAAGCCACACATTTCCCTTATACCATACAGCACAGTACCTAGGTGAAATGTACACCCCATTCAACACATATTCCCTCACTGTCTCACAGTTGTATGTTATATGCATGTTCTGTATGTTATGTGTTGTATGTTATATGTACGTTCTGTATGTTATGTGTTGTATGTTACATGTACGTTTCTGTATGTTATGTTTTGTATGTTATATGTATGTTCTGTATGTTATGTGTTGTATGTTATGTGTATGTTCTGTATGTTAAGTGTTGTATGTTATATGTATGTTCTGTATGTTATGTGTTGTATGTTATGTGTATGTTCTGTATGTTATGTGTTGTATGTTATGTATGTTATGTGTTGTATGTTATATGTATGTTCTGTATGTTATGTGTTGTATGTTATATGTATGTTCTGTATGTTATGTGTTGTATGCTATGTGTATGTTCTGTATGTTATTTGCTGTATGTTATGTGTATGTTCTGTATGTTATGTGTTGTATGTTACATGTATGTTCTGTATGTCATGTGTTGTATGTTATGTGTATGTTCTGTATGTTATGTGTTGTGTGTTATATGTATGTTCTCTATGTTATGTGTTGTATGTTATGTGTATGTTCTGTATGTTATGTGTTATATGTATGTTATGTGTTGTATGTTATATGTATGTTCTGTATGTTATGTGTTGTATGTTATATGTATGTTCTGTATGTTATGTGTTGTATGCTATGTGTATGTTCTGTATGTTATTTCTGTATGTTATGTGTATGTTCTGTATGTTATGTGTTGTATGTTACATGTATGTTCTGTATGTTATGTGTTGTATGTTATGTGTATGTTCTGTATGTTATGTGTTGTGTTTATATGTATGTTCTCTATGTTATGTGTTGTATGTTATGTGTATGTTCTGTATGTTATGTGTTGTATGTTATATGTATGTTCTGTATGTTTTGTTGTATGTTATGTGTATGTTCTATATGTTATGTGTTGTATGTTATGTGCATATTCTTTATGTTATATGTTATGTATGTTATGTGTTGTACGTTATATGTATATTCTGTATGTTATGTGTTGCATGTTATGTGTAAGTTCTGTATGTTATGTGTTGTATGTTATATGTATGTTCTGTATGTTATGTGTATGTTCTGTATATTATGTGTTGTATGTTATATGTATGTTCTGTATGTTATGTGTTGTATGTTATGTGTATGTTCTGTATGTTATGTGTTGTATGTTATATGTATGTTCTGTATGTTATGTGTTGTATGTTATGTGTATGTTCTGTATGTTATATGTTGTATGTTATGTGTATGTTCTGTATGTTATGTGTTGTATGTTATATATATGTTCTGTATGTTGTGTTGTATGTTATGTGTATGTTCTGTATGTTATGTGTTGTATGTTATGTGCATATTCTGTATGTTATATGTTCTCTATGTTATGTGTTGTATGTTATATTTATGTTCTGTAGGTTATGTGTTGTATGTTATGTGTATGTTCTGTATGTTATGTGTTGTACCTTTATGTATATTCTGCATGTTATGTGTTGCATGTTATGTGTATGTTCTGTATGTTATGTGTTGTATGTTATATGTATGTTCTGTATGTTATGTGTTGTATGTTATATGTACGTTCTGTATGTTATGTGTTGTATGTTATATGCACGTTCTGTATGTTATGTGTTGTATGTTATTGTACGTTCTGTATGTTATGTGTTGTATGTTATGTGTATGTTCTGTATGTTATGTGTTGTATGTTATATGTATGTTCTGTATGTTATGTGTTGTATGTTATGTGTATGTTCTGTATGTTATGTGTTGTATGTTATGTATGTTATGTGTTTGTATGTATACGTATGTTCTGTATGTTATGTTTGTATGTTATATGTAGTTCTGTATATTATGTGTTGTATGTTATATGTATGTTCTGTATGTTATGTGCTTTGTTGAGCGATTTGAATCCCACGCCGCTCATAGCTGCGCGGCACCGCTCATTGGCTGAGCTGCCACCGGTTCAGCCAATGAGCGGTGCGGGATTCGGCACCGCTCAGCCAATGGCGGGGGATTTGAATCGCGGGATGGAGAGGGAGCAGCATGGGGGAGCACAGAATAGAGAAGGGACAGGGTAAAAGGGCACAATATGGAGACGGGTAACGATATGGAGAGGGAACAGCATGTGGAGCACAGAATAGAGAGGGGACAGTATGAGGGAGCACAATATGGAGACAGGGCATGATATGGAGAGGGAGCAGCATGGGGAGCACAGAATAGAGAGGGGACAGGGTGAAGGGCACAAAATGGAGACGGGGCACAATATGGAGAGGGAACAGCATGTGGAGCACAGAATAGAGAGGGGACAGTGTGAGGGAGCACAATATGGAGACGGGGCACGATATGGAGAGGGAGCAGCATGGGGAGCACAGAATAGAGAGGGGACAGGGTGAAGGGGCACAATATGGAGATGTGGCACAGTATGAAGTGGGAACAGCATAGGAAGCACAGAATAGAGAGGGGAAAATGTAAAGGAGTACAATATGGTGCCACGTGCCTTGGTGGGGGATTTGAATCCCGCCGCTCATTGGCTGAGCCGGCGGGTGGCTCAGCCAATGAGCGTGCCACGGCTATGGCGGGGGATTTGAATCCCGCGTTGCACCGCTCATCGGCTCAGCCGGCAGGCGGCTCAGCCAATGAGTGGTGCACGCGCAGCTTTGGCAGGGGATATGAATCCTGCTGCAATATTGGAATACCCATAACTTGGGTGTTCCAATATGGTGGTCAGCGTACTTCTGGTCGCGGTGCATTGTGGAAGCGACACAAGCGCTGGAAGTTGTCACAGAGTTTATTGGTAATTATATGTTAGAAGTGCCAAAACATAAAAAATGATATAAATGAGGTATCGCTGTAATCGTACTGACCCGAAGAATAAAACAGCTTCATTAATTTCATCACACGCGGAACGGTATAAAGGCCCCAAAAAAGTAATTCATGAATTGCTAGTTTTTGTTCATTCTGCATCCCCAAAATCATAATAAAAAGAAATCAAAAAATGTGTTGTGCCCGCAAATGGTAACAATAAAAATGTCAACTCGTCCCACAAAAAATAAGACCTCACCCGACTCTGTGAGCCAAAATATGGAAAAATTATAGCTCTCCAAACGTGGTGATGCAAAAACTATTTTTTGCATTAAAAAGCGTCTTTTAGCGTGTGACAACCCGCTATAAATAGTAAAATCACACCCCCTTTTATCACCGCCTTAGTTAGGGAAAATTAATAAAATTTAAAAAAATGTATTTATTTCCATTTTCCCATTAGAGTTAGGGTTAGCGTTAGGGTTAGGGTTGGGATTAGGGTTCGGGGTGTGTTGGGGTTAGGGTTGGAGTTAGAATTGGGGGTTTCCACTGTTTAGGCACATCATGGGCTCTCCAAACGTGACATGGCATCTGATCTCAATTCCAGCCAATTCTGCATTGAAAAAATAAAACGTGCTCCTTCTCTTCCGAGCTCTGCCATGCGCCAAAACAGTGGTTAACCCCCACTTATGGGGTATCAGGGTATCAGCGTGCTCAGAACAAATTGCACAATAACTTTTGGGGTCCATTTCTTCTGTTACCCTTTGGAAAATAAAAAATTGGGGGTGAAAATATCATTTTTGTGGAAAAAAATATGATTTTTTATTTTTATGGCTCTACGTTATAAACTTCTGTGAAGCACTTGGGGTTTAAAGTTCTCACCACTCATATAGATAAGTTCCTTGGGGGTCTAGTTTCCAATATGGGTCACTTGTGGGTGGTTTCCACTGTTTAGGCACATCAGGGCTCTCCAAACGCGACATGGCGCTCAATCTCAATTCCAGACAATTTTGCATTGAAAAAGTCAAATGGTGCTCCATCCCTTCCGTGCTCTGCCATGAAACAGTGGTTCCCCCCACTTATGGGGTATCAGCGTACTCAGACAAATTGCACAATACCTTTTGGGGTCCAATTTCTCCTGTTACCCTTGGAAAAATAAAAAAAATTGTACCTGAAATAATTTTTTTGTGAAAAAAAGTTATATGTTCATTTTTTTTAAACATTCAAAAAATTCCTGTGAAGCTTCTGAAGGTTAAATAAACTTCTTTAATGTAGTTTTGAGCACCTTGAAGGGTGCAGTTTTTAGAATGGTGTCACTTTTTTGGTATTTTCTATCATATTGACCCCTCAAAGTGACTTCAAATGTGATGTGGTCCCCCCAAAAAAATGGTGTTGTAAAAATGAGAAATCGCTGGTTAATTTTTAACCCTTATAACTCCTAACACAAAAAAATTTCCAAAATTGTGCTGATGTAAAGTAGACATGGGGAAAATGTTACTTAGTAAGTATTTTATGTGCCATAGCTTTGTGATTTAAGGGCAGGAAAATTCAAAGTTGAAAAATTGCGACATTTTTGCCAAATTTCCATTTTTTTCACAAATAAACACAAGTTATATCAAAGAAATTTTACCACTAACATGAAGTACATTTTGTCACGAGAAAACAATGTCAGAATCACCAGGATCCATGGAAAAATATTTAGAGTTGAGAGTCCTCAGTGGTTGATACCTTTTAATGGCTAACTGAAAAGATGGTAACAAATTGCAAGCTTTCGAGACTACTCAGGTCTCTTCATCAGGCGTAGACTAATACAAAATCTGAAGAATCACATATTTATACACCACATAGCACAGAAAAAATGCAATAGGTAAGACAAGTGACGTGAAGCAGAATTGTCATATGGCAGAGGGATGAGCATAAACAGCGTCGGACTGGAACACCTTGGGCCCACCAGAGAAAATCATTCTTGGGGCCAACTATGTAGCTACATAGAAATAAATACAAGATCACCAATTGTGCAGTAAAACACACTAATATCCGGGTATAATATAAGGTAGTACATGTCTTAATTATGTAGCAGGAGTTAGGGTAGCCTCACTCATAGATTATAAAGCAGCCCCCATAGAATATAATGCTGCCCCCCTCATAGGGGATAATGCTGCCCCCCTCATAGGTTATAATGCTGCCCCCCTCATAGGGTATAACGCTGCCCCCCTCATAGGTTATAACGCTGCCGCCCCTCATAGGGGATAATGTGCTCCCCTCATGGGGATAATTCTGCCCCCCATAGAATATAATGCTGCCCCCCTCATAGGAGATAATGCTGCCCCCCTCATAGGTTATAATGCTGCCCCCCTCATGGGGATAATGCTGCCCCCCTCATGGGGATAATGCTGCCCCCCTCATAGGGGATAACGCTGCCCCCCCTCATAGGGGATAACGCTGCCCCCCCCTCATGGGGATAATGCTGCCCCCCCTCATGGGGATTATGCTGCCACCCTCATGGGGATAATGCTGCCCCCCCCATGGGGATAATTCTGCCCCCCTCATGGGGATAATGCTGCCACCCTCATGGGGATAATGCTGCCACCCTCATGGGGATAATGCTGCCCCCCTCATGGGGATAATGCTGCCCCCCTCATGGGGATAATGCTGCCACCCTCATGGGGATAATGCTGCCCCCCTCATGGGGATAATTCTGCCCCCCTCATGGGGATAACGCTGCCCCCCTCATAGGGATAACGCTGCCCCCCTCATAGGGGATAACGCTGCCCCCCTCATGGGGATAATGCTGCCCCCCTCATGGGGATAATGCTGCCACCCCTCATGGGGATAACGCTGCCCCCTCATAGGGATAACGCTGCCCCCCCTCATGGGGATAATGCTGCCCCCCTCATGGGGATAATGCTGCCACCCCTCATGGGGATAACGCTGCCCCCCTCATAGGGGATAATGCTGCCACCCTCATGGGAATAATGCTGCCCCCCTCATGGGGATAATGCTGCCACCCCTCATGGGGATAATGCTGCCCCCCTCATGGGGATAATGCGCCACCCCTCATGGGATAACGCTGCCCCCCTCATAGGGGATAACGCTGCCCCCCTCATGGGGATAATGCTGCCCCCCTCATGGGGATAATGCTGCCACCCTCATGGGGATAACGCTGCCCCCCTCATAGGGGATAACGCTGCCCCCCCTCATGGGGATAATTCTGCCCCCCTCATGGGGATAATGCTGCCCCCCTCATGGGATAATGCTGCCACCCTCATGGGGATAATGCTGCCCCCCCATGGGGATAATGCTGCCCCCCTCATGGGGATAATGCTGCCACCCCTCATAGGGTGTAACGCTATATAGATAGACAGACAGATAATAGATAGATAGATGTAGATATAGATAGATAGATAGCTATAGATAGATATAAAAAAAAAAAAAACACAATACTCACCTCTCTTCCTCGCTCCCACGGCGGCGGCTCTGCTTCAGTGTCAGGAGCTGCCGTCTGCCAGACACACACACAGCGGGTGCGCGATGAAGTGACGTCATCGCGCACCGGCTGTGAGTAAGAAGCAGAGGGGACTGATGGAGAGAGAGCGTCATCTGACGCTCTCTCTCCCATTACAACTGAGGGCGGCCGGCCCTGAATTACTGCCGCATAGCAGCTGCCTGGGGGCCCCTGTGGGAGCGGGAGGCCCCTGGGGGAGCGCGGGGCCCTGGCAATCTTAGCCGCTAAAGTGAAATGATATTCACTGCTTCCCACGCCCATTGAATATTCATTTCTCTTTAGCACGGGGACAGGGCTCCTGCCTCCTGTCACCCGCTGCGCTGCTCCGCTGGCACGGGGCCCCCATGGCAGCTGCGTGGCGTGCCGCTATTAGCGACACGCCACCGGCTGGGGGGCTCCTGTATGCCAGCAGGTGCCAGGGCCCACCAGATGCCAGGGCCCACCGGAGTTCTCCGGTGGCCAGTCCGACCCTGAGCATAAATATTGGAACAGTTCATAGATAAGGAGTGTGAAAGTTTTATTACCCTCTGATTGGGGTCTGGTAATGTTTTTGTGATGTTTTCACAGGGTATTTGGAGTAAATTCCTTAATTGATGTAATAGGCCATAAAACCATGTGACAGGTTCATTCCAGCATTAAGAGTGTCAAAGGTCACCATCAATTTGTATTCGCAAATTCTTCTCTGTCTCTGAAATGTGAAGCTGCTTCTCAGTACAAGTATTTTCATATCTGACATGCTATGAAACAGGGAGCAAAAAGTTTTGCCACAGGTAGATCCATTCTTTTTTTTCTTATTGTGTGGCGATGAGAATTCATCCTTGTTCTCAGTTTTTGCTCGGTCTCCCCCCCATAGACCGGGCAAAAACTGAGAACAAGGATGAATTCTCATCGCCACACAATAAGAGAAAAAAGATGGATCTACCGTGGCAAAACATATTTGCTCCCCTGATCATAGCATGTCAATATGAAAATACTTGTACTGAGAAGCAGCTTCACATCTCAGAGACAGAGAAGAATTTGCGAATACAAATTGATGGTGACCTTTGACACTCTTAATGCTGGAATGAACCTGTCACATGGTTTTTATGGCCTATTACATCAATTAAGGAATTTACTCCAAATACCCTGTGAAAACATCACAAAACATTACCAGACCCCAATCAGAGGGTAATAAAACTTTTCACACTCCTTATCTATGAACTGTTCCAATATTTAATGCTCATCCCTCTGCCATAATGACTATTCTGCTTCACGTCACTTGTCTTACCTATTGCATTTTTTTCTGTGCTGCTTTGTGTATAAATATGCGATTCTTCAGATTTTGTATTAGTCTACGCCTGATGAAGAGACCTGAGTAGTCTTGAAAGCTTGCAATTTGTTACCATCTTTTCAGTTAGCCATTAAAAGGTATCAACCACTGAGGACTCCAACTCTAAATATTTTTCTATCTACTGGCTAACACGGTACAAAGATAACATCTTTACTGTATCAGGATCCATGGAAGCGTTCCAGAGTTACTACCTCCTAAGGGACAGTGGTGAGAATGTAAAAATTGGCCAGGTCATTAACTTGCAAACCACCCTTGGGGTAAAGGGGCTAAAAAGCGTAATAAAATCTGCTACATACAGTACAGACCATAGTTTGGACACATCTTCTCATTTCAAGATTTTTCTGTTTTTCATGACTATGAAAATTGTACTTTCACACTGAAGGCATCAAAACTATGAATTAACACATGTGGAATTATATACTTAACAAAAAAGTGTGAAACAGCTGAAAATATGTATTATATTCTAGGTTCTTCAAAGTAGCCACCTTTTGCTTGATGACTGCTCTGCACACTCTTGGCATTCTCTGATGAGCTTCAAGAGGTAGTCACCGGAAATGGTCTTCCAACAATGTTGAAGGAGTTCCCAGAGATGCTTAGCACATGTTGGCCCTTTCGCCTTCACTCTGCGTCCAGCTCACCCCAAACCATCTCGATTGGGTTCAGGTCTGGTGACTGTGAGGGCCAGGCCATCTGGCGTAGCACCCCCATCACTCTCCTTCTTGGTCAAATAGCGCTTACATAGCCTTGACGTGTGTTTGGGGTCATTGTCCTGTTGAAAAGTAAATGATGTTCCAACTAACCAAACCGGATTGAATAGCATGCCACTTCAAATGCTGTGGTAGCCA
>JARQOD010000006.1:187086037-187211108 GCA_033576555.1 Oophaga sylvatica
GGGTTGTCATTATGATTTAAAAAGAGAAAACACAGTAGATTGACAATCAATGGCTTCACCCAACCACTAACCATATGGGAGAACAAGTTTTGATGTTATCATTCATATTCTCTGAAAAAAGGTCAAGAAAGCAAAAATTCTGCTGGGGAATGTAAATTTTTGAGCACAACTATATATTATCTAAAAATAACATCAAAATGACTGAACCAAACCAGAAAGCATATTTAACACTTTATGTTAAATAAAATTAAGTGAAAAAAATAAATAGAAAAAAAAATCATATTTAACACTTGCCATGAAAATACAAATAAAAGCTATAATTTATTAATATGATTGTTATTGTTCCAGTCATTGGGAGTTTAATAGTATAATTTTGTTGTTGTTCAACCTAAAAACATGTACAAGTTTAAATTGTTTTGCATACCCTGAAGACATAAAACTCATAATTACCAAGGGTGCAATAGTAACCAATAGTACATGTGCTCAATTAATTATAATGCAGATTAAGAAACTGGCCCACAGCACAAACCAACGCATACTGATAAGCATTAGCAATATTTATCATTAGCTTCCAATGTGACGAAATGGATAGATAAAGCATGAATAGACACCATGAATTAAGTTATATCTTCATTTAGACATAAGGAAGATGTATGAGCAACACCATTATACAATCAAAAGCATAGCTTTTTGCTATAGACAAATCTTACTTACAGGGTATTCTTGCACAGTTGCATAAGGGTCAAATAATGAATTAGATGGATCAGCAGGGTATGTCTTTATCTTAAAAATATAAAGAAAATGCATTATGTTTAAATTAGTAATACATATAGTTTTTTTTAGAATAAAAATTAAATGTGTTTGCAGCAATAATGGCAAAAATGTTAAGCCAACTTTCAATATATTTTCTGCTTTCTAACTATTTTCTACTCATATATGACTACGTTGGAAAATGCTACAAGCTTGCAATTTATATCGCTTGAAAAATGCATAATGATGTAACATTAACCCCTTAACGACCAAGCCATTTTGTAGGTTAAAGACCAGGCCAATTTTTACAATTCTGACCACTGTCTCTTTATGAGGTTATAACTCTGGAACGCTTCAACGGATCTTGGCGATTCTGAGAATATTTTCTCGTGACATATTGTACTTCATGATAGTGGTAACATTTCTTCAATATAACTTGTGTTTATTTCTGAAAATAATGGAAATATGGCAAAAATTTTGAAAACTTTGCAATTTTCAAACTTTTAATTTTTATGCCATTAAATCAGAGAGATATGTCACAAAAAATAGTTAATAAATAACATTTCCCACATGTCTACTTTACATAAGCACAATTTTGGAACCAAAATTTTTTTTTGTTAGAAAGTTATAAGTGTTAAAAGTTGACCAGCAATTTCTCATTTTTCCAACAAAATTTACAAAACCATTTTTTTTAGGGACCACCTCACATTTGAAGTGAATTTGAGGGGTCAATATGACAGAAAATACCAAAAGTGACACCATTCTAAAAACTGCACCCTCAACGTGTTCAAAGCCACATTCAAGAAGTTTATTAACCTTTTAGGTACTTCACAAGAATTGAAGCAATGTGGAAGGAAAAAATGAACATTTAACTTTTTTCCCAAAATTTTTCTTTCGACACAATTTTTTTAAATTTTGTAAGAGTATCAGTAGAAAATGAACCACAATATTTGTTGTACTATTTCTCCTGAGTACACCGATACCCCATGTGTGGGGGTAAACCACTATTTGGGCGCATGGCAGAGCTCGGAAGGGAAGCAGCGCCATTTGACCTTTTTGGCTGGAATTGAGATTGGACGCCATGTCGCATTTGGAGAGTCCCTGTGTGCCTAAACAGTGGAAACCCCCCACAAGTGACCCCATTTTGGAAACTAGACCCCCCAAGGAACTTATCTAAATGTGTTGTGAGAGCTTTTAACCCCCAAGGGCTTCACAGAAGGTTATAACGAGAGCCGTAAAATTAAAAAATCATATTTTTTTCCACAAAAATGATCTTTTCATCCCAATTTTTATTTTCCAAAGGATAAAAGGACGCCAAAAGTTATTGTGCAATTAGTCCTGAGTACGCTGATACCCCATATGTGGGAGTAAACCACTATTTGGGCGCATGGCAGAGCTCGGAAAGAAGCAGCGCCATTTGACTTTTTTGGCTGGAATTGAGATTGGACGCCATGTCGTATTTGGAGAGCCCCTGTGTGCCTAAACAGTGTAAACCCGCCACAAGTGACCCCATTTTGGAAACTAGACCCCCCAAGGAACTTATCTAGATGTGTGGTGAGAGCTTTGAACCCCCAAGGGCTTCACAGAAGGTTATAACGTAGAGCTGTAAAATTAAAAAATCATATATTTCCACAAAAATGATCTTTCCACCCCCAATTGTTATTTTCCAAAGGGTAACAGGACCCCAAAAGTTATTGTGCAATTTGTCCTGAGTACGCTGATACCCCATATGTGGGGGTAAACCACTATTTGGGCGCATGGCAGAGCTTGGAAGGGAAGCAGCGCCATTTGACTTTTTTGGCTGGTATTGAGATTGGACGCCATTGTCGCATTTGGAGAGTCCCTGTGTGCCTAAACAGTGGAAACACCCACAAGTGACTCCATTTTTGAAACTAGACTGTTATGTTTCGGTAGCTGAGGAGTGCAGGTAAAAAAGGCAATACACCAGAGCAGTTGGAATCTATGAGATTGCAGTACCCTGACTAACCACCACACTAGAGGCAGCCGTGGAGCGTTCCTACGTTGGTCCTAGACGCCTCGTCACAGCCTGAGAAACTAACTACACCTAAAGATAGAAAGAGGAAAGCTATCTGCCCCGGAGCAGATCCCCAAAGAACATAGAAAGCCCCCAAACATGTAATGGCGGTTAGACAAGAAGAAATACTGACACAGACAGAAAATAGTATGAGCAAACGTTGGGGCCCAAACTACCTAAATAGAAAAGGATAGGAAGGGCACTTACTGCAATCCCAAAAAACCCTGAAAAGCACCAACTCTACTAATTTCAAATCACCTGAGATCACACGACCTCTACCACCTAAATTAGTTCTCTGGTGTAACAAAATCAAAACAGCAGCCACTGAAAAAACTGGAAAAAGCAAAAGTACAAACATCAGTGGCTGTATTAAACTGAGAGGGCAAAAGCCCCCGGAGGGGACCCTGAAGGCCCCCACAGAAGTGCAGGACAAAATGCAAAAATCAAGCACAAAAACAAAAAGAAGAAAATGTCTTATCTGTTAGCAGGAGATGCAGACACGACACAGCAGGCTACAAAGGAAACAGGACTCAAGGATTGAGACCAGAACAATTGATCACCGGCAACCCTGATGGGAAGGCGACTCCCTTATATAAGACCAGTCAGTAACACCTGATTCCCACTCCTCACAATCTTCACTGGACAGTCCAGTACCGCTTGTAACCACCAGAGGGAGCCTCTGCTCAGAACTCATTTCAAGTCCATTCACAACAGTACCCCCCCTTGAGGAGGGGTCACCGAACCCTCACTTGAGCAACCAGGTCGGTCAGGATGAGTTCTATGATACGCACGGATGAGTCTCCTAGCATGGATGTCCGAAGCAAACACCCAAGAATTGTCTTCCTGACCATAACCTCTCCACTTAACCAAATACTGGAGTTTCCGTCTAGAAAAACAATAATTCAATATTTTCTCAACCACAAACTCCATATTGCCCTCAACCAGAACAGGGTCAGGAGGCAAAGCAGTAGGAACCACTGGCTCAACAAACCTCTTCAACAAGGACTTGTGGAACACGTTATGGATCTTAAATGTCCCTGGAAGAAGCAAACGAAAAGAAACAGGATTAAGAATCTCCATGATCTTATAAGGTCCAATGAACCTAGGCTTAAATTTAGGAGATGCCACTCTCATAGGAATATTTTTTGAGGACAACCAGACCAAGTCCCCCACTTTAAACCGAGGACCATCAGTCCTATGCCGGTTAGCAAACCGCTGGGCCCTCTCCTGAGAAGGGACAACCTCTCCACTACCTGGTCCCAAATCTGTTGCATAAGCTCCACAACAGAGTCAACACCTGGACAGACAGAAGCCTCCGTCTGTCCTGAAGAAAATCGAGGGTGAAACCCAGAATTACAGAAAAATGGAGACATCAAAGTGGCAGAGCTAGCCCTATTATTAAGAGCAAACTCAGCCAAAGGCAAAAAAGAGACCCAGTCATCCTGATCAGCAGACACAAAGCATCTTAGATAAGTCTCCAATGTCTGGTTTGTTCTCTCAGTTTGACCATTGGTCTGAGGATGAAACGCCGAGGAGAAAGACAATTGAACACCAAGTTTAGAACAAAAGGTCCTCCAAAATCTTGAAACAAACTGGACTCCTCTGTCAGACACAATGTTCTCAGGAATGCCGTGTAAACGAACCACGTGCTGAAGGAACAAAGGCACCAATTCAGAGGAGGAAGGCAACTTAGGTAATGGCACAAGATGTATCATCTTGGAAAACCTATCACAAATCACCCAGATGACGGTCATTCTCTGAGAAACAGGGAGGTCGGAAATTAAATCCATAGAGATATGGGTCCATGGTCTCTTGGGCACAGGCAATGGCATCAACAAACCACTAGAGCGAGAGCAAGGCTTGGAGCGAGAGCAAATCCCGCAGGACTGCACAAATTCCCTGACATCACGAGACAAGGTAGGCCACCAAAAGGACCGACTAACCAAGTCTCTGGTACCAAAAATTCTGGGATGACCGGCCAGCGCGGAACAATGAATCTCAGACATCACACTCTTTTTCCACTGGTCCGGGACAAACAATTTCCCAACAGGGCAGCACTCGGGCCTATCCTCCTGACACCCCTCCAGAGCCAGTCTCAAATTGGGCGAGATGGCGGAAAGAACTACACCTTCTTTCAAAATAACAGAAGGATCAGATAACTCAGGAGAGTCCGCAAGGAAACTCCTCGAGAGGGCATCCGCCTTAACATTCTTAGTGCCAGGAAGAAAGGAAACCACAAAATTAAAACGTGTGAAAAACAAGGCCCACCTGGCCTGTCTAGGATTAAGTCGCTTGGCAGATTCCAGATAAACCAGATTCTTATGGTTCGTAAGGACCACCACCTGATGTTTGGCTCCCTCCAGCCAATGTCTCCACTCTTCAAAAGCCCACTTCATGGCCAATAACTCCCGATTACCCACGTCATAATTACGTTCAGTAGGAGAAAATTTTCGAGAGAAAAAGGCACAAGGGTTACTTTTAGAGGTCTCTGGATCTCTTTGGGACAAAACGGCACCTGCTCCAATCTCAGAGGCATCAACCTCCACCTGAAATGGCAGAGAAACATCAGGCTGCCGTAGAACAGGAGCGGAAGTGAATCTCTGCTTAAGTTCCTGAAATGCAGAGACTGCCTCAGGAGGCCAATTCACCACATCAAAACCCTTTTTGGTCAAATCAGTTAAAGGTTTAACAATAACTGAGAAATTACCAATAAATTTACGATAAAAATTGGCAAAACCCAAAAATCTTTGAAGAGCCTTTAATGAAGTAGGTTGGACCCAATCACAGATGGCCTGAACCTTGACCGGGTCCATTTCAATAACAGATGGGGACAAAATGAATCCCAAAAATGAGATCCTCTGTACGCCAAAAAGACACTTTGATCCCTTCACATACAGAGCATTCTCTCTCAAAATCTGGAATACAGTTCGAACATGTTTCACATGAGAGTCCCAGTCATTGGAAAAAATCAAGATATCATCCAAATAAACAATCAGAAATTTATCCACAAAATCCCTGAAAATGTCATTCATGAAGGACTGGAAGACAGAAGGAGCATTAGTGAGCCCAAAGGGCATCACAAGGTACTCAAAATGCCCCTCAGGGGTATTAAATGCCGTCTTCCATTCATCCCCGTGCTTAATGCGAATAAGGTTATATGCCCCCCTGAGGTCAATCTTGGTAAACCAAGTAGCATTTTTCACCCTGGAAAACAGGTCAGAAATCAAGGGTAACGGATATTGATATTTCACAGTAATATTGTTCAAAAGACGATAATCAATACACGGCCTTAATGAACCATCCTTTTTGGCCACAAAGAAAAAACCGGCACCTAAGGGTGAAGAGGATGGTCTGATATGACCCTTCTCCAATGACTCCTTGATATAAGACCGCATAGCGTCATGTTCAGGTACAGACAAGTTAAAAAGGCGACCTTTAGGGAATTTACTACCAGGCACTAATTCAATAGCGCAGTCATAGCTCCTATGGGGAGGCAAGGATGCAGATTTACTTTCGCTAAACACATCAGAAAAATCAATCAAAAAGTCAGGAACATCCTGAGCCTGGGGGAGGCAGAAAAAACAGGAGTGTTGGTATTAACACATTGGCAGCCCCAACTGGTTACAGACACAGATTTCCAATCCAAAACAGGATTATGAGACTGTAACCAAGTGAGACCCAGTACGATAATGTCATGCAGATTATACAGAACCAAAAATTTGCAGCTCTCCTGATGATCAGGTTCAATCCTCATTATCACCTGAGTAGAGAACTGAGGTTTATTCTCAGCCAAAGGGGTAGAATCGATCCCCAGTAGGGGAATAGACTTCCGTAGGGGTATCAAGGGAAACCCACAACGTTTAGCAAAATCAAAATCCATCAGGTTAATAGCTGCTCCCGAATCAACGAAAGCCTGAGCAGAAATGAGGACAGAGAGCATATCAGGGTAACAGTTAATAAAAACTTAGTCTGAACACTACCCAAGACAACTGAGCGTGCAAAACGTCTTCCCCGCTTAGGGCAGACTGAAATAGCATGAGAGGCATCACCACAATAGAAACATAACCCATTGCGCTTTCGAAACTCATGACGCTGTGCCCCAGAAACCACTCTATCACACTGCATGGATTCAGAAGCAGGTTCACAAGGCAACACTATTCCACGCATACTTCTCCGCTCACGCAAACGTCTGTCAATTTGAATCGCTAATGACATAGAATCATTGAGACCAGAGGGGACAGGGAATCCCACCATAACATCCTTTACATTATCTGACAGACCCTTCCGAAAAAGGGCTGCCAAAGCGTCGTCATTCCATTTGGTCAGGACTGCCCACCTATGGAATCTCTGACAGTATAACTCAGCGTCATCAAGCCCCTGATTTAATGCCAACAAGGCTTTTTCAGCTTGATCAGTGACATTAGGCTCATCGTACAATAACCCCAAGGCCTGAAAAAATGCATCAACATCACTCAAAACAGGATCCCCAGGTGTCAGGGAAAAAGCCCAATCCTGAGGATCGCCGCGCAGGAGAGAGATGACAATTTGAACCTGCTGCGCTGCGTTCCCTGAGGACTTAGATTTTAAGGCAAAAAACAATTTACAATTATTTTTGAAATTCAGAAACTTGGCTCGATCCCCCAAAAACAAATCTGGCATGGGAATCCTAGGTTTCACAACAGGCAACCTAGCAAGATAGGTAGCAATACTCCGAACCTCAGTGGCAAGCTGATCCACACGGCCAGACAACTGTGCAAACTCCATTGAGAGAAAAAAAATCCTCCCCAGCACCCAGAGATACAGAGGGAAAAAAAAAATGCAACAAACAGAAAAATATCTCTGACAACTCTGACAACCTTTTTTCTTTCACAATATTTTTTCCCTTCTGTGAGTACCATACAATTTTCAATTTTTTGGCCGGTGATACTGTTATGTTTCGGTAGCTGAGGAGTGCAGGTAAAAAAGGCAATACACCAGAGCAGTTGGAATCTATGAGATTGCAGTACCCTGACTAACCACCACAACTAGAGGCAGCCGTGGAGCATTCCTACGTTGGTCCTAGACGCCTCGTCACAGCCTGAGAAACTAACTACACCTAAAGATAGAAAGAGGAAAGCTATCTGCCCCGGAGCAGATCCCCAAAGAACATAGAAAGCCCCCAAACATGTAATGGCGGTTAGACAAGAAGAAATACTGACACAGACAGAAAATAGTATGAGCAAACGTTGGGGCCCAAACTACCTAAATAGAAAAGGATAGGAAGGGCACTTACTGCAATCCCAAAAAACCCTGAAAAGCACCAACTCCACTAATTTCAAAATCACCTGAGATCACACGACCTCTACCACCTAAATTAGTTCTCTGGTGTAACAAAATCAAAACAGCAGCCACTGAAAAACTGGAAAAAGCAAAAGTACAAACATCAGTGGCTGTATTAAACTGAGAGGGCAAAAGCCCCCGGAGGGGACCCTGAAGGCCCCCACAGAAGTGCAGGACAAAATGCAAAAATCAAGCACAAAAACAAAAAGAAGAAAATGTCTTATCTGTTAGCAGGAGATGCAGACACGACACAGCAGGCTACAAAGGAAACAGAACTCAAGGATTGAGACCAGAACAATTGATCACCGGCAACCCTGATGGGAAGGCGACTCCCTTATATAAGACCAGTCAGTAACACCTGATTCCCACTCCTCACAATCTTCACTGGACAGTCCAGTACCGCTTGTAACCACCAGAGGGAGCCTCTGCTCAGAACTCATTTCAAGTCCATTCACAACAGTACCCCCCCTTGAGGAGGGGTCACCGAACCCTCACTTGAGCAACCAGGTCGGTCAGGATGAGTTCTATGATACGCACGGATGAGTCTCCTAGCATGGATGTCCGAAGCAAACACCCAAGAATTGTCTTCCTGACCATAACCTCTCCACTTAACCAAATACTGGAGTTTCCGTCTAGAAAAACGAGAATTCAATATTTTCTCAACCACAAACTCCATATTGCCCTCAACCAGAACAGGGTCAGGAGGCAAAGCAGTAGGAACCACTGGCTCAACAAACCTCTTCAACAAGGACTTGTGGAACACGTTATGGATCTTAAATGTCCCTGGAAGAAGCAAACGAAAAGAAACAGGATTAAGAATCTCCATGATCTTATAAGGTCCAATGAACCTAGGCTTAAATTTAGGAGATGCCACTCTCATAGGAATATTTTTTGAGGACAACCAGACCAAGTCCCCCACTTTAAACCGAGGACCATCAGTCCTATGCCGGTTAGCAAACCGCTGGGCCCTCTCCTGAGAGAGGGACAACCTCTCCACTACCTGGTCCCAAATCTGTTGCATAAGCTCCACAACAGAGTCAACACCTGGACAGACAGAAGCCTCCGTCTGTCCTGAAGAAAATCGAGGGTGAAACCCAGAATTACAGAAAAATGGAGACATCAAAGTGGCAGAGCTAGCCCTATTATTAAGAGGAAACTCAGCCAAAGGCAAAAAAGAGACCCAGTCATCCTGATCAGCAGACACAAAGCATCTTAGATAAGTCTCCAATGTCTGGTTTGTTCTCTCAGTTTGACCATTGGTCTGAGGATGAAACGCCGAGGAGAAAGACAATTGAACACCAAGTTTAGAACAAAAGGTCCTCCAAAATCTTGAAACAAACTGGACTCCTCTGTCAGACACAATGTTCTCAGGAATGCCGTGTAAACGAACCACGTGCTGAAGGAACAAAGGCACCAATTCAGAGGAGGAAGGCAACTTAGGTAATGGCACAAGATGTATCATCTTGGAAAACCTATCACAAATCACCCAGATGACGGTCATTCTCTGAGAAACAGGGAGGTCGGAAATTAAATCCATAGAGATATGGGTCCATGGTCTCTTGGGCACAGGCAATGGCATCAACAAACCACTAGAGCGAGAGCAAGGCTTGGAGCGAGAGCAAATCCCGCAGGACTGCACAAATTCCCTGACATCACGAGACAAGGTAGGCCACCAAAAGGACCGACTAACCAAGTCTCTGGTACCAAAAATTCCGGGATGACCGGCCAGCGCGGAACAATGAATCTCAGACATCACACTCTTTTTCCACTGGTCCGGGACAAACAATTTCCCAACAGGGCAGCACTCGGGCCTATCCTCCTGACACCCCTCCAGAGCCAGTCTCAAATTGGGCGAGATGGCGGAAAGAACTACACCTTCTTTCAAAATAACAGAAGGATCAGATAACTCAGGAGAGTCCGCAAGGAAACTCCTCGAGAGGGCATCCGCCTTAACATTCTTAGTGCCAGGAAGAAAGGAAACCACAAAATTAAAACGTGTGAAAAACAAGGCCCACCTGGCCTGTCTAGGATTAAGTCGCTTGGCAGATTCCAGATAAACCAGATTCTTATGGTTCGTAAGGACCACCACCTGATGTTTGGCTCCCTCCAGCCAATGTCTCCACTCTTCAAAAGCCCACTTCATGGCCAATAACTCCCGATTACCCACGTCATAATTACGTTCAGTAGGAGAAAATTTTCGAGAGAAAAAGGCACAAGGGTTACTTTTAGAGGTCTCTGGATCTCTTTGGGACAAAACGGCACCTGCTCCAATCTCAGAGGCATCAACCTCCACCTGAAATGGCAGAGAAACATCAGGCTGCCGTAGAACAGGAGCAGAAGTGAATCTCTGCTTAAGTTCCTGAAATGCAGAGACTGCCTCAGGAGGCCAATTCACCACATCAGAACCCTTTTTGGTCAAATCAGTTAAAGGTTTAACAATAACTGAGAAATTACCAATAAATTTACGATAAAAATTGGCAAAACCCAAAAATCTTTGAAGAGCCTTTAATGAAGTAGGTTGGACCCAATCACAGATGGCCTGAACCTTGACCGGGTCCATTTCAATAACATATGGGGACAAAATGAATCCCAAAAATGAGATCCTCTGTACGCCAAAAAGACACTTTGATCCCTTCACATACAGAGCATTCTCTCTCAAAATCTGGAATACAGTTCGAACATGTTTCACATGAGAGTCCCAGTCATTGGAAAAAATCAAGATATCATCCAAATAAACAATCAGAAATTTATCCACAAAATCCCTGAAAATGTCATTCATGAAGGACTGGAAGACAGAAGGAGCATTAGTGAGCCCAAAGGGCATCACAAGGTACTCAAAATGCCCCCCAGGGGTATTAAATGCCGTCTTCCATTCATCCCCGTGCTTAATGCGAATAAGGTTATATGCCCCCCTGAGGTCAAGCTTGGTAAACCAAGTAGCATTTTTCACCCTGGAAAACAGGTCAGAAATCAAGGGTAACGGATATTGATATTTCACAGTAATATTGTTCAAAAGACGATAATCAATACACGGCCTTAATGAACCATCCTTTTTGGCCACAAAGAAAAAACCGGCACCTAAGGGTGAAGAGGATGGTCTGATATGACCCTTCTCCAATGACTCCTTGATATAAGACCGCATAGCGTCATGTTCAGGTACAGACAAGTTAAAAAGGCGACCTTTAGGGAATTTACTACCAGGCACTAATTCAATAGCGCAGTCATAGCTCCTATGGGGAGGTAAGGATGCAGATTTACTTTCGCTAAACACATCAGAAAAATCAATCAAAAAGTCAGGAACATCCTGAGCCTGGGGGGAGGCAGAAAAAACAGGAGTGTTGATATTAACACATTGGCAGCCCCAACTGGTAACAGACACAGATTTCCAATCCAAAACAGGATTATGAGACTGTAACCAAGGAAAACCCAGTACGATAATGTCATGCAGATTATACAGAACCAAAAATTTGCAACTCTCCTGATGATCAGGTTCTACCCTCATTATCACCTGAGTAGAGAACTGAGGTTTATTCTCAGCCAAAGGGGTAGAATCGATCCCCAGTAGGGGAATAGACTTCCGTAGGGGTATCAAGGGAAACCCACAACGTTTAGCAAAATCAAAATCCATCAGGTTAATAGCTGCTCCCGAATCAACGAAAGCCTGAGCAGAAAATGAGGACAGAGAGCATATCAGGGTAACAGTTAATAAAAACTTAGTCTGAACACTACCCAAGACAACTGAGCGTGCAAAACGTCTTCCCCGCTTAGGGCAGACTGAAATAGCATGAGAGGCATCACCACAGTAGAAACATAACCCATTGCGCTTTCGAAACTCATGACGCTGTGCCCCAGAAACCACTCTATCACACTGCATGGATTCAGAAGCAGGTTCACAAGGCAACACTATTCCACGCATACTTCTCCGCTCACGCAAACGTCTGTCAATTTGAATCGCTAATGACATAGAATCATTGAGACCAGAGGGGACAGGGAATCCCACCATAACATCCTTTACATTATCTGACAGACCCTTCCGAAAAAGGGCTGCCAAAGCGTCGTCATTCCATTTGGTCAGGACTGCCCACCTATGGAATCTCTGACAGTATAACTCAGCGTCATCAAGCCCCTGATTTAATGCCAACAAGGCTTTTTCAGCTTGATCAGTGACATTAGGCTCATCGTACAATAACCCCAAGGCCTGAAAAAATGCATCAACATCACTCAAAACAGGATCCCCAGGTGTCAGGGAAAAAGCCCAATCCTGAGGATCGCCGCGCAGGAGAGAGATGACAATTTGAACCTGCTGCGCTGCGTTCCCTGAGGACTTAGATTTTAAGGCAAAAAAAAATTTACAATTATTTTTGAAATTCAGAAACTTGGCTCGATCCCCCAAAAACAAATCTGGCATGGGAATCCTAGGTTTCACAACAGGCAACCTAGCAAGATAGGTAGCAATACTCCGAACCTCAGTGGCAAGCTGATCCACACGGCCAGACAACTGTGCAAACTCCATTGAGAGAAAAAAAATCCTCCCCAGCACCCAGAGATACAGAGGGAAAAAAAAAATGCAACAAACAGAAAAATATCTCTGACAACTCTGACAACCTTTTTTCTTTCACAATATTTTTTCCCTTCTGTGAGTACCATACAATTTTCAATTTTTTGGCCGGTGATACTGTTATGTTTCGGTAGCTGAGGAGTGCAGGTAAAAAAGGCAATACACCAGAGCAGTTGGAATCTATGAGATTGCAGTACCCTGACTAACCACCACAACTAGAGGCAGCCGTGGAGCGTTCCTACGTTGGTCCTAGACGCCTCGTCACAGCCTGAGAAACTAACTACACCTAAAGATAGAAAGAGGAAAGCTATCTGCCCCGGAGCAGATCCCCAAAGAACATAGAAAGCCCCCAAACATGTAATGGCAGTTAGACAAGAAGAAATACTGACACAGACAGAAAATAGTATGAGCAAACGTTGGGGCCCAAACTACCTAAATAGAAAAGGATAGGAAGGGCACTTACTGCAATCCCAAAAAACCCTGAAAAGCACCAACTCTACTAATTTCAAAATCACCTGAGATCACACGACCTCTACCACCTAAATTAGTTCTCTGGTGTAACAAAATCAAAACAGCAGCCACTGAAAAAACTGGAAAAAGCAAAAGTACAAACATCAGTGGCTGTATTAAACTGAGAGGGCAAAAGCCCCCGGAGGGGACCCTGAAGGCCCCCACAGAAGTGCAGGACAAAATGCAAAAATCAAGCACAAAAACAAAAAGAAGAAAATGTCTTATCTGTTAGCAGGAGATGCAGACACGACACAGCAGGCTACAAAGGAAATAGGACTCAAGGATTGAGACCAGAACAATTGATCACCGGCAACCCTGATGGGAAGGCGACTCCCTTATATAAGACCAGTCAGTAACACCTGATTCCCACTCCTCACAATCTTCACTGGACAGTCCAGTACCGCTTGTAACCACCAGAGGGAGCCTCTGCTCAGAACTCATTTCAAGTCCATTCACAACACTAGACCCCCCAAGGAACTTATCTAGATGTGTGGTGAGAGCTTTGAACCCCCAAGGGCTTCACAGAAGGTTATAACGTAGAGCAGTAAAATTAAAAAAATCATATCTTTTCCACAAAAATGATCTTTCCACCCCCAATTGTTATTTTCCAAAGGGTAACAGGACCCCAAAAGTTATTGTGCAATTTGTCCTGAGTACGCTGATATCCCATATGTGGGGGTAAACCACTATTTTGACGCATGGCAGAGCTCGAAAGGGAAGGAGCGCCTTTTTCAAATGCAGACTTTGATGGAATGGTCTGCGGGTATCATGTCACGTTTGGAGAGCCCCTGATGTGCCTAAACAGTAGAAACCCCCCACAAGTGACTCCATTTTGGAAACTAGACCCCCCAAGGAACTTATCTAGATGTGTGGTGAGCACTTTGAACCCCCAAGTGCTTCACAGAAGTTTATAACGTAGAGCCGTGAAAATAAAAAAATCATATTTTTTTCCACAAAAATAATCTTTTTGTCCCCAAATTTTTATTTTTATAAGGGTAACAGGAGAAATAGGACCCCAAAAGCTATTGTGCAATTTGTCCTGAGTACGCTGATATCCCATATGTGGGGGGGAACTACTATTTTGACGCATGGCAGAGCTCGGAAGGGAAGGAGCACCGTTTTTAAATGCAGACTTTGATGGAATGGTCTGCGGGTGTCATGTCGCGCTTGGAGAGCCCCTGATGTGCCTAAACAGTAGAAACCCCCCATAAATGACCCCATTTTGCAAACTAGACCCCCCAAGGAACTTATCTAGATGTGTGGTCAGCACTTTGATCCCCCAAGGGCTTCACAGAAGTTTATAACGTAGAGCCGTGAAAATAAAAAAATCATATTTTTTTTTCACAAAAATGACCTTTTTGCCCCCAAATTTTTATTTTTATAAGGGTAACAGGAGAAATAGGGCCCCAAAAGTTGATGTGCATTTTGTCCTGAGTATGCTGATATCCCATATGTGGGGGGGAACCACTGTGATCGCCTTACTGCGATCTTTGGGAGGCACAATGAACAAATCCACAAAAGGTGAAGAATTGTTTTTCTTTTTTGCGCCGTTCCTCGTGCGGTATTAGTGATTAGGCGTCTTTATTCCTCGGATCGGTGCGATTACAGCGATACCAGATTTATACCCTTTTTTCATGTTTAGCTTCTGTCACACACTAAAAGATGCTTTTTTTTGGAATAATATTTTGTAAGAAATTTTTGCATCGCCGTATTTTGAGAGCTATAATTTTTCCATATTTCGGCCGACAGAGTTATCTGTGGGCTTATATTTTGCAGGACGAGCTAACGTTTTTATTGGTACCATATTCGGGCACATAACGTTTTTTGATCGCTTCCTATTCCGATTTTTGTGGAAGCAGAATGAACAAAAACCAGCAATTCAGGAATTGTTTTTTTTTCCCTCCGTTCCGCGTGTGGTAAAATTGATAAAGCAGCTTTATTCTTCGGGTCACTATGATTACAGCGATACCTCATTTATATCTTTTTTTATGTTTTGGCGTTTTTTACACAATAAAAAATTTTATAGAAAAAATAATTATTTTTGCATCAGTTTATTCCGCGAGCTATAACTTTTTTATTTTTTCGCTGATGATGCTGTATAGCAGCTTGTTTTTTGCGGGACAAGATGATGTTTTCAGCGGTACCATGATTATTTATATCTGACTTTTGATCGCGTGTTATTGCACTTTTTCCAAGCGATATGATGATACCGCTTGGAAAAGTATAATTTACTACTTTTTGTGTGTTTTTTTTACGGCTTTCACTGAAGGGGTTAACTAGGGTTACGCTTTTATAGATGGGATTTTTACGGACGTGGCGATACCAAACGTGTATTTTTTTTGTTTTTTATTTTTTTTATTACATAAAAATGTGTATTTTTTAGGGATTTTTTTTAAATTATTTTTTAATATTTTTTTTTAATTTTTTTTAAAAAAATGATTTTTTTTAACTTGTCCCTTTATGGGACTTTCACTTTTTTTTACTTTTTATTGCAGTTACAATGCATTGCAATGCTCCAGCATTGCAATGCATTGTACCTATGATGAAAGCTGCTGTGAGCATGATCACAGCAGCTTTCCGTAGCTAGATGACCCGGAGGTTGTCATGACAACCCCAGGGTCATCAAGGCAGAGATCGGGCCCTGCAAATACATTGCAGGGCGCCGATCTGAGGCAGAGGGAGCTCCCGACCCTCTGCCTCCCCCCCTGAGCGCTGCGATCGCGCTCAATCGCAGCAGTCAGGGGGTTAACAGCCAGGGGCGGCGGGGGCGCCGCTCCTGGCTGTCAGTGCAGGAAGCTCGGCCACTGCAGCGCCGGCTCCTGCACTGATTGCGCTGGAGAAGCTGAAATTTCAGCTTCTCCTGCGCGATCGCTGCTGTGTTTGGTCAGTCAGATTGACTGACCAATCACAGCGCTGTTGGTGCGGGGACCGACGGCAAAGGTCCCCGCACCGCTTGCCGTGCCTGTCAGCTGTCTGTGACAGCTGTCGGCACTGATCTACCACTGCGTGTTTACACGCAGTGGTAGATCAAAGGGATGACGTGCACAGTCCGTCCTGGTGCCGGAACTGACACCTTGCCATGACGGACTGTGCACGTCATTGGACATTAAGGGGTTAAAATCAATCTGTCAGTAAGATAACACCCCAAACCGCACCTCAAACTGCATATATTGGAGTGCAAGTTATCAAATATCTAAATCTATTAGCACCTTTATATTTTCTATCTGTTGTTGCTTCCCTGAGAAATAAGCTTTTTCATTCAGATGCAAATGATTCATGAAGTAATATGTGCCTAACAGAACACTTAAGGATCCACTGCCTCCCCAAGTTATTTCCCCACTGTTTCCCCCATCAGCAGCCTGTTTAGCTTGCTTGATAGCTCACTGCATGTGTGCAATGATATTAGACAGTAATCTATCAATCAAGCTAAAGAGGTTGGTGTTGGAAGGGGAAATAACCTCAAAGAACCAGAGACTCCTTAAGTGCTTTGTCACCCTCAGACCTAATATCTCGTTTGCATTATAACTCTAATCTGTCATGATCCAGGCCGGGGTTTGTTTCATGTTATTCTCTCCCCGGTCTGGTCATGCGGGTGTTAACCTTCTATGCCTCTTTTTGGGTTTTGTGGGGCTATTTCAGTCTGCTGTGGCCTGCAGACCAATGTCAGTGATAGTTCATGCTTCCAGGCTAGAGCAGCTGACCCCTTGATACTGTGTTTTGTCCTCTGCCCGTTTACTCTAATCCTGTGACTTCACTTTCCTGTCACCCCGCTTGTCTTAGTGTTTGCTCCCTGTGCTTGGACCCTTGGTATGTGACCCGGCTTGTCTTCTGACTTGTTTTACTGTCTCTCGTCTCGATTATATCTGCTCCCATCTGGCTCTGACTTTTGGCTTGTATTTGACTATGTTTATTGCTGTGATCTTTGGTACTTCTTGCCCTGACTGTTTGACTCGGCTCATCTGACCACTCTTTCGCCACCAGGTGGTGCTTGTGCTGCTGCTCAGTGGTGTTACACTGTGGGTGCAACCTCTTTTCCCTCAACAGCCTCCCCTGGTGGAGGTTGCACTATACTGCACTGTAGCTACATTACATAATCATTCAGGAATGCAGCAACAGACAGAAGATAATAAGGTGGCTATGGATTTCAAAGACCAGCATGCACATACAGTATATTCGGTTTGGTGATTGATCTTACTGTCAGATTACAAGGAACAATAAGGACATAAAGGGGTATTCCCATCTCCAAGATCTTATCCCAATATGTACTGGGTGTAATAATATTAATATTAGCAAATACTTCCAATTAGAAATGTACGTAGTTTTTCTGATTCGCTAAGTCTCTTTCCTCATGTGCAGGCATCGCAGGACCTCAGGTATCCATGGTTATGTGCACTGATATAGTGACAGTTAGTTAGCTAGTCGTTAGTGGTCGTAACCAAGGATACCCAAGTTATTATTTATTACTAGCTGAAGAGCCAGGCTTTGCCCGGCACAGTAACTAACTGTAGTTAGTTATAACAAATTATAATGATTATATTGCACATAAAAACATTTCACATCATATATTCAACACTACAGATTTGCAACACAAATTAACTAAACGATTACCCAAGTATTGATAGTATTTTATTTTCAACTCATTCAAAAGCCTTTTGATAAACAACATTTTTGGTTTTTCCTTTCTGTGCAGAGATGAACAGATTTTGGGCAGTTCCAACTCTTGAACAGGCCAGTAAAGTTGACTATGAGAAAAGCACGGAGATTGCAAATCGATCCCTACTACTTTCAAGGACTGTCCCTTCGCCTTGTTAATGGACATTGCAAATGCCGGTTGAAGTGGAAACTGGAGGCGTTTAAAATCAAAAGGCAAATCAGATGGAATGAGTGGAATGAAAATGTCCTCTCCTTTGGCACATCCTGTTGCTGAGCTGTGTACCTAATCCTATCCTGTGTGATACGGTCTGCTGAGCTGTGTATCTAATCCTATCCTGTGTGATATTGTCTGCTGATCAGTGTATCTAATTCTGTCCTGTGTGATACTGTCTGCTCAGCTGTGTATCTAATTCTAGCCTGTGTGTTACTGTCTGTTGAGCTGTGTATCTAATCCTATCCTGTGTGTTACTGTCTGCTGACCTGTTTATCTAATCCTATCCTGTGTGATGCTGCCTGCTGAGCCGTGTATCTAATTCTATCCTGTGTGTTACTGTCTGCTGAGCCATGTATCTAATCCTATCCTGTGTGATACTGTCTGCTGGCCTGTGTATCTAATCCTATCCTGTGTGATACTGTCTGCTGACCTGTGTATCTAAACCTATTCTGTGTGTTACCGTCTGCTGAGCCATGTATCTAATCCTATCTGTGATACTGTCTGCTGACCTGTGTATCTAAACCTATCCTGTGTGATACAGTTTGCTGAGCCATGTATCTAATCCTATCCTGTGTGATACTGTCTGCTGACCTGTGTATCTAAACCTATCCTGTATGATACAGTTTGCTGAGCCATGTATCTAATCCTATCCTGTGTGATACTGTCTGCTGAGCCGTGTATCTAATCCTATCCTGTGTGATACAATCTGCTGAGCCGTGTATCTAATCCTATCCTGTGTGATACAGTCTGCTGAGCCATGTATCTAATCCTATCCTGTGTGTTACTGTCTGCTGAGCCGTGTATCTAATCCTATCCTGTGTGATACTGTCTGCTGAGCCGTGTATCTAATCCTATCCTGTGTGTTACTGTCTGCTGAGTCATGTATCTAATCCTGTCCCGTGTGATACTGCTGAGCCTTGTGTCTAATCCTATCCTGTGTGATACTGCTGAGCCGTGTATCTAATCCTATCCTGTGTGATACAGTCTGCTGAGCCGTGTATCTAATCCTATCCTCTGTGTTACTGTCTGCTGAGCCATGTATTTTTATCCTATCCTGTGTGATACTCTTTGCTGAGCCGTGTATCCATTATCCTGTGTGTAGTCTGCTGAGCCTGTATCTAATCCTAACCTGTGGATCTGCTGAGCCGTGTATCTAATCTATCTGTGTGATACAGTCTGCTGAGCCGTGTTTCTATCCTATCCTGTGTGATAGTCTGTGAGCCGTGTATCTAATCCTATCCTGTGTGATACAGTCTGCTGAGCCGTGTATCTAATCCTATCCTGTGGATACAGTCTGCTGAGCCGTGTATCTAATCCTATCCTGTGAGATACTGCTGAGCTGTATCTAATCCTATCCTGTGTATACAGTCTGCTGAGCCGTGTATCTAATCCTATCATGTGATGATACAGTCTGCTGAGCCGTGTATCTAATCCTATCCTGTGTGATACTGTCTGCTGAGCGTGTTATCTAATCCTATCCTGTGTGATACAGTCTGCTGAGCCGTGTATCTAATCCTATCCTGTGTGATACAGTCTGCTGAGCCGTGTATCTAATCCTATCCTGTGTGATACAGTCTGCTGAGCTGTGTATCTAATCCTATCCTGTGTGATACAGTCTGCTGAGCCGTGTATCTAATCCTATCCTGTGTGTTACTGTCTGCTGAGCCGTGTTCTAATCCTATCCTGTGTGTTACAGTCTGCTGAGCCGTGTATCTAATCCTATCCTGTGTGTTACGTCTGCTGAGCCGTGTATCTAATCCTATCCTGTGTGTTACTGTCTGCTGAGCCGTGTATCTAATCCTATCCTGTGTGTTACTGTCTGCTGAGCCGTGTATCTAATCCTATCCTGTGTGATACTGTCTGCTGAGCCGTGTTATCTAATCCTATCCTGTGTGTATACTGCTGCTGAGCCGTGTATCTAATCCTATCCTGTGTGTTACTGTCTGCTGAGCCGTGTATCTAATCCTATCCTGTGTGATACTTCTGCTGAGCCTGTATCTAATCCTATCCTGTGTGATACTGTCTGCTGACTGAACAGTCTGCTGAGCGTGTATCTAATCCTATCCTGTGTGATTACTGTCTGCTGAGCCGTGTATCTAATCCTATCCTGTGTGATACTGTCTGCTGAGCGTGTATCTAATCCTATCCTGTGTGATACTGTCTGCTGAGCCGTGGTATCTAATCCTATCCTGTGTATTTAGCTATTACAGATAGTGCTGAGCCGTGTATATAATCCAGTTACTGTCTCTAGTGTAAAACTGTCTGCTGAGCCGTCAATATCCGTAACTTTCTCTTTTAATCACTGTGTGATACTGGGCTCCCCCTGCAGTCTGTGTCAGAGTTTGATCTGTGTCGGCACGGTAGTAAACTGTGTTATTTCCAGCTTTACAGAAGGACGATAACACCATAGAAATGATAAGAATAATAGGCCTCAGTTACCACAACTGTCTACAAGGAAAACTGTTGCTCATAGCAACCAATCACAGCTCAGCTTTCTTCTTTTAAACAGCTCTGGCGAAATGAAAGATGCTTAGTGATTGGTTGCTATGGGCAACAGTTTTCCTGTGTGGCTATGTGGAGTGGGCGTGGCTTGATACACACACATACATACATACACTCATTATGTATATAACGCTGTAAGCGTACCTCTCTCCGAAGCCTTTATAAACTGCGCAAGCGCGACACGCCTGAGCAGTCTGGCTCCAGACAGAAGACGGCATCCAGCGGTGAGGATTGTGTATGGCGCCGGAGATCGCGGTACGCGGAGACACTGGATGCATACAGCGATCTCCGGCGCCATACTCACATACTTACCTGACCGGGAGGAACGTTGCGGCGGCACTTCTCTTCTCGCCGGGGCAGGAGACCAGGAGTGCGCGTCGGAATCGCGCATGCGCATAGCGCTATCCGGCGCCATTTTGCTGAAGACACATTTACAGTGTGTCTTCAGCAATATGGCGCCGGACAGCGCGGTATGGGCATGCGCGTACTCCGGCGCCGCTCTCCTCCACTGGCCTCCAGCAGAACGGGATGGCGCTGGAGCAAAGGGAAGGTGAGTATAAATGTTTGTTTTTTTTGGGTATGTGTGCAGTTTAATAGGGGTGAGGGGGACCATACAAATCAGGATTGGGGAGTGAGGGGACCATGCATTCCAAGATTGGGGGTGAGGGGACCTTGCATACCAGCATACGGGGGTGAGAGGACCTTGCATACCTGGATTGGGGGGTGAGGGGACCATGCACATCAGGATTGGTGGGTGAGAGGACCATGCATTCCAAGATTGGGGGGTGAGAGGACCATGCATACCAGGATTGGGGGGTGAGGGGACACTGCATACCAGGATTGGGGGGTGAGGGGACCATGCATACCAGGATAGGGGGGTGAGAGGACCATGCATACCAGGATAGGGGGGTGAGGGGACCATGCATATCAGGATAGGGGGGTGAGGGAACCATGCATACCAGGATTGGGGGGTGAGGGGACCATGCATACCAGGATTGGGGGATGAGGGGTACCATGCATACAGGATTGGGGATGAGGGGACCATGCATACCTGAATTGGGAGGTAAGGGGTGCCATGTATACCAGGATTGGGGATGAGGGGACCATGCATACCAGGATTGAGGGGTGAGGGGGTACCATACATCCTACTATAAGAATGAGGTGACCATGCATACCAGAATTGGGGGGTGAGGGGACCATGCATACCAGGATTGGGAGCTGAGGGGACCATGCATGCCAGGATTGGGGGGTGAGGTGACCATGCATACCAGGATTGGGGGGTGAGGGGACCATGCATTCCAAGATTGGGGTGTGAGGGGACCATGCATACCAGGATAGGGGGTGAGAGAACCATGCATACCAGGATAGGCTGGAGAGGGGACCATGCATACCAGGATAGGGTGGTGAGGGGACCATGCATATCAGGATTGGCGGTGGGGAGACCTTGCATATCAAGATTGGGGGTGAGGAGACCATGCATACCAGGATAGGGGGTTGAGGGGGCCATGCATACCACAATGGTGGGTGAGAGGACCATGCATACCAGGATTGGGGGCTGAGGGGACCATGCATACCAGGATTGGGGGTGAGGGGACCATGCATACCAGGATTGAGGGGGAGGGGACCATACATTCCAGGATTGGGGGGTGAGGGGAACATGCATACCAGGATTGGAGGGTGAGGGGACACTGCATACCAGGATTGGGGGGTGAGGGGACACTACATACCAGGATTGGGGGTGAGGGGCCCATGCATACCAGGATGGGGGGTGAGAGGACCATGCATACCAGGATAGGGGGGTGAGGGGACCATGCATACCAGGATAGGGGAGTGAGGGGACCATGCATACCAGGATTGGGGGGTGAGGGGACCATGCATACCAGAATTGGGGGATGAGGGGTACCATGCATACCAGGATTGGGGATGAGGGGACCATGCATACCAGAATTGGGAGGTAAGGGGTGCCATGTATATCAGGATTGAGGGACCATGCATACCAGAATTGCATACCAGGATAGGGGAGTGAGGGGACCATGCATACCAGGATTTGGGGGTTAAGGGGGTACTATACATCCTACTATAGGAATGAGGGGACCATGCATACCAGAATTGGGGGGTGAGGGGACCATGCGTACCAGGATTGGGGGCTGAGGGGACCATGCATGCCAGGATTGGGGGGTGAGGTGACCATGCATACCAGGATTGGGGGATGAGGGGACCATGCATTCCAAGATTGGGGGTGAGGGGACCATGCATACCAGGATAGGGGGGTGAGAGAACCATGCATACCAAGATAGGGGGAGAGGGGACCATGCATACCAGGATAGGGTGGTGAGGGGACCATGCATATCAGGATTGGCGGTGAGGAGACCATGCATATCAAGATTGGGGGTGAGGAGACCATGCATACCAGGATAGGGGGGTGAGGGGCCATGCATACCAGGAATGGGGGATGAGGGGTAACATGCATACCGGGATAGGTGGGTGAGGGGTACCATGCATACCAGGATTGGGGGGTGAGGGGACCATGCATACCAGAATTGGGAGGTAAGGGGTGCCATGTATACCAGGTTTGGGGATGAGGGGACCATGCATACCAAGATTGGGGGTGAGGGGGTACCATACATCCTACGATATGGATGAGGGGGGACCTTGCATACCAGCATTGGGGGGTGAGGGGACCATGCATACCAGGATTGGGGGGTGAGGGGACAATGCATTCCAGGATTGGGGGGAGGTGACCATGCATTCCAAGATTGGGGGGTGAGGGGACCATGCATAACAGGATAGGGGGGTGAGAAAACCATGCATAGCAGGATAGGGGGGTGAGGGGACCATGCATATCAGGATTGGGGGTGAGGAGACCTTGCATATCAGGATTGGGGGTGAGGGGACCATGCATACCAGGATGGGGGGTGATAGGACCATGCATATTAGGATTGGGTGGGTGAGGGGGCCATGCATACCAGGATTGGGGATGAGGGGTAATATGCATACCACGATAGAGGGGTACCATGCATACCAGAATTGGGAGGTAAGGGGTGCCATGTATACCAGGATTGGGGATGAGGGGACCATGCATACCAGGATTGGGGGGTGAAGGGTACCATACAGCCTACGATAGGGATGAGGGGGTACCATGCATACCAGAATTGGGGGTGAGGGGACCATTCATACCAGAATTGGGGGGTGAGGGGACCATGCATTCCAGGATTGGGCGGGAGGAGACCATGCATACCAGGATTGGGGGGTGAGGAGACCATGCATACCAGGATTGGGGGTGAGGGGACCATGTATGCCAGGATTGGGGGGTGAGGGAACCATTAATACCAGGATATGGATGAGCAGGTACCATGCAAACCAGGATAGGGATGAGGGGTACCATGCATACCAGGATAGGGATGAGGGGTGCCATGCATACCAGGATAGGAGGGGGCAGCACATACCAGGATGGGAGACAATATACCTATAAAAGTGCTTGCCACCCGGGCGTAGAACGGGTTCATAGCTAGTTTATATATATATAGGTAAGTGAGCTACATGACCCCACAATTTGCAAAAACTATAATAAATCAAGTTTATTAACACATTAATGACTGAGCCAATTTTGACCTTAATGACCAGATCAAATTTTACAATTCTGTCCTCTGTCGCTTTATGAGGTGACAACTCTGGAACGTTTTGACATATCCCACTAATCTTGAGATTATTTTTTCATGACATATTGTACTATACAAATAGACTAAAAAGGACCAGCACATCTAAACTAGTGTGAACAGGCGCCAACCAAAGAAAGTATACAAATCAAAAATATTAAGGTTTGCACCATAACTTACCAAGAATGATTACTCTAGAGCTGTGAAATATTGGCCAATCTATGCGCTAAGAGCCTTCATTTTTTCATAGCAAGTTTTGCAGATACATATTTCATATATACATCATATAGCGCTTTTTTCAAATTTTTTTCTATGCAGCAATGCAGTTCCTATGCTCTAGAGTAATCATTCTTGGTAAGTTATGGTGCAAACCTTAATATTTTTGATTTGTATACTTTCTTTGGTTGGCGCCTGTTCACACTAGCTTAGATGTGCTGGTCCTTTTTTGTCTATTTGTACTAACATTTTGGACATGTGCACTCACTCCCAAAAACCACAGGTGATTTTAATCAGATTAGCTGGTCTATTCTGTCCCATAAATTGTAGGCTTTTTGCCCAAGAGAGGTGACATAACAGGATAGTGACCCAATTGACGAAGGACACCGTAACGTGGTAATTGGGCATACATATATTGGCCAATCTATGCGCTAAGAACCTTCATTTTTTCATAGCAAGTTTTGCAGATACATATTTCGTATATACATGATATAGCGCTTTTTTCAAAAAATTTTCTATGCAGCAATGCAGTTCCTATGCTCTAGAGTAATCATTCTTGGTAAGTTATGGTGCAAACCTTAATATTTTTGATATTGTACTATACGATAGTGGTAAAATTTCTTCAATATGACTTGTGTTTATTTGGGAAAAAAATGGAAATTTGGCAAACTTTTAATTCTTGTGCTCTTAAATTAGAGAGATATATCATACAAAATAGTAAAAAAGTAACATTTCTCACATGTCTACTTTACATCAGCACAATTTTTGAAACAATTTTTTTGTTAGGAAGTTAGAACAGTTTAAAGTTGATCAGCGATTTCTCATTTTTCCAACAAAATTTACAAAACCATTTTTTTTAGGGACCACTTCACATTTGAAGTGACTTTGACTGACCCATATGACAAGAAGTACCCATAAGTGACACCATTCTCAAAACTGCACCCCTCAATGTGCTCAAAACCACATTCAAGAAGTTTATTAACCCTTCAGGTGCTTCATAGGAACTGAAGCAATGTGAAAATAAAAAATGAACATTTCATTTTTTCCAGAAAAATTTACTTTAGACCCAAACTTTTTATTTTCACAAGGGTAATAGGAAAAAATGGCCCTAAAATGTATTGTATATTTTTTCCTGAATACGCTGATGCCTTATTTGTGGAGGAAATCTACTGTTTGCGTTAATGGCAGGGCTCAGAAGGGAAGGAGCGTCATTTGACTTTTTGAATGTAAAATTTGCTGGAATCATTAGCAGATGCCATGTTAAGTTTGGAGATCCCCTATCTAGGGGTATAGTGAGCATTTTGAACTCACAGGTATGACACAGAATTTGATAACATTAGGTTGTCATATTGAATAGGTTGTCATTAGTGTTGAGCTCAAGTGCTCGCTACCCTAGATTGCATCGGGTGGTCAAGTATTCACCGAATATCGCAGTGCTCCAGTGACATGTTCGAGTCCCTGCCCTTCCTGTACATGAAAAAACAGTACAGGAGAGATCCATGGTCCGTGTCCGTGTGCCATCCGTATGTACGCATTTGACATCCGTGTGACATCCGTGTATCTATTTGCTGTTCATGTGTCATTCATGTGCCGCTTTTGTGACACGTACCAGAGCCTAGGAAAAGCAGTACAGTTAGCTGTTTACAGCACCGATTTCTGAAGGCAGCTCTCTTAATTGTCACCTAGACTCCTTGAGGTTGTGTCGAGTTTGCATCGGGTGCCCGGGTATGCAAGGAGTATCGCGGATCCCCGCATCTTTGTTTTTGGGTGTCCAACAGTGAAACATGCGTGGATCCGGGATATTACAGGCATACTCGGGCACCCGATGCAAACTCGATACAACCTCAGGGAGACTAGGCGACAGTTATGAGAGCTTCCTTCAGCAGTCTGCGCCTGTTAACAGCTAACTGTATGTCAGTATTCCGGGTTTTCTAGGTAACTTTGTCAATGATTTTGCCCTTTGTTAAAATGGAGTTTGCTGTTTTGTGTGCCCTACTTCCTGTTCGTTTGTTTAAAACCCGGCTCAGGTGCTGGCTTCACTGCTGGAATATTCTGCTTCTGTTTCCCTGCAACCCAGCTGCTTTGTTCCTCACAGATCTTTTGTGTATTTACCAGGAAAGTGCATAACCTTATCTTCAGGTGTTTCTCAGCCACAGCAGTTTCTACCCATGGCTCTGGACATTCTCTGCATACGTAAGTTGCACATACTGTGTTATCACTAAACTGTTGACTTGGGAATTTAACCCTTGGTTCACTCCATCTGATAAGAACTGTGTTTCTGAACTGTTGCTGTTTAACCCTTCGTGCATTACCTCTGGTGAGAGCTGTTGGAACTGTTACTGGAACCTTACTGACTTATGAACTTGTTGTTGGACTTCACTGAATTAAGCCACAACTGAGATTAACTTGTTCCTGGACCTCCCTGTGTTTTCTGCATACCTGGATCTGACTCTTCACACACCAGCATGTGTAAATCCAGCCACGTTACCTGTGCATCAGACTTACCTTGTGGTCACATTTGTGTGAGGACTCCGTCGTAAGAACTTTACCACCCTCGCTATAGAGGTTCAAGGACTTATATATCCGGATTCATATAACTGGACTTGTGTATATATATATATGGACTCATTGCATGTCACTACGGGTTGTTTGAATATTGTTTTTGGGTGTTTTGCTGTTTCACAAATACATTATTTGCATTCAAAGAAACCTGTCTCTGATTGTTCATTGCCCCACGCTATCAGAATCCTCGAGTTCCTACAATAGTATTACAGGATATTCCAGCCTAAAAAAGAGGATTCTGCTGGGGCAATGACGGAGACACGGGCAGACAAATTGTTCACCATAGTTAACTCCTTGCAGCAGGAGGTGGCGGCTGCACACAATCAGATTAGAGACTTGGAGTCTCGGGTTAACCACAATGCACAGGGGTTTGGTCAGGCTCTCCAAGATCTACGTTCTAGGTTAGGAGTCCTGGAGGCCTTACCTACTGAGCCTACCTCATCCACCAGTATGCCCAAATTGCCTCCATTCCGTTTTAATGGTGACCGAAGTCAATTCCGTGGGTTTGTTAATCAATGTATATTATTTTTTGATGTACATGCCTCCTACTACCGGTCTGATAGATCTAAGGTTCTATGTATTATTATGTTGTTGACATCACGTGCACTGGCTTGGGCAAATCCTATGGTTGAAAGTCATGATACCCGTCTAAATAATTTGGACAATTTTCTGGCAGCCATGGCGCAAATGTTCGACGATCCCAACCGCCGTGCTACCGCTGAATCTGCCTTGCTTTCCTTACGCCAGGGGAAACGGTCAGTCATAGAATATGTTACTGAATTTAAAAGGTTAGTGGTGGACACCCAGTGGGAAAACAATGCTTTATTACCAATCTTTAGAAAAGGTTTGTCAAATGCAATCAAGGATGAGCTAGCTCGTTCAGAGTCTCCACAGGAGTTTGAATTGTTTATACAGCACTGTGTACGTATTGATATCCGTTTAACTGAACGCAGACAAGAAAAATGGGCCGCTGTAAATCGCATTACTAATTACTCTCTTCCGTCCAGGGAAACCACAGGCAAAAACCCGCGAGAGGCTGAGGAGGTGCCTATGCAGGTGGACTCACTGCAGAGACGTGAGAATAATGAACGCCGCGAACACCGTCTCCGTGAGCGCTTATGTTTCTATTGTGGTCAATCGGACCATTTCCTCATCAATTGTCCTAAATGTCCTAGGCGACCCAACAAGGTGTTGGCGGTAGTAGGGGATTATGATAACACAGACGCTGAGTCTGAAGTTTCGGAAACCAGTCTACATCTAGATGCGGTTTTTTCCCCCAATACTGATGCCGACTTCCCCTAAAGATCAAGGGGAGAAATATTCACATTGTTCTCTTCCTATACAGATTCAGTGGGAGGAACAGTGGATATCAAGTTCTGCCATGATAGACTCTGGAGCAGGTGGGAATTTCATGGATTCTTCTTTTGCAAAGGAACATGGTATAAAGACACAACTAAGAGCTTCACCAATCACTATGGAAACGGTGGATGGTTCCCCATTAGTTTCTGGACCAGTAGATCGGGAGACAGTGCCTCTGGAGTGTAAGATGGAACCAGACCATCAAGAAACACTTTCATTCATGTTAATATCTTCTCCTCATTTTCCTGTAATTTTAGGAATTCCCTGGTTACGGTCACAAAATCCAATCATCAATTGGGAAACCAAGGAGATAACCTTTCTCCCGAAGTGCAGTTCTACCATCAGTCCAACTGTGGCGGCTCCAGTTACCCAGAACTTGGAAGAGGTGATACAGGTACCTACTCTCCCTCTGATTTATCAGGAATTCTCAGACATTTGTGATAAAAGGAAGGCAGATCAACTTCCCCCACATAGACCGTATGACTGCCCCATAGAATTGCTTCCTGGAGCAGCGATTCCTTTCGGCCATGTTTACCCGTTGGCGGCTCCGGAATTAAAATCTTTACGAGAGTATATAGATGAGAATTTAGCCAAGGGGTTTATCCGACCATCTTCTTCACCAGCGGGAGCTCCAATATTCTTTGTAAAGAAGAAGGATGGTACCCTAAGACCCTGCATTGACTACCGGGAGTTAAATAAGGTAACCATTCGTAACAGGTACCCGTTGCCCCTAATTCCAGAATTGTTGGAAAGAGTTCGCCAGGCCAAAGTATTTACCAAATTAGATCTTCGTGGGGCATATAATTTACTCCGTATACGGCCCGGAGACGAATGGAAGACAGCTTTTAGATGCCGGTATGGACATTTTGAATATTTGGTGATGCCATTCGGACTCTGTAACGCTCCTGCTGATTTTCAACATTTAGCCAACGACATTTTCAGGGATTTATTGGACCAATATGTGGTAATTTACCTTGATGACATCTTAATCTTTTCTGACTCCTTACAGGAACATCAGGAACATGTCAAAACCGTACTTAGACGTTTGAGAGATAATCATTTGTACATCAAACTCGAAAAGTGTGAGTTCCATTGTTCTGAAATTCAATTTTTAGGCTATGTTATCTCGCCTCAGGGATTGAATATGGAGTCCAGCAAGATCCAGGCAATCTTGGACTGGCCGGTACCAGGAAACATTAAGGAGGTACAACGATTCATTGGCTTTGCTAACTTTTATAGACGGTTTATCCGAAATTTTTCAGAAATTGTCCGTCCCATCACTCTCCTCACCAAGAAGGGGAAGAAGTTTGAATGGTCTTCGCAAGCTCAGGAAGCCTTTGATCGCCTGAAGGGTTGTTTTACCACGGCTCCAATATTGATGCATCCGGATCCTGCACAGCCTTTTATCGTGGAGGTGGACGCGTCTGACTGTGCATTGGGAGCTATCCTCTCACAACGTACCGGAGACAAAGGTTTGCTGCACCCGTGTGCCTTCTTCTCTCGTAGGTTATCTTCTGCAGAACTGAACTATGATGTGGCAGATAAGGAACTTTTGGCAATTATTTCTGCCTTTAAGGAATGGAGACACCATTTGCAGGGGGCAACTCAGCAGGTAGTAGTACTCACGGATCATCGCAATTTGGAATTCCTTAAGTCTGCCAGGTGTCTTTCTCCTCGACAAGCTAGGTGGAGTTTGTTCTTGAACCAGTTTAATTTTATTATTTCGTACCGCCCAGGTTCACGTAATGGGAAAGCTGACGCATTATCCCGAATCCATACCGTGGATTCCGTGCCTGGGACCCCATCGAAGACCATCTTGTCGGAGGCCAATTTCGTTGGAGTGCTCCGGAACCGGGACTTGTGGCAGGAGATCAAGCTGGCCTATGACGGTGACGTATTTCTTGCAGCTCCACCTGACAATGTGAATCTTGTCCTTCGGAATGGTGTGTGGCTTAGAGATCGATGTATTTATGTCCCAGAGGCTGTAAGACTTCGAGTTCTCAAATTGGTCCACGACTCTAAATTGGCTGGTCATAGGGGGGTACAGAAGACGCAGGAATTGTTAACTCGTTTTTTTTGGTGGCCTACCTGCTTGAAGGATGTGAATGACTATGTCCGCTCTTGTGAAGTTTGTGCCCGGTACAAGGTTCCTCGCGTTTCACCTACTGGTCTTCTTAAACCGTTACCTGTACCGTCTCGCCCTTGGGGGTCTATTTCGATGGACTTTATTGTGGAGTTACCCACCTCTGGTGGTAAAAATACTATTTTGGTGGTAGTAGATCGTTTAACGAAAGCTGCTCATTTCATTCCGTGTGCTGGTCTTCCCTCAGCTACAGAGACAGTAGATCTAGTTATCCAGAACATTTTCCGGCTGCATGGGGTACCAGATGACATCATTTCTGACCGGGGAATACAATTTACCTCTAGATTTTGGAAAGGATTTTGTTCTGCGCTCCACATTAATGTTTGCTTGTCTTCTGCATACCATCCTCAGACCAACGGGCAGACCGAACGGACAAATCAAACCTTGGAGCAATATCTACGCTGTTACGTCAGTCATTTGCAGGACGATTGGCTGAAGCTACTTCCTCTAGCGGAATTTTCGTACAACAACTCCCAAAGCAGTTCCACGAAGGTAACGCCTTTTTTTGCCAACCTGGGTTATCATCCAAGTATTTTGCCTAGGTCTCCGGTTACGATTTCGGTACCAGCGGTTGAAGACAGAGTGACGGCGTTGCAACGTAATCTTGAAGTTTTGAAGGACTCCCTGACCACAGCACAGGAGCGTTACAAGAAGTCGGCCGATAGATTCCGGAAACCAGCACCTATGTATAAGGTAGGAGACTCAGTTTGGTTGTCCACCAAGAATCTAAAATTGGGTGTTCCTTCGCAGAAACTGGGACAGAAATTCATCGGTCCATTCAAGATCACTGGGATTGTGAGCTCTGTTGCCTGTCGGTTGAAGCTACCACGGACTTTAAAGGTACACCCAGTATTTCATGTTTCCTTATTAAAACCAGTCTCTCCTAACACGTTTCAGGGACGTATCGTACCTCCCCCTCCACCAGTGTTGGTTGATGGCGAAGAACAATTCGTGGTACAGGATATTGTTAATTCGAGACTTCATAGAAACCGGCTTCAGTATCTAGTTAGATGGCAAGGTTACTCTCCTGAAAATGATTCTTGGGAACCAGTAAGTAACATCAATGCGCCTCTGAAGATTGCTCAGTTTCATCGGAGATACCCGGACAGGCCTGGTCCAGGACCGTCCGGAGGCCGTCTTTAGGGGGGGAGTAATGTCAGTATTCCGGGTTTTCTAGGTAACTTTGTCAATGATTTTGCCCTTTGTTAAAATGGAGTTTGCTGTTTTGTGTGCCCTACTTCCTGTTCGTTTGTTTAAAACCCGGCTCAGGTGCTGGCTTCACTGCTGGAATATTCTGCTTCTGTTTCCCTGCAACCCAGCTGCTTTGTTCCTCACAGATCTTTTGTGTATTTACCAGGAAAGTGCATAACCTTATCTTCAGGTGTTTCTCAGCCACAGCAGTTTCTACCCATGGCTCTGGACATTCTCTGCATAGTAAGTTGCACATACTGTGTTATCACTAAACTGTTGACTTGGGAATTTAACCCTTGGTTCACTCCATCTGATAAGAACTGTGTTTCTGAACTGTTGCTGTTTAACCCTTCGTGCATTACCTCTGGTGAGAGCTGTTGGAACTGTTACTGGAACCTTACTGACTTATGAACTTGTTGTTGGACTTCACTGAATTAAGCCACAACTGAGATTAACTTGTTCCTGGACCTCCCTGTGTTTTCTGCATACCTGGATCTGACTCTTCACACACCAGCAGTGTGTAAATCCAGCCACGTTACCTGTGCATCAGACTTACCTTGTGGTCACGTTTGTGTGAGGACTCCGTCGTAAGAACTTTACCACCCTCGCTATAGAGGTTCAAGGACTTATATATCCGGATTCATATAACTGGACTTGTGTATATATATATATGGACTCATTGCATGTCACTACGGGTTGTTTGAATATTGTTTTTGGGTGTTTTGCTGTTTCACAAATACATTATTTGCATTCAAAGAAACCCGTCTCTGATTGTTCATTGCCCCACGCTATCAGAATCCTCGAGTTCCTACAATAGTATTACACTGTACTTCTTTTCCCAGGCGCTGATATGTCTCACATGAATGGCACACACACGGATAGCAAATGGATACACGGGTGTCACATGTGTGTATACAGATGGTACACGGAAACAGACCATGTGTCTCACCAGTACTGTTTTTTCCTGTGCAGGAATCCCCAGGAGGTGTGAAGGAGGCTTTAGTCTGTTTATTCCTGTCCTTCACTTTGCCTTGCGTCTAAATTACCCAACTGCCTAATGACTTTGTTCCTAATCCTGACCTTTAGGCACTGACTTGGCATTCTGAATATTCTCTGTTAGGCCGGAGTCACACTAAGGAGGAATACGGATGAGTGAGAGGCGTGAAAACCACGCATTACACACGGACCCATATTTCTCTATGGGGCACCTCTGATCATGCGTATTTTTCTCGGGCGTATCTTACCCGCAGCATGCTGCGATTGTACGCTTATTACGCCCGTTGTACGCCAATGAAAGTCTATGGGTGCGAGAAAACAACGGATTACACACTGATCAGGCGTGTGACTTGCGAGAAATACGCAAGACTTCTGCAGCTCACAGGAAATGGTGCAACACATGCAGGAGGAAGCTGACACATGCAAATTAGCTCAAAAAGAGCGCCAGACATCCCGGAAGAACGCCTCCACGGAGTCGGCCATGATGTCTACGCTCATCAATGTGGAGATGTTGATTGTGTTGGTGCAGGAGAGGCCCGAAATTTGGGCCCAAAGAGATGCACATTACGCAGACCGCGCAAGGAAAGAGGCGGCATGGAGGCACATCTGTGGGCAGATGTATCCCCACTTTGGTGACAGCCCACGCGAGGAGCAGCAGCGAATCAGTAAGTTAATTGCTTTTTAAGGCAAACTTCTTAACGGTCACAGCGTAGTTCTAGCGCAGATTTTTGCCCCAAATTTTTATTTTTTTTGTGGCGCAAAAATGTTAGTATACTTACATCTTAATAGGCCCCCATGACTATATAACGTGTATATCGAAGAATTAGGCTTTGTGCAGCTAGCTAATTGATTACATTATATGCGTCATTGCAGTGGATGATGTTATGAGAAGATGGAGAAGCATCCGCGACCAGTACCGGCGGGAACGGCAACAGAGGTCCAGGAGCGGGTCTGCGGCACCGACAAAAAGAAAATATGTATACTTTGACCGCCTTGGCTTTCTGGCTCCTATTCTGGATCTGAGACCGTAAGTACATACATCACACCACATAACACATATGCAGTTTAGGCTCACCTCTCCTACATGTTCTAATCCCCTTTCATTTCCCAACAGATCTGAGGATCATCCTGCACGGGTGCCTATACCTCAACCCATTCCCCCACCGAAACAACCTTGGCAACAACGGGTCAAATGGCTGGCTATAATCAGACTTCCCAATATGGCCACTTGTACAGATCCAGTGTTGGAGGCTGGTCCCAACCAGGATGTGCTCAACATGGTCATATTGGGGGGTATGATTCTCGTGGGTATCATCTTACACAGGAATATAATCTCCCTTATCTGTATGGCACACACCAACCTGACCATGGCAGATGTTAGCTCAGGGCCCAGAAAATCCACCCCAACAGGGAGATGGTGAAGGTGGTCATCCAAGCCAACCAAACAGATGCTGGGAACCCGCCAACCCCACCACCCACATACCACCAGCTGTTAGTTGTTATTTTACTTATATATTATGATTTCAAAAATGTCCACTAATCTAGATGGATGTAAGAAACATATGTTTCCAATATGCTCTTGAGTAGGCATACTGACCGTTTGTTCTTTTCATTATCTCTTATTATTGTAAAAAAAAGTTAGTTATTTTGTTACATTTATTTTGACAACATGTTGTGTAACGCATATCTGCACTCATCTGAATGCCTACAAACAGCATATGGTACTTAGCTGGTGAAATATGGGCTAGGTGATAATTTTTAGTTTCTTTATATCTTATAATTTATACCAATGTTTGTTATTTTTTCCCCATCCATTTTAAACATTGTTGGCTAATGCATCATTGGATTAGTCTAGTCTTAGAACCCAACCATATGGGGCAGATATGGTGCTCACTAGTGATAGTGAAAGTTTGTTATTTTGCTTATTTATTATTATTTAGGGAAAAGTTTGTTATTTTGTTTTAATTATTTTTAATCCATGTTGTCTATTGCATATTTCAGTAGTATAATCTTGTGAAGCAAACATATGGGTAACATATGGTCTTCACTATACATAGTGAACGTTTGTTCTTTTTGTATATTTAATTTCATTCACAATTGTCAAATGCATCTTTGCACTTGTCTAATGTGACCAATCCCACATATGGGTCACATATGATCAGCAATAGCCATATTGACTATTGGGTTTAGTCTTTCATACTATTATGTATAGAAACATTTGTACTTTTGTCATGCCTAATTTTGGTACTTGTGTAAGAATGCACACTTACACTATTGTGCTGTAAATACATATACCATATGAAGCAAATATGGTAGTCACTACCTCAAGTGACAGTCTGCACATATAAATATCTATTTTTATAAAAAGTTTAGAGTCTTTCTTCATAACTAGTTTGTAATCAACCACCAACACATCTGTTATGACCATTAACACCAGACAGAGACTATGTGTACAAAAAATGGTTTACTTAACTACACACACACAAACATTACAGCATGAATAATGCATAATCTTGCCATGTTGTAGTACCTTCAGGTGACACAAAATACTGTGTAAAGAGATCACGGGTTTTCAGTCCTGAGAGTGGACGACGTACAGGGATTACATGTGGGCTAGGCATATCCCCATTAGTCAACACACTTTCACCAACATCAGATGGGCCACAATCATGCATTCGAGTGAAATTGTGTAGGACAACACATGCTTTGATGACCTCATTGATGTTGCCTTCACTCAGCTGAATTGCAGACTGGAGGACCCGCCATTTTGCATATAGAATGCCAAAGGCACACTCCACCAGGCGCCTGGCGCGTGATAGGCGCAAGTTGAAGATCTTGCGACGGTGGTCAAGGTTTCATCGTGGATATGGCCTCATGACATTCCTAGATAGTTGGAAGGTCTCATCCCCAACTACAACATATGCCACAGGTTCAAGATTGGAGCCAGGAAGTTGCCGTGCTGGTGGTAGGTCCAACTGGTTATTACATAGCCACCGACCTATAATGGAAGAATTGAAGACTCTAGAGTCTCCAGTTCTTCCATAGGACCCAATGTCTACAATTATAAACCAGTAGTTATGTGGCGCCCTGCGTCTTATTCACCACAAAAGGGTTAAAAGTGTACTGTTTTATATGTGTGTTGTAAGCAAAGGGAGTTATGCCTTCTCTGCTAGACAGGCACACATAATTTGCCTCACTCCCTTACTTGTCTGAAGCTGAGAGCTTGGTAGACATACCCTAATTGGGAAGGGGGAGGAGCCGAGTTGTTGTTCTCAGTGTGAGGAGAAGAAGGAAAACGCGGGGATGCCATGATACATGTGGCTGATCCCTGAGTGAGATCTAACAAGCAGGGAGCCAGCCTCTAGATCATCCATGCTTTCAGAGCTGGGTGATAAGCTGAGAGACTGCGTGGGATTACACAACCAGCAGAAAGGTGTTTTCCCTCAGAATTATAGCAGTGACCAGGAGTTAGTGAAGTACAGTGCAAGCTTCACAAAGGACTCAAACTGCAAGGTTGCTGAAGGTGAAATACACAGTGAGTAGAAGCGATACTGGGAAGTTCTAAACTCCAGAAAGCTTTGGTCCCAGAAGGGATTAGATTAGCAGGAGGATACACTGAGTTCCAGCAGGGAAAGTTAACTCCCATTATCCAGAGCAGACTGTAACCGGTGAGAGTTGTAATATCTCCTCTGAATTGCAACAGAACTACAGTAAATGCTAAAGTGACTTTCCGTGTCTCCTGTTTCATTACTCTGTGCCTTCTACTTGTATCACCATCTCTGGGGGACCTGCCCTGGTTGGAGAGGGTTTTAACATCTGCACTGCCATCACCATCTACTCCCCCAGGGATCCTCTGCAGTGCCGGCTATACTACAGTCGAACGCTCCAACTGGCATCACGAATCACTACATAAACTTTATCCCCTGTAAATATATCCCCTTTTAATTGACCGCCTGGGGCCACGGACCGGGTCACCGCCACCGTGACATCTCCCATTGAAGTTAACAGGCTCAGTACCGAGTACCCCATGGCCCCTCGGGCACGACAATTACTGTCAACCAGAGCCAACAGCACAACATAAAAATATTGTTTATAATTATAGAATTGGGACCCTGAGTTCGGCGGCTTACGCACACGGATGTGCTTCCAATCAAGGGCTCCTATACAATTTGGGAACTGGCATTGCTCCTTAAATCCACTGGCAATCCTCTTCCAGTCTTCCATCTTTGGCTCAGGCATCACCAGTTGATGAAGTCTGTCCCAGAGTTGTGAGCAGGTATCACGTACAATGCCAGAGATGGTGGACCTCCCAATCAAAAACTCAAGATGGAGTGCGGCATAGGATATGCCAGTAGTTAGGAACCTACAAGTAACCAAATGTAGAGAGAGCAATGAGTACACATGCACAAAGGTAGAACAAACGCACTATACATAATCATTAAATCACTTCATTTACAAACAATCCTACGTTCTATTTACCACAAGTCAAAGGTTTCTGTCATTTTTACATACACATAATAGTTCTGGTAGTTCTAGGTGATATATGGGATAGATTCTGAGGATATTTCTGCAACAGCCATAAGGGTAAAGGGACACTTGTGGGAAAACACATCATCAACAGACAGTATGTAGGTGAGGAATACATACCGTAGCGTATGGAGAAGTCGCTTCTCTGCAGAGATAGCTTTCCGCATCCTGGTATCCTGGTAGGTGATCTCAGGGCGCACAATCTCCAGCAAAACATCAAAGGTGGGAATGGTCATCCGACAAAATAGAAAAAACTTGTCTGGATGAGTCCGCAGAGATGCATAAAGGCGGTGAAAATGGCCTTTAGTGAGGCGTTGCCTCAAATGCGGATGCACCCACATTCGCCTCCTCCTCCGCGGATCAACGATCACTGGGTAAGGCTGCCCAAAGCGGCGAGACAAAACCCAGTTGTACAACACTCAATCAGTTGGGGTGAATTCAAGAGTGTCAGACATGTTGGCAAGCAAGCAGCAGTACTCCAACACAAGCTCACCACAAAAATGGCAAGATTAGGGTTGCAACCTGATGCAGAGCCAATAAATAGCCTTGCTGATGATGATTTGAATGAGTTTCAGGCCTAAAAACCGTTAAATGTCCATTTTGCAAGACGGCGAGAAAAATACGCTGTATGGATGCCATACGGATTGCATACGGATGCTTACATGCGCAAAATACGCAGCCGCACCCTGACAACGGATGAAATACGGATTGTTGTGCGGGCAACATTTTGGCGTATTACGCTCATACAATACGGTGCGTATTTTTCTACGGTGAGTGTGACGCCGGCCTTAGCCTGCTTCACCGAGCAACAGCCACTCCATCAATGCAACCCAAGAGGCCCTGCATTATTCCAGATCCCTTTATAGGGATTAAAGGGTGAAGGTCACGGTTCCCCTACAATTTGCTCTACTGATTTGCTAACAATTGTGTTTTTTTACATTTGGCAGAGGAAGACCTTTCACACCTACAGTCAACTGATTTTCATTTAAAACTTTCCTCAAAGAGCTCAATCAGGATAAAGAAGTCACAAACACCACAAAGAAATATCCTAGCCCATCTGGTCACAAAATAAACATTGTAGCTTTGTGTGTGTAAAGGACCTATGTTACATCATCTCAAAACACAATAGACATAGTCCACACAGAATTGTGACCTGCTGTCTCAAAGGCTGCCAGCACTTTCTTAGCATGAGAAAAATTTAAATATCTATCACCTTATTTAACTTATTACTCACGAATGACAGACATAGCACGTCATGAACAGGTGTCAGTTCCCACATCATGATGTGCTATATCCATCATGACTTTATGCTGTTACTGTGTGAAAGCACACAGTGACAGCTCCGTGCCAACAGCTGTCACTGACAGATGTGCGGCACGGGTACAGATGAAGGGAACGATTTCTTTGGTCTCTGCTCTCTGGTTGCTGCAATCGGTCAGACAATCTAACTGACCGATCACAATATGATAGTTCGAAAGGTGATGAAATATCAACACCTCCCTGCACAATCACCACTGGAGCTCAGCTTAGCTGACAGCCGGGCTCCTGAAATATCAGCCAGGGCTGGTGCCCACACTGCCTCTGACTGATTAACCCTCCAGATGCTGCGAAAGTTGTGAGAGGGAGAGGGCTCCTTCTCTCACTACCTTCAGCACCCCATAACAAAATCAAAGGAGTCCATGGTTGCCTTGGCACCCAGAGGTAAAACAAAGACCTCCTGGTGTGCCAGGTACTGTGGCTTGCTAGATCAAGCCACAAGCAGGGTTTAACAGGTAGTCTGTGTAATATCACAGGTCTTATGCATTGCAGTGCTAGTGATCATACTAATAAAAGTTAATGTCCCGTAGAGGGACTAAGTAAAAAAAGTTAAAAAAAAGTTAAGAATATGATTGAAAAAATGAAAAAATAAAAAAATAAAGAAAAATATTACACCAATATATATACGTATTTATGTAGAAACAAAAATAAAAAAAAGTTTACTTATTTGGTATCACCGCTTCGAAAATGAGCTGATCTGTAAAACTGTCACACTAGATAAACCCTACAGTGAATGGAGTAAAAAAAAAAAAAGTTGCAAAAAACTGTTTTTTCATCATACTGCTGTGGAATAAAATGCGATCAAAGAGACCAATCTTTAATATACTGTATAATTACAGTGCCTTGTGAAAGTATTTGGCTCCCTGGAACTTTTCAACCTTTTCCCACATATCATGCTTCAAACATAAAGATACCAAATGTTAATTTTTGGTGAAGAATCAACAACAAGTGGGACACAATTGTTAAGTTGAACGAAATGTATTAGTTATTTTACATTTTTGTGGAAATACAAAAACTGAAAAGTGGGGTGTGCAATATTATATGGCCCCTTTAATTTAATACTTTGTTGCACCACCTTTTGCTGCGATTACAGCTGCAAGTCGCTTGGGTATGTCTCTATCAGTTTTGTACATCGAGAGACTGAAATTCTTGCCCATTCTTCCTTGGCAAACAGCTCGAGCTCAGTGAGGTTGGATGGAGATCGTTTGTGAACAGCAGTTTTCAGCTCTTTCCACAGATTCTCGATTGGATTCAGGTCTGGACTTTGACTTGGCAATTCTAACACCTGGATACGTTTATTTGTGAACCATTCCATTGTAGATTTTGCTTTATGTTTGGGATCATTGTCTTGTTGGAAGACAAATCTTCGTCCCAGTCTCAGGTCTTTTGCAGACTCCAACAGGTTTTCTTCAAGAATGGTCCTGTATTTGGCTCCAACCATCTTCCCATCAATTTGAACCAGCTTCCCTGTCCCTGCTAAAGAAAAGCAGGCCCAAACCATGATGCTGCCACCACCATGTTTGACAGTGGGGATGGTGTGTTCAGGGTGATGAGCTATGTTGCCTTTACGCCAAACAAATCGTTTGGCATTGTTGCCAAAAAGTTAGATTTTTGTTTCATCTGACCAGAGCACCTTCTTTCACATGTTTGGTGTGTCTCCCATGTGGCTTGTTGCAAACTTTAAATGACATTTTTTATGGATATCTTTGAGAAATGGCTTTCTTTGTGCCACTCTTCCATAAAGGCCAGATTTGTGCAGTGTACGACTGATTGTTGTCCTATGGACAGACTGTCCCACCTCAGCTGTAGATCTCTGCAGTTCATCTAGAGTGATCATGGGCCTCTTGACTGCATCTCTGATCAGTCTTCTCCTTGTTTGAGATGAAAGTTTAGAGGGACGGCCGGGTCTTGGATTAGATTTGCAGTGGTATGATACTCCTTCCATTTTAATATGATCACTTGCACAGTGCTCCTTGGGATGTTTAAAGTTTTGGAAATCATTTTGTATCCAAATCCGGCTTTAAACTTCTCCACAACAGTATCACGAACATGCTTGTTGTGTTCCTTAGTCTTCATGATGCTCTCTGTGTTTCAAACAGAACCCTGAGACTATCACAGAGCAGGTGCATTTATGCGGAGACTTGATTACACACAGGTGGATTATATTTATCATCATTAGTCATTTAGGACAACATTGGATCATTCAGAGATCCACAATGAACTTTTGGAGTGAGTTTGCTGCTCTGAAAGTAAAGGGGGCAAATAAATATTGCACGCCCCACTTTTCAGTTTTTGTATTTCAAAAAAATTTAAAATAACCAATAAATTTCGTTCAACTTCACAATTGTGTCCCACTTGTTGTTGATTCTTCACCAAAAATTAACATTTGGTATCTTTATGTTTGAAGCATGATATGTGGGAACAGGTTGAAAAGCTCCAGGGGGCCGAATACTTTCGCAAGGCCCTATATATATATATATATATATATATATATATATATATATATATATATACATATATATATATATATATATATATATATATACACACACGGTCAAAATTGTTGGTACCCCTCGTTTAATTACAGAAAAACACACAATGGTCACAGAAATAACTTCAATCTGACAAAAGTAATAATAAATCAAAACTCTATGAAAATGAACAAATGAAAGTCAGACATTTCTTTTCAACGATGCTTCCACAGAATTAAAAAAATAAAATAAAACGGATGAAATAGGCCTGGACAGAAATGATCGTACCCCTGAAAATAATGTGACATATGGGACATGTTAAATCAAGGTGTGTCCACTAGTTAGCATCACAGGTGTCTACAATCTTGGAATCAATGAGTGATACTCACTGTGCTGTTTGGTGACATGGTGTGCATCACACTCAACATGTACCAGAGGAAGCGAAGGAAAGAGTTGTCTCAGGAGATTAGAAAGAAAATTATAGACAAACATGTTAAAGGTAAAAGTTATAAGACCATCTCCAAGCAGTTTGATGTTCCTGTGAGTACAATTGCACATATTATTCAGAAATTTAAGATCCATGGGACTGTAGCCAACCTCTCTGGACGTGGGCGCAGGAGGAAAATTGATGACAAATCAAAGAGACGGATAATACGAATGGCAAAAAAGAGCCCAGGAAAACTTCTAAACAGATTAAAGGTGAACTTTAAGCTCAAAGAACATCAGTGTCAGATCGCACCATCCGTTGTTATATGAGCCAAAGTGTACTTCATGGGAGACGACCAAGGAGGACACCATTATTGAAAAAAAATCATAAAAAAGCCAGACTGGAATTTGCCAAACTACATGTTGAAAAGCCACAAAGAATCATAGAATCATAGAATCATAGAATAGTAGAGTTGGAAGGGACCTCCTGGGCCATCTGGTCCAACCCCCTGCTCAAAGCAGGATTCTCTAAATCATCCCAGACAGATGTCTGTCCAGCCTCTGTTTGAAGACTTCCATTGAAGGAGAACTCACCACCTCTCGTGGCAGCCTGTTCCACTCATTGATCACCCTGTCAAAAAGTTTTTTCTAATATCTAATCTGTGTCTCCTCCCATTCAGTTTCATCCCATTGCTTCTAGTCTTTCCTTGTGCAAATGAGAATAAAGATGATCCTTCTACAATGTGACAGCCCTTGAGATATTTGTAGACAGCTATTAAGTCTCCTCTCAGTCTTCTTTTTTGCAAGCTAAACATTCCCAAATCCTGCAACCGTTCCTCATAGGACATGGTTTGCAGAACGGTCACCATTCTGGTGGCTCTTCTCTGAACTTGCTCCAGTTTGTTGATGTCTTTTTTAAAATGTGGTGCCCAAAACTGCACACAGTATTCCAGATGAGGTCTGACCAAAGAGGAGTAGAGGGCAATAATGACCTCACGTGATCTAGACTGTATGCTTCTGTTGATACATCCTAGAATTGCATTTGCCTTTTTTGCAATGGACAGTTGCCTTGTCCATTCCATACTTAGTCATTTTTTCAATAAGGATTGTGTGAGATACTTTGTCAAATGCTTTGCTGAAGTCAAGATATACTATATCTACAGCATTTCCCTGATCCACCCAGTCAGTGATTCTGTCATAGAAGGAAATTAAGTTAGTCTGACATGACTTATTAGTTACAAACCCATGCTGACTCTGTTTAATCACTTCATTCTTATCCAGGTACTTGCATACATGTTCTTTAATAATTTGTTCAAAGATCTTTCCTGGTATAGAAGTCAGACTCACCGGCCTGTAGTTCCCTGGGTCCACCTTCTTCCCCTTTTTGAAGATAGGAACAACATTTGCTCTTCTCCAGTCTTCTGGGACTTCTCCTGTTCTCCAAGAAGTTTCAAAGATTATAGACAGTGGTTCAAAAATTTCTTCTGCTATCTCCTTCAGTACTCTGGGGTGTAATTCAACTGGACCTGGAGACTTGAATTCATTTAGGTTAGCTAAGTGTTTCCTCACTCTCTTTATGTTTATAGATATCCTGGATTCTTCTATTCCTTTAATAGGACAGTGAAGATCAGTTGATGTTACATTTCCTTTCTGAGAGAAAACAGATGCAAAATAGGAATTTAACAGTTCAGCCTTCTCAACATCCTGACTTACCATTTCATCATTTTCATCCTGTAAAAATCCTATAGCATCTTTGACTTTTCTTTTACTTTTGACGTATCCCCAAAATCCTTTTTTGTTGCTTTTGATGTCACTTGCAAGCCTTAATTCATTGTCAGCTTTAGATAATCTGATTTGTGCCCTGCAGGTTCTGCAGACGGCATTATATTCTTCTTTAGATATGCCTCCCTCTTTCCATTTGATAAACATTTATTTCTTCCTTTTTAGCATGTGTTTAAGTTATGTGTTCATCCATCCTGGTTTCCTTAAATGCTTCCCATTCTTCACTCTTTTCGGAATTGTTAACAATTGTGCTTTGAGAATCTAATTTTTCAAGATTTTCCATCCTTCCTGGACATTTTTGTCCTTAAGGATATCCAGCCATTGGATCCCTCCAATTCTCTTTCTGAGTCCCTTAAAATCTGCCTTTCTGAAATCTAACCTTGACGTCTGAGTCTTCACAGGTCTTCCTCCTCTTGTTATCCAAAATTCTAAAATAGCATGGTCACTACCTCCTAGGGTCCCAGCCACTCTTACCTCCTCAACCATTTCTTCCCTGTTTATAAGGATTAGATCCAAGGTAGCAGATCCCCTTGTTTTCTCCCCAAAGCTTCTGGGAGAATGTCCTATGGACAGATGAGACAAAAATGGAACCTTTTAGCAAGGCACATCATCTGTATGTTCACAGACGGAAAAATTAAGCATATCAAGAAAAGAACACTGTCCCTACTGTGAAACATGGAGGAGGCTCTGTTATGTTCTAAGGCTGCTTTGCTGCATCTGGCACAGGGTGTATAGACTTTGTGCAGGGTACAATGAAATCTAAAAAATATAAAGACATTCTAGAGAGAAATGTGCTGCCCAGTGTCAGAAAGCTTGGACTCAGTCGCAGGTCATGAGTCTTGCAACAGGATAATGACCCAAAACACACAGCTAAAGACACCCAAGAATGGCTAAGAGGAAAACACTGGACTATTCTGAGTAGCCTTGACCTAAATCCTATTGAGCATCTTTAGAAAGAGCTGAAACCTGCCATCTGCAAAAGGTAACCTTCAGACACGAGACAACTGGAGCAGTTTGCTCTTGAGGAGTGGGCCAAAATACCTCTTGAGAGGTGCAAAAGTCTCATTGACAGTTACAGGAATCGTTTGATTGCAGTGATTGCCTAAAAAGGTTGTGCAACAAAATATTAAGTTAAGGGTACAATCATTTCTGTCCAGGCCTATTTCATGAGTTTTATTTTTTTAAACTCTGTGGAAGCATGGTTGAAAAGCAATGTCTGACTTTCTTTTGTTCATTTTCATAGATTTTTGGTTTATTATTACTTTTGTCAGATTGAAGTTATTTCTGTGACCATTGTGGGTTTTTATGCAATTAAACGAGAGGTACCAACAATTTTGACCACGTGTGTATATAGCTTTTATATTTCTTGACTTAGCTATACGTATGGATTTTGCACTTTGTTCCTCTTAGCCTCTATGACCTCTCTCGCCATCCGCCATCTTTGTCCTTATATATGTGCTGTTTATGGATGTTAGTGGTGTACCCTCCTGTGGGTTGGCCAATGTCTGGTTGCCATGGACACGCATCCCTCTTATGTCGCACTACCGGCCCTCCTCACTAAGGTGTCAGTGGAGGACAGGTACCTGTCACGCTGGACGCCGACTCCATAGATTCTAGCATTTGTTTCCACCACTGGAAGCATCGATAGACCACTGGTATACCAGTCATAACTACTGTAGGTATATACAGTATATCTCTTGCACACTCCCTGTACACAACTGCACTCCGAAGAAGCCAAACGGGAAACATACTTTGGGGCCGCTCTCAGGTTGTATGCAAGGGTTTACTCTTTGTGGGAATGTGGGCCAGTGTTTCTTTAATGTGGTTATCTACTGTTGGCTGGTGGCTTTTTTTTGGACACTGAAATTCATCAGCACTTTGATTCTTTGAATTTCACACTGCAATTTTGTTATATTCTGTTTTCCTGCATCTTAGAACCTTATCTATCTTGACTCATTTTTTTAAACTATCTTAAGTATAGACAATTTGTGATAATGTTGTTTCAACTATGCATATGCACGTTATAGGATGGTAACCTTCTTAACATAGTTATTAAGGTTGAAGGAAGACTTTAAGTCCATCTAGTTCAACCCATATCCTATCCTAACCTGCCCTAACATGTTGATCCAGAGGAAGGTAAAAAAAAACCATGTGGCAAACAGTAAGCTTCACATTGGGGAAAAAAATTCCTTCCCGACTCCACATAAGGCAATCAGACTAGCTCCCTGGATCAACACAATATCTAGGAAACTAGTGAATATAGCCTGTAATATTATACTTTTCAAGAAAGGCATCCAGTCCCTTCTTAAATTTTAGTAGGGAATCACTCATTACAACATTAGACGGCAGAGAGTTCCCATAGTCTCACTGCTTTACAGTAAAGAATCTGCCTCTGTGATTATGACTAAACCTTTTTTCTTTCAGGAGTAGAGGATGCCCCCTTGTCCCCGTAACAGGTCTAAGAGTAAAAAGATCATTAGAAAGGTCTTTGTACTGTCCCCTCATATATTTATACATTGTAATAAGATCACCCCTAAGCCTTCGTTTTTCCAAACTAAATAACCCCAAGTGTAATAACCTGTTCTGGTATTGCAGACCCCCCAGTTCTCTAATAACCTTGGTCGCTCTTCTCTGCACCCGCTCCAGTTCAGCTATGTCTTTCTTATACACCGGAGACCAGAACTGTACACAGTATTCTAAGTGTGGTCGCACCAGTGACTTGTATAGAGGTAAAATTATGTTCACCTCATGAGCATCTATGCCACTTTTAATGCATCCCATTATTTTATTTGCCTTTGCAGAAGCTGCCTGACATTGGCCACTAATTGTTAGTTTGTTGTCCACCCATACACCCAGGTCTTTTTCAGTGACAGTTTTGCCCAGTGTTTTACAATTAAGCACATAATTATACTTCTTGTTTGTTCTACCCAAGTGCATGACCTTACATTTATCCCCATTAAAGCTCATTTGCCATTTATCAGCCCAAGCTTCTAGTTTACATAAATCCTCCTGTAATATAAAATTGTCCTCATCTGTATTAATTACCCTGCAGAGTTTAGTGTCATCTGCAAATATTGAAATACTACTCTGTATGCCTCCTACTAGGTCATTAATAAATATGTTAAAGAGAGGCGGCCCCAATACTGACCCCTGTAGTACCCCACTGCTAACCGTGACCCAGTCCGAGTGTGCTCCATTAATAACCACCCTTTGTTTCCTATCCATGAGCCAGTTCTTAACCCACTTAAGGGCCCGTCTCACACAGCGACACACTAGCGATCCCAACAACGATCAGGATCGCTGGTGTGTCGCAACATGATCGCTGCTGAGCTGCCAAACACGCAGCTCAGGCAGTGATCAGGACAGCGACACTGCGGGTAAAGTCGCCTAGTTACCCGCAGTGTACATTGGATACCAGCCCGCTGATGCAGGGAGCTGGTAACCAAGGTACACTTCGGGTTTCCAGGCGCTGCACGATGTCTGGAAACCAGATGTGTACCTTGGTTACCAGCTCCCCTGCAGCAGTGTGCTGGTATCCAACGTACACATCGGGTTTCCAGGCAGAGCCCCGCACCTGGAAACCCGAAGTGTACCTTGGTTACCAGCTGATCGCTGGTCTCCTGCCTGCCACACGCAGCGATGCGTGCTGGCCAGCGGGAGACCAGCAATCAAAAAAAGTCCAGGCATTTCTGACACGACCAGCGATTCACAGCAGGGGCCTGATCGCTGGTACGTGTCAGACATAGCGAGATCGCTGCTGAGATCGCTGTTTAGCAGCAATCTCGCTATGTGAGACGGGGGCCTTTACACATATTTTCCCCTATCCCCATTGTTCTCATTTTATGTATCAACCTTTTGTGTGTCACCGCATCAAAAGCTTTTGAGAAGTCCATGAACACCACGTCCACTGTGTTCCCTTGGACCAGTCCAGAACTTACCCCTTCATAAAAGCTTATCAGATTAGTCTGACAAGAACAGTCCCTCGTAAACCCATGCTGATACTGTGTCATGAGGTTATTCAGCCTCAGATACTCCAATATAGTATCCCTTAAAAAACCCTCAAGGATTTTACCCACAGTAGATGTTAAGCTCACTGGCCTATAATTTCCAGGTTCAGCTTTTGCCCCCTTTTTGAATATTGGCACCACATTTGCTATACGCCAGTCCTATGGTACAGACCCCGTTATTATGGAATCTTTAAAGATTGAAAATAATGGTCTATCTATGACTGTACTTAATTCCTGCAGTACTCGAGGGTGTATCCCATCCAGGCCCGGGGTTTTGTAAATTTTAGTGATTTTTAGATGCCACAGTACTTCCTGCTGGGTTAAGCAGGTGACATTTAATGGAGAAATTTTTTTTATCACTGATCATATTATCTGTCATGGGATTTTCTTGTGTCAATACAGTTGAAAAAAAGTAATTTAGCATATTGGCTTTTTCCTCATCCTCATCCACCAATTCACTCAGACTATTTTTAAGGGCCAACACTATCAATTTTTAGTTTCTTGCTATTTATGTAGTTAAAGAATATTTTGGGATTATTTTTACTTTCTCTGGCAATGAGTCTCTCTGCCTCAATCTTTGCTGTCTTGATTTGCTTTTTACAGAATTTATTCAATCTTCTGTATTTATTTAATGCCTCATCACTACCTACTTGCTTTAATTCCCTAAACGCTTTCTTTTTGTCCCTTATTGCGCCCCTTACAGCTCTATTTAGCCATAGTGGTTTCCTCCTAATTCTAGCATGTTTATTCCCATAGGGTATATACTGTGCACAGGTCCTATTCAGGATGCTAATAAACGTTTCCCATTTTCTTTGTGTATTTTATATCTCAGGATATCGTCCCAGTTTATTGCACTAAGATCATCTCTCATCCGTTGGAAATTTGCCTTCCTGAAGTTTAGTGTCCTTGTAACCCCTCGACTGCACATCTTATTAAAGGATACATGAAAGCTTATTATTTTGCGATCACTATTACCCAAGTGACCCCCAACCCTTATATTTAATATGCGGTCTGGCCTGTTGGTTAATATTAGGTCTAGCAGTGCCCCCCCTCTTGTTGGGTCCTGAACTAGTTGTGAAAGGTAATTGTCTCTCATAGTTGTCAAAAACCTATTACCTTTGCTGGAACTGCAGGTTTCTGTTCCCCAATGTATTTCAGGGTAGTTGAAGTCCCCCATAATAATGACTTTGAGTCGCTGCTTCATCTAGTTGCTTTACGAGGATATTCTCTGTTGCTTCCATTATTTTAGGAGACTTATAACAAACCCCTATCAGTAATTTATTATTTTTCCCCCCTCCCCTAATCTCCACCCACAGAGACTCTACATCTTCATTAGATTCACAGATATTATCACGCAGGATGGGTGCATGATAAATTTTTGTGTATATTCCCTACATCTGTAGTGCTAACATGAAGCCTTATTCTCTACCCTCTGGATGCTGAATACTTTGTCTAAATATTGCTGCCTCCTTACACATTTGGATTCTCTATTTGAACAAATGGTATAACTGCTGTTATATTATAAGGGCAATGCTCTCTACATATGTAAGTAACAGCAGTATTTTGACTTATGCCCCAACTCTTGATATCTATCTAGTTTCCGGCCCTTGTATTATTGGATACCACCTGATGTCATGTGGTACTTTGGTGTCATCATCATAATCATTTTTTTCCCTGCCTTGTCTTTCAATTGTTGTCTGATTTTATTCTTGTTTTGCAATACAAATCAATTTTATACCTTTATGCTCCTGATTACGCTTTCTCCTTTGGGTTATAGGAAAGATGTGCATCTTCGTACCGTGTTAGCCAGTAGATAGAAAAATATTTAGACTTGAGAGTCCTCAGTGGTTGATACCTTTTAATGGCTAACTGAAAAGATGGTAACAAATTGCAAGCTTTCGAGACTACTCAGGTCTCTTCATCAGGCAAAGACTAAAACAAAAACTGAAGAATCACATATTTATATATACAACAGGACACAGGAATAGTGCAATAGGTAAGACAAGTGACGTGAAGCAGAACTGTCATTATGGCAGAGGGATGAACATAAATATTGGAACAGTTCATAGATAAGGAGAGAAAGTTTTATTGCCCTCTGATTGGGTCTGGTGTTGTGTTTTGATGCCCCTAGAAGGTCAGAGACGCAGATTCCTTAATTGATATAGAATGACATGAATCCGTGTGATATATTCATTCCAGCACTAAGAGTGTCAAAGGTCATCATAAGTTTGTATTCCCAAACCTTTCTATCTTTCTCAGATTTGAAGTTAGATTTTAATACCAGTAATTCCATATCCATCATGCTATGACCGGGCATACAAAAGTGTTTTGCCACAGGTAAATCCATTCTTTTTTCTCTTATTGTGTGGCGATGAGAATTCATCCTTGTTCTCAGTTTTTGCCCGGTCTCCCCCACATACAGACCCCCAGTTGGACATTTACTGGTATTAAAATCTAACTTCAAATCTGAGAAAGATAGAAAGGTTTGGGAATACAAACTTATGATGACCTTTGACACTCTTAGTGCTGGAATGAATATATCACACGGATTCATGTCATTCTATATCAATTAAGGAATCTGCGTCTCTGACCTTCTAGGGCATCAAAACACAACACCAGACCCCAATCAGAGGGCAATAAAACTTTCTCTCCTTATCTATGAACTGTTCCAATATTTATGTTCATCCCTCTGCCATAATGACAGTTCTGCTTCACGTCACTTGTCTTACCTATTGCACTATTCCTGTGTCCTGTTGTATATATAAATATGGGATTCTTCAGTTTTTGTTTTAGTCTTTGCCTGATGAAGAGACCTGAGTAGTCTCGAAAGCTTGCAATTTGTTACCATCTTTTCAGTTAGCCATTAAAAGGTATCAACCACTGAGGACTCTCAAGTCTAAATATTTTCCTTTGGGTTATATATTTATGTAGAAGAGAATGTATTGAGACCGGCTCTCTTTTTTGAGTACTTGTAATGTAGAACGCAGCAGTTTTGGAAGCAGCACAAATGTGCTGCGTCCCAAAAGCTGCTATTCCTGATCGAGGGCACAGTAGCCTAAGTTGACTTGAACTTGGTGATCATAAATCAGCTGGTAGAAGCTCAGAAGATAAACTTTCAGGTAACTCATTCAGCAGCCAGCAATCGAAAGTGAAACACAGAGGCTAAAGTAGGCAAATTATGCAATTTTGGACTATAACTTATAATAGAAGGAATGTATCTCAGAATGTAACCACATAAATAGGTGCAATTTAAAGCACTACTCAAGCAGACAAAACATGATACAACCAAGAAAAAAATCAGTTGGAGAATGGATATATATAAAGTGCACACATATATATATATATATAAAACTGTGTGTATGGAAAGTATTCAGACCCCTTTAAGTTTTTCACTCTTTGTTTCTTTGCAGCCATTTGGTAAATTCAAAAAAGTAAATTTTTTTCCTCATTGATGTACACTCTGCACCCCATCTTGACTGAAAAAAAATATAAATGTAGAAATTTTTGCAAATTTATTACAAAAGAAAAACTGAAATATCATATGGTCATAAGTATTCAGACCCTTTGCTCAGACACTCATATTTAAGTCACATGCTGTCCATTTCCTTATGATCCTCCTTGAGATGGTTCTCCTCCTTCATTGGAGTCCAGCTATGTTTAATTAAACTGATAGGACTTGATTTGTAAAGGCACACACCTGTCTATATAAGACCTCACAGCTCACAGTGCATGTCAGACAAAATGAGAATCATGAGGTCAAAGGAACTGGCCAAGGAGCTCAGAAACAGAATTGTGGCAAGGCACACATCTGGCCAAGGTTACAAAAGGATTTCTGCAGTACTCGAGGTTCCTAAGAGCACAGTGACCTCCATAATCCTTAAATGGAAGACGTTTGGGACCACCAGAAGTCTTCCTAGACCTGGCCGTCCAGCCAAACTGAGCAATCATGGGAGAATAGCCTTGGTGAGAGAGGTAAAGAAGAACCCCAAGATCACTGTGGCTGAGCTCCGCAGATGCAGTAGGGAGATGGGAGAAAGTTCCACAAACTCAACTATCACTGCAGCCCTTCACCAGTTTGGCCTTTATGGCAAAGTGGCCCAACGGAAGCTTCTCCTCAGTGCAAGATATATGAAAGCTCTCATAGAGTTTGCTAAAAACCACATGAAGGACTCCATACTATGAGAAATAAGATTCTCTGGTCTGATGAGATGAAAATAGAACTTTTTGGTGATAATTCTAAGCAGTGTGTGTGGAGAAAACAAGGCACTGCTCATTGCCTGCCCAATACAATCCCAACAGTGAAACATGATGGTGGCAGCATTATGCTATGGGGGTGTTTTTCAGCTGCGGGGACAGGACAACTGATTGCAATTGAAGGAAACATGAATGCGGCCAAGTACAGAGATATCGTGGATGAAAACCATTTCCAGAGTCCTCTGGACCTCAGACTTGGCTGAAGGTACACCTTCCAACAAGACAATGATCCTAAGCACACAGCTAAAATAACAAAGGAGTGGCTTCAGCATAACTCTGTGACCATTCTTGACTGGCCCAGCCAAAGCCTGACCTAAACCCAATTGAACATCTCTGGAGAGACCTGAAAATGGCTGTCCACCAACGTTCACCATTAAACCTGACTGAACTGGAGAGGATTTGCAAGGAAGAATGGCAGATGATCCCCAAATCCAGGTGTGAAAAACTTGTTGCATCATTCTCAAGAAGACTCATGGCTGTACTAGCTCAAAAAGGTGCTTCTACTCAATACTGAGCAAAGGGTCTAAACACTTTTGACCACGTGATATTTCAGTTTTTCTTTTTTAATACATTTGCAAAAATTTCTACATTTATGTTTTTTTTCAGTCAAGATGGGGTGCAGAGTGTACATTAATGAGAAAAAAATGAAATTTTTTTGAATTTACCAAATTGCTGCAATGTAACAAAGAGTGAAAAATTTAAAGGGGTCTGAACACTTTCCATACCCATTGTATATCCATTGTCCACCTGTTACCTCATTTGGTTCATGCTGCTGTTGCGCTGCTTCCTTTTTTAATATACTTTTTTGGTGTTTTTTTTATTATGTCTTGCACCTGTATGTTTTTAACTAGTCTTGTCATGTTGGTGTCCTTAATACAATCATGAATTTTATTAATTCATATTTTATTGTTCATTCCTTATAACTCTAAGTAGTTTTTTCTTGGTTATAAATTGTGCAGTTTTGGAACTTGATTGCAAACATGATTTTTAGTCCAAAATACATGCACTTAGAGAAAAAAATTGCCTCAAAATTATTCTTATAGTTTGTAAATATTAGGCTACATATAAATTTGAGACTGTTATATGGGAATGTGTGCTATCTTTACACTATATGCTAGTAACTTTTTCATGAGATAAGGTGATTTATGCAAACAAACGCTATGCATAGGGGGTCCTAATTGGTTATTGCTTAATCATTTGATCTTAGGAACTCTTCGCCAATACAAATATCTAATCAGAAAATGTCATCAGAAGGCACAGTTAATAAGCAATTGGGATAACAGAATTGCAATTTCTTAGGTACAGAGTGTTAGGGGTCGAGTTCCCGCTTCTGCACGGGGGAATCTCGAGCCGTCCCTGCTGCGGTCTCCCATCCGTCTCCGGCTGCAGTAGACTCTGCTCAGCATAGGAGTCGGTCCCAGCGTCTCGCCCAGTCTAACATTGTGCAGAGGATTACTGCTGCCTCTCCAGGTTCTGCTGTTGTAGCCAGTGCTGGTTAGCAGCGAGCAGACGTCTTTGGGACAAAGTCCTTGCTTTCCTCTTCTGAGCATGCCCAGGGTAAGATCTCTCATTGGAGATCAGGGGTCACATGCTCAGGTGCTGCAGCAGCTCCTATTGGTCCGCCAGGAAGGTCCTGAAACCACTTGTGTTCTGGAGCAGTTTCCTATTGGTCCTTATCTGGCAGGTCCTGTAGTTGCTACTATAAAAGGGTGGTATGGTCGTGCCGCCATGCGCTAGTATCAATTACATTATGTACTTTGCACCAGGGTGATCTTGCACGCATGTGTTAGGGCTCGGCTGAAATAAGCCCCTAGAATACCGGCACCTCCGGTGAGGAGATTGTCTGTTTGCGCTGCTGATTGCGTTTACTACGGACTGCTGTCCGCACAGCAGTTGTCTGTGCATTCCTGTGGAGTTAACAGGACACAGTCCATATCTCTGCGTCTCTACCTTAGCGACACTGTGATGTAACAGAGTTCGCTTATACCTCCGTATAGGGCCACAGCGTCTAAAGTTGCTACTCTGTGAAGTAACAGAGTTCACCTTACCGCCCTCTTACCAGCAGCAGGCTCAGCCTGCAAGGTGGACCCCGGGCTATGAACGCACTTATTATTTAAATTATTTTGTGTGTTCCGCCAGCCCTAACACAGAGTACTCTTCAATACATTTAATTAATTACCCATATATACTCAAGTATAAGCCGAGATTTTCAGCCCATTTCTTATTGCTGAAAGTCCACCTCTCGGCTTATACTCGAGTCATATACCAGGGGGTCGGCGGGGGAGGGGAGCGCAGCTGTCCTATATACCCACCCCCTCCTGGCGCGGTCTCTGCAGCCCCTGCTCTTCTCCTACAGTCTCCGGCGCCTGTGTTCAGCCATCAGTGGTACCGCTCATTAAAGTCATGAATATACACATATTCATGACTTTAATGAGCGTTACCACGTGACCGCTGAAGTTAGGCATAGTGCCGGAGACCATGGGAGAAGAGCAGGGGCTGCAGAGACCGCTCCAGGAGAGGGCGAGTATATTCCATATTCACCTGTCCCCATTCCACAGCTGCGCGCCGCTGTGTCCTCGCGTCCTCTAGCTGTGAATGTTCAGGTCAGAGGGCACGATGACGTGTTTAGTGCGCGCCGCGCCCTCTGCCTGAGCATTCACTGCTGGAGGACCCGGAAGACAGCGGCACTCAGTGGTGGAACGGGGACAGGTGAATATTGCAGGTGCCGGGCCCTGAGCCAGCGGTGACACCGGCATCTGTCCCCCTTAGCGCGCCAGTGTCCCCGCCTGCTCAGGACACCGGCACCTGGCCCCCAGCGATGAGAGGTGAGTATGTCATTTTTTTTTTTTTTTTTTTTAGTTGCAGCAGCAGTGACAGCATATGGGACCTATACTATGGGGCATAATCTATGGAGCATATAGGGCATAATCTGTGGAACATATGGGGCATAATCTATGGAGCATATGGGGCATAATCTGTGGAACATATGGGGCATAATCTATGGAGCATATGGGGCATACAGTTATATGAAAAAGTTATATATTCTTGAGATATATTATAATTATTTATGATATATGTAACCCTTGATCTATATATATTATTCATGACAAAAATAAAATTAGCACAAGCAGGTGTACTCCTCTGTTTAAATGTTGGCTAGATGAAACTAAGGGGATATCGCTGTGTATGAAAATATGTATACTACCCTTCTAGGACCTTTTGTTAAATCATGTGATATTTACTGACAATTTGATTGGTCTTCTATAGCTATAAAGATCATTGATTCTAATTGATTTTCAGCTGTGACAAAGACCCAGTATCGGGTCGAAACGCGTTGCTGTGTTTTTTATGCTATACTAAGTGCATCCACATTTAAACACAGGAGTACACCTGCTTGTGCTGATTTTATATTTGTCACAAATAAAGGATTATTCACGTTGGAAGTCTTCAGGTCTGGACTTTGGCTCCGTGCTTCAGTCTCTGGTTGGTGAGCTGGCTAGGGCTTATTGCCCAAACTTTTTTCTTTCAGCTATATATATTACCTGTGATGCAATTTTGCATATAAATCACATCTTACTGATAGTAGTGTAAGGAGGTCAGTTCCCCCACTGCTGGACCCTTTGTCTTAAATTGTTTTAGTGCCTTGTTCTAGATTTTAAATATTACTTTAATAAAGCTTTATATTGTTTTATATATTTGTTTCTCTTCTTTTGGCTATTTCAGAATGTAAGTCTGTATTGTGGTATATTTACATACAAAATAGAGACTGATACAACTTTCTTGTAAACTGAGCTAAAACTGCAAAGTTTGTGCTGAGCCTACAATGTATCTTAGATTTTCTTAACGAATAAGAAAAGCAAAGCCGGGACATGTCAGCTGTTCAACAGCTAACATGTGCCTGCAATAGGCGCAGGTAGAATCGCAATCCACCCGCACCTATTAACTAGGTAAATGCCACTGTCAAACGCTGACAGCAGCATTTAACAAGCACTTCCGGCCGCCAGGCCAGAAATACATGCATTGCTGACCCCCGTTACGTGATCGGGGGTCAGCGATGAGATGGCATAACAACCAGAGGTCTCCTGGTTGTCGGCGCTCATAGCAATGCAGTAATTCTGCTACATATAGGCGATATGGGCATCGCCTATATGTAGCAGAGGTGATCGAGCTATGGCAGCTTCTAGCCTCCCATGAAGGCAATTGAAGCATGCCAAAATTAAAAAAAAAGTTTTTGAAAATAGAAAAAAATAAAAAAAATTAAAAGTTTAAATCACCCGCTTTTCGCCCCATTCAAAATAAAACAATAAAAAAATCACACATATATATATTTGGTATCACCGCGTTCAGAATCACCCAATCTATCAATAAAAAAAGGATTAACCAGATCGCTAAACGGTGTAGCTGGAAAAAAAAAAAATGCCAGAATTACGTGTTTTTGGACATCGCGACATTGCATTAAAATGCAATAACGGGCAATCAAAAGATCGTATTTGCACATAAATGGTATAAACGTCAGCTTGAAATGCAAAAAATAAGCCCTTAGTCAACCCCAGATCACAAAAAATGGTGACGCTACTGGTATCGGAAAATGGTGCAATTATTTTTTTTTTAAGCAAACTTTGGAATTTTTTTTTTAAAAAAGAACCTAGACATGTTAGGTGTCTATGAACTTGTAATGACCTGGAGAATCATAGTGACAGGTCAGTTTTAGAATTTAGTGAACCTAGCAAAAAAGCCAAACAAAAAACATGTGTGAGATTGCACTTTTTTTGCAATTTCACCGCACTTGGATTTTTTTTCCCGTTTTCGAGTACACAACATGGTAAAATCAATGATTTTGTTCAAAAGTACAACTCGTCTCACAAAAAAGGAAGCCCTCACATGGCCATATTGACGGAAAAATAAAAAAGTTATGGCTAATGGAAGAAGGGGAGAAAAAACGAAAACGCAAAACCGAAAAAAGCTAGGGTCATTAAGGGGGTAATACTGTTGTTAGCAGCACTTAGGGAGAGATTGTGCCGAAGGGATAGTGTAGGACAGGATAGGGTTAATTGGTCCTTTCTGATGCAACTCCTACCAAAAGCCCTTCTCATGACTAATAATAATATTTTTGCTCTTAATCTTGCAAATTCTTCTAAGCAGGGAAATATTATACACAATTTATACTGCACCAAAAGCATACAGCTTTGTTTGGTTAGCAAAAGCATCGCCATATTCTACTGCAATGTAACAAGTCCATCTGAGGTGGGCAAATTTTACTGCGATACTAATCCTGCAAAGTTTTCTCAACAAAGATATACCATACATAATTTAAAATGAGCAAGGCGCATGGTAAGGGACAGGGAAGTGGATGTGATGCTGATGGTGAGTGCAGAGGTCAAGGCCATGGGCAAGACGAAACTTTACCTGCTGTTGGAGCACAACAAACACAAATCATGTCTAGAGATGAGTGAACCTTTAAGGTTCAGTTCAGCTATGTTAGCCGAACTTCCCGATGTTCGCCGAACAATTCACCGAACATAACCGAACAGCATTGAATTTAATTGGAGGCAAAACCAAATGCACCTTCAGGGAGGCCAAAAGCTGCCAAAACAGCTCTAATTAGGGGCAGAAACCAGGAAAAGTGGCATGAATTGACCACTCAATTGCACTATAAATAATTTAAAAAAATGTGTGGGTTCTCCTGTATTTTTGATAACTAGTCAGGCAAAATTGACAGCTATGTGCTGCAATCATCAGCTGTCAGCTTTAGCAAGGATGATTATCAAAAATACAGGGGTCCTCATGCTGGTAGAAAGAAGCAGTAGGGTGGCCAGAGACACAAGGTGGGCAACTGTTCACCAGAGCACCAACAAGGGTGAAGTTGCCAGGCCAAGTGTTAGGTGTTCCCGAGGGTGGAGCTTTTTTTGAAGACAGTCCAGTTAACCAAAAAAAGGCCATTACAACATTTGCCATTCCAGCATCAGCAGGGACAGTACAACTACCAGCCTAACCACCACCAGCATGCTCAAGTACATGCAAGCAAAGCACCCAACTAGTTGGGTCAAATGGCAGGGTCCAGAAACAGTGTCTGCAGGTGACACCACTGCATCTTCCCCTATTCTACGTGTACACCAATACACCTTCCATGACACAGGTGAAAATGCCTCCCGCCCTTCACCTGTCATTGCACACTTGCAACCAAAGTCAGCAACCATGTCCAAGTACTTGTCTCAGTAGAGTTCAGTTGTCCTTAACCCAGTCATTGGAATGCAAGTGTAAATACGCAGCCATCCACCCACATCCAGCCATCCACAGGCCACAATACTAAACATCCACTTTTCAAGACTGCTTGCCCTGGAAATGTTGCCACTTAGGTTTGTGGAGACGGAAGCTTTCTGCAACCTCATGGAGGCGGCCATCCCTTGGTACTTGGTCTCCAGCCACCACTATCCCAGTGTGCTGTTCCTGCCTTACACAAGAATGTGTCTCATTCATTACATCAGCCATGCCCCTACCAATGCTGGGACTGGGAAGGTCCATTTAACCATGGACACCTGGACAAGTGCTTGTGGCCAGGGACGCAACATTTCCCTAATGGCACACTGGGTGAACATTGTGGAAGCTGGGACCCTGTCAGACTCTGGGATGGAACATGTGCTACCGACACTGAGGATTGCAGGTCCTTGTTCAATCAGGGTTTCCTGAACCTCTTACAGCAGTTCCTGCACCTCCTCACTATCCATATCCTAAACGTCAACATCAGTCGCAAGCTGGAAGAAGTGCAGCACTGCCTTGACCAAGCGGCAACAGGCTCTGCTGAAATTAATCTTCTTAGGTGACAAACGGTACACTGCCGCAGAATTGTTGAAAGGTCTAACAGACCAGACTGATCTGTGGCTGTTGCTCCCAGACCTACAAACAGGCATGGTCATGTGTGACAATTGCCATAGCCTGGTGGCAGCTCTGAAGCTTGGCAGCTTTGCACATGTACGATTCCTGGCCCATGTGCTCAACTTAGTGATTCAGCGGTTTCTCAAACCCTTGCCCAGATCTGCCTGAGCTATTTGTGAAAGTATGCTATGGTTGTGCCCACTTCCGCAAGTCAGCTACAGCTGCCGCCACCCTGGCAATACTGCAGCAGCGTTTGCAAGTTCCAGCTCACTGACTGGTGTGCGATGTCACCACCCATTTATGATATTGGTGAAACTATACTGGGTGATGCTACACAACCCAGTCTCATCTCATCTTCTCAATGAGGATTGGGTGATGAAGAGGAGGAGGAACAGGGGCTGGTTACTGGCACTACAGATGATACTACCCACACCCTTTTCATCCCATCTGTTTAGCGTTGATGGCCTGAAAATGAGGAGGAGAGGGAGGATAAGGAGGTGTACAAGGAGAAGATGTACAGTCGTCCTCTTGGTGGGAACAGGGAAGTCTTTTTTGTTGGAAATCTGGCAAACATGGTTGAGTTTATGTTCCACTGCCTTTCCCGTGACCCTCGCGTTGTACACATTTTGTCCAACACTAATTACTGGTTGGTCAGCCTTCTAGACCCACACTACAAGGAGAATTTTACATCTCTCCTTCCCGTGGTGGAGAGGTCTAATAAAATGTTTCCAGTACCAGAAGGCTCTAGTTATTATTATTATTATTTATTTATATAGCACCATTGATTCCATAGTGCTGTACATGAGAATCGGTTACATACAAATTACAGATATCACTTACAGTAAACAAACTAACAATCACAGACTGATACAGAGGGGAGAGGACCCTGCCCTTTCAGGCTTACATTCTACAGGATGTTGGGGAAGGAAACAGTAGGTTGGACAGTTCCGGTGTTGGGTGAGGCGGTAGCTCAGGTAGTGGTGAGGAGGTAGCGGGGTCATTGCAGGCTGTAAGCTTTCCTGAAGAGGTGGGGTTTCAGGTTCCATCTGAAAGATCCGAATGTGGTTGATAGTCGGACGTGTTGAGGCAAAGAATTCCAGAGGATGGGGGATATTCGGGAGAAGTCTTGGAGGCGGTCGAGGTGAGGAGCGAATAAGTGTGGAGGAGAGGAGGTCTTGGTAGGAGTGGAGATTAGATGAGGGAAGATATCGTGAGATTAGTTCAGAGACATATGGAGGAGACAGGTTATGGATGGCTTTGTAGGTCAGTATTAGTAATTTGAACTCGTACGCGGAGTGAATTGGAGCCAGTGAAGTGATTTGCAGAGGGGAGAAGCGGAGGAATAGCGAGGAGAGAGATGAATTAGTCGGGCAGCAGAGTTAAGGATGGACTGGAGAGGTGCGAGGGTGTTAGCAGGGAGGCCACAGAAAAGGATGTTGCAGTAGTCGAGGCCGGAGATGATGAGGGCATGCACAAGCATTTTAGTAAATTGAGGGTTGAGGAAAGGATGGATTCTGGAAATATTTTTGAGCTGGAGGCGACAGGAGGTGGAAAGAGCTTGGATGTGCGGTTTGTAGGACAGGGCAGAGTCAAGGGTTACTCCGAGGCAGCGGACTTCCGGTACGGGGGAAAGCATGATGTCGTTAATTGTGATAGATAGGTCAGGTAAGGAAGATCTGTGAGATGGGGAAAGATGATGAGTTCAGATTTATCCACATTGAGTTTGAGAAAGCGAGAGGCGAAGAAGGAGGATATGGCTTCATAGACACTGGGATTCTGGACAGCAGAGAGGTGACATCTGGGCCAGAGAGGTAGATCTGAGTATCATCAGTATAAAGGTGGTACTGGAATCCGTGGGACTTTGAGTTGCCCCAGGCCAAGTGTATAGATATTGGGCGATAGCTGGACATAGCGGTTGGGTCGAGGGTTGGCTTTTTAAGGATAGGCGTGATTGTGGCATGTTTGAACAGAAGGGAAGGTACCGGAAGTTAATGATGGGTTGAAGAGGTGGGTTAGGGATGAGATGATAGTGGTGTTGAGGTTGGGGATGGGATGGGGTCAAGTGCACAGGTTGTGAGGTGCGATTTGGAGAGGAGACAATTAAGCTACCCTTCAGTGATGTTGGAGAGGGAGGTTATGGGGTTTGGGCATTGGTCTGGTATACAAAGGGGTTGTGGTGATTGAACAATGAAGACTTGCCTTGTTTGGTCAATCTTATTTTTGAAGTGTGTGGCAAAGTCTTCAGCAGAGATGAGGGAGGTTGGAGGGGGCAGTGGTGGAAGGAGGAGAGAGTTAAAAGTTTTGAAGTTGAAGAATTAAAAAAATTCCCATCTAACAACGATGGCGGCAGAGGTCACAGTTTCTTGGACAACCAAGGAATAGAGATGAGAGAGACACACACCAGATGTAGCAGAGGCAGGAGAACACTATCAAAGGTCTGGGACAGTTTTCTCAGACTCTCCCATCACCCAGGCCCTGATGTGCAGGATACTCTGACAAGGAGGGAAAAGTTTTGGAAGATGCTGAAGGAGTACCTTGCCGAACGTACCAGCGTCCTCCGTGTGTCACGAGTGTGTCACGTCCTCCTGGGGGATCTGGGGTTAGCCGATTTTTACGTACTATGAATCGCAGGTCTTCCCTTTAGCATGTGTACTTTGTTCCTAATATTAAATGTATTTTGTTTCCTTTGGACCTGAAGAGGTTACAAAATCTTTTTATGCTGGTTAGAGACATGCAGCTCCATTTCACAGCTGCTCCTGACCTGCTCATTTTATCTCTCTATAAAACCTGGCCAGACCTTTTCATCCCTGCCTGTGAAAGTTTACTTCCTGGCTTTTTGGAGTTGGTGTGCTGAAGTTGGAGTTTGTAGTTGCTGCTGGAGATTGTAGCGTGCTGGTTTGGGCTGTATGCTTTCTCCATTATCCCATTCCCTTTTCGTTTGTAACTTCCTATCCTTCCCTTTATTCTTCTCACCCTTGGTGAGTGTTTTTGTATGCAAGTTGCTTTTTGTTATCCCTGTTTGTATTAAGTCTTTATACATTAACATATCTGTCCCAGGCCTCGAGGGGGAGGGGACAGCTTAGGATATTAACAAGAGCATAGTAATGTCGGAGACTCGGGCCTCTCTACCTTCAAGAGTACCCACGAGACATGGATAGTTAGGGTCCCAGTTCCAGGGACAGTTTGAGGCCTCCCTTCCTTACTAAAGATTGTCATAGTGTTACACTGTGATTCCTCTGTGCCTTACAACTATAGTGTATCCAAGCTAGACACGTGGCATGAACTGTCTCCCTATGCTTTGGCGGGCTCTGGTCTGCCCAGCCGCTAGAGTTTTGTCAGTGTGGGTTTTTAGTGCTGCCAGGGGTATTATTACTGATAAGCACATCCGCCTGTCAACTGAAAATGCTGGCAGGCTGACACTCATCAAAATGAACAAGGGCTGGATGGTCCCATATTCTTAATACCATAGGATGACAGCACGGGAACATAAACTCAAATCCAGTACGTTTTTTTTCTGTTCAGTTTTCATGCACCCCTTCTCTCCCAAACATGGGTATGCACTTCAGGATTTTATATTTTTGTGTTGTACTCCTCCTCCACCACCATATGAAAAGGGTGATAATGCGACCCTCGCTATGAATTTTTTAAGGGTGTCTATGATGCCCTCATTAACAATCTAACATTAACCGCTAACATTTTTGATATATATGTATACCACTCAGGGGTAAATGTTTTTCAGCGCATTACCAATCTAGGATACCCACTCAATAATGGGAAAAAAAATGTTTTTTGAGGCCCTCCACTACATCTCTTCAAAGGGGTATTTGACTGCCTCCTTCTCATTTTTGGCATTTCTTGCACTTAGTGCATATTCTTTATCAGTGTAGGAGACCCACTGCTTAGTAATGAGAAAAAATGCTTTTCTGAGAATCCACCTTCTAGTTGAGGGAACATTTTTGGTAACCAAAAGAGCCAGTGTATTCTATTAGTACATGATCCAGGGCCTTGTGAGGTGGTCATCATATAAGGAGTTCTCGCACTGCATACAAGATTTCACAGCCGGTACAGTATTTTGTACAGCAAGTACAGAAGATCCTGGTCTCCTACATATAGGCTGACTAGATGTAAAATGCTCCACTATATTCCCTGCAGGGTTGATAAAATAAGAGTACTTGATACTTGTCACGACGTATAACAGATATATTCTATGATAGTAACATGTATCTAATGAGACAACACTGTAAATTTCATATTATAGAAAATATCAACATGTATACGTAGAATCTGCCAGCAATGTCTTACCTGACATAATATCCAATGTATTGTGGGTCTATACTGTGCACGAGAAACGCTGTCTCAGGATAGAGGTGGACCGGGGTCTATGCTGACCCTGAACTGGGGTCCTGACTAGTCCCTCTACCTGGAGGTACTGTTAATGGTACAGAGGTCCAGGCCGCCAGCGTAACCCTGTCTCCTGTAGATCCCTGACCACTGTAATCTAGTCCTGAGAAGGACCCTGATTACCACCACAGGGAATGGGCAGGCAACAGCTTACACACAGTCAAATACAAACGAGACAGACAGGGGGTAAAGAAAACACTGCCTTGCATACAAAACTTCCACTACAGAGGAACACAAAAGGTTAAGAAGATAAACAATAAGCGAGGAGAGGAAAAACCACAACAGGCACTCTTAGCTTAAGTCTTCTGAGAAACGATCCGCTCTGCTGGTCTGAATGAATGCTTTCACCGGCAACTTCCCCAGCAGACCAGCAGGTATATGAAGGAAGCTAATTAACAAAACATCAATCGCAGCTGGGCGAGGCTGGTCTGTCCAGCATCGAGAGAGAAAGAATTAACTCCCTCAGTGCTGAAAAACACCCAGCACCAGAAACTCAGCTGTGCGAAGTCAGGGTGTGCAATCGCGACGATCTCCGCCGCGACACACCCGTGACAGTACCCCCCCTTCTACGAGGGGCCTCTGGACCCTCAGGGCCTGGTCTATCTGGGTGAGTAGTGTGGAAGGCCCGAACCAATCGGTCTGCGTTAATATCCGACGCAGAAACCCACATCCTCTCCTCAGGACCATACCCCCTCCAATGAACAAGGTACTGGAGGGACCGGCGATTCAGACGTGAGTCAATGATCTTCGATACCTGAAACTCCAAATTACCATTGACCACCACTGGAGGAAGAGGTAGAGGTGACGGTATAACTGGTGCCACGTACCTTTTAAGCAACGATTTGTGGAACACATTGTGGATTTTAAACGTAGGAGGGAGGTCAAGACGGAAAGCCACCGGATTAATTATTGAACTGATCCTGTATGGCCCGATGAACCTGGGACCCAGTTTCCAGGAGGGAACCTTAAGTTTTATATTCTTGGTAGACAACCATACCAGATCGTTCACACTTAGGTCCGGACCAGACACTCTCCTCCTATCAGCCATACGTTTGTATCGGTTCCCCATAGTGCTCAGATTATTAAGCACTCCTCTCCACACTGAAGCAAGTGACGACGAAAATCGTTCCTCCTCAGGAACCCCAGAAGAGCCCCCCCCATTGAAAGTACAAAACTGGGGTGAAAACCATATGCCCCAAAAAACGGGGACTTACCAGTGGACTCGCTCCGCCTATTGTTAAGAGCGAACTCTGCCAGAGGCAAGAAAGAAGACCAGTCCTCTTGGTTCTCTGAGACAAAACACCGGAGATATGTCTCTAAGCTCTGATTCAGACGCTCTGTCTGACCATTAGTCTGCGGATGAAAAGCCGAAGAAAATGACAACTGCATCCCCCGACGAGAACAAAATGCCCTCCAGAATTTGGACACAAACTGAGACCCCTGATCCGACACCACATCGGAAGGCAACCCGTGAAGTCTCACAATCTCCCAATGAACACCTGCGCCAGAGTTTTAGCATTAGGAAGAGCAGGAAGAGCAATAAAATGTGCCATCTTACTGAACCTGTCAACTACAACTAGTATGACAGTTTTACCTGAAGACAGAGGGAGGTCCGTAATGAAGTCCATAGACAGATGGGTCCATGGACGCTCCGGGATTTTCAACGGTAAAAGGGCCCCAGACGGACGGGTATGTGGGGTCTTAGAGCGCGCACATACCCCACAGGACGCGACAAAAGTTACCACCTCTTTATTTAAGTTAGGCCACCAAAACCGGCGAGAAACGAGATCCACAGTTGCTTTACTCCCTGGGTGTCCTGCCAAAGCAGAATTATGATGTGCCTCGATAACCTTTTGTCTTAACTGATCTGGAACAAACAGTCTCCCTGGAGGTCCTACAGGGGCGTCCCCCTGAGCCTCCAATATCTCCTCCTCAAGCTCAGAGCATACAGCCGACACCACAACTCCCTCCTGAAGAATAGGAACCGGGTCATCCGTCTTCCCGGCCCCCGGGAAACTACGAGACAAGGCATCAGCCTTTACATTTTTTGACCCAGGACGATATGTGACGACAAAATTAAACCTGGTAAAGAACAACGACCATCTAGCTTGTCTGGAATTCAGACGTTTTGCAGACTCTAAATACAGCAGGTTCTTGTGATCAGTAATGACGGTGACCGGGTGGACTGCCCCCTCCAAAAAGTGACGCCACTCTTCAAAAGCCAACTTAATGGCCAAGAGTTCCCTATTGCCGACATCATAATTCCTCTCGGCGGACGACAATTTTTTAGAGAAGAAAGCGCACGGATGCCATTTACCAGGGGACGGACCTTGAGATAATACCGCACCCACTCCTACGTCAGATGCATCTACCTCCACAATGAACGGTTGTGATGCATCAGGTTGGATGAGTATGGGTGCTGAAGCAAAACATTTTTTCAAGGAGGAAAATGCTTGACAAGCTTTGTCAGACCACCTAGAAAAATCGTCCCTTTTTTGTCATGTCAGTGAGAGGTTTGACAACGGATGAGAAATTACGAATAAATTTACGGTAGTAGTTAGCAAACCCCAGGAAACGCTGCAGTGCCTTAAGATCCTCTGGCCGATCCCATTCAAGCACTGCCTCACTTTCCCAGGGTCCATACGGAAACCAGAAGCTGACACCAGGAATCCTAAAAACTGAAGTTCCTGTACGGCGAATACACACTTCTCCCATTTGGCGTACAGTTTATTGTCTCGCAAGATCTGCAACACCTGTCTCACATGCTCCTGATGAGACACAAGATCCGGCGAGTAAATTAAGATGTCATCTAGATAAATGACAACAAACTGTCCCACTAGGTGGCGAAAGATGTCATTAACAAAATGTTGAAACACCGCCGGGGCAGTAGTCAGACCGAAAGGCATGACAAGGTTCTCATAATGTCCCTCCGGAGTGTTAAACGCCGTTTTCCACTCATCCCCCTCCTTTATCCTAATCAGATTATATGCCCCCCTGAGATCCAACTTAGAGAACCATTTGGCGCCCACAATCTGATTGAAGAGATCAGGAATAAGTGGGAGCGGATACGGATCTCGGACCGTAATCCGATTAAGCTCACGGAAATCCAAGAAAGGGCGTAGGCCTCCATCTTTTTTCTTCACAAAGAAGAACCCCGCGGCCACTGGGGAAGATGAAGGTCTAATATGCCCTTGGCTAGACTTTCCGAAATATAATCCTTCATAGCTTGCCTCTCAGGACCAGAAAGGTTATATAACCTAGATTTAGGTAACTTAGCATCAGGAAGCAATTTTATAGCACAGTCATACGCGCGATGAGGAGGTAATTCTTGACACCCCTCTTCTGAAAACACATCCTCAAAGTCCTCCAGAAAAGGAGGTAAGGTTCTAGGCACGACCGCACCGATGACCGTGTTCATGCAGTTACTATGGCAAAATTCACCCCACTGGCTTATCTCTCTGGATTGCCAATTAATAACTGGGTTATGTTTAGTTAACCAAGGAAGTCCCAACACAATAGGAGTGGGAAGGCCCTCCAACACATAACAAGACAATAGTTCTTTATGTATTGCCCCCACTCGAAGGTCTATGTTATGCACGGCTTGCACAAAGCTACCTTGACCGAGAGGCCTGGCGTCAATAGAGAATATAGGGATAGGTTTGGCCAATACACTCAGTTGCATACCTTGCACCTGGGCAAACCGAGAGTCCACAAGATTAGCCGCGGCCCCACTATCCAGAAGAACAGAAATCCTCTCAGTTCCTGTACCTACCACCACCTCCGCTGGTACGAGAAACTGAGACGGACTTGGGGACGAAATACATACTCCCAGATTGTCGTCCACCACACAACCTGGGATCAACAGTTTTCCGGCGACTCCTTGCTCAGCAAAGTACGGGATGGACACCCCCCAACAAAATGTCCCTTTCTCCCGCAGAAGTAACACTTTCCTGTCTTGCGGCTCACCGCCGATCCCCTCCCTCGAAACGATGTCCCTCCTAACTGCATAGGCTCCTCAGAACAAACCAGAGGAACCTCAATATGAGGGACTATAGTAGAAGGTGGAGTCATCACAGGGGGCGGAGTTACCTCGCACCTCTCTCGAAGCCGTATATCAATGCGAATCGCAAGGGCCATAGCGGCCTCCAGTGACGGGGGAGAATCATACTGAGCCAACACATCTTTTAATTTGTCAGATAATCCTTGACAAAACTGGCTCCTAAGAGCTGGGTCATTCCACTGAGTATCTGTGGCCCATCTACGGAACTCAGAAGAAAATTCCTCCGCCGGACGATCTCCCTGCTGTATCTTACGTAACCTCATTTCAGCAAGGGAGACCCGATCCGGGTCATCATATACCAGAGCCAGGGCTGTAAAAAATCGATCAACTGACTGGAGAGCCGGGGAGTCTGGAGGAAGAGAGAACGCCCAGGATTGAGGGTCCCCTTGTAAGAGCGAGATGACAATTCCCACCCTCTGGTCTTCACTCCCCGAAGACCGAGGCCGTAGCCGAAAATATAATTTACAAGCCTCCCGGAAGGTAAAAAATTTGTCCCGCCCACCAGTGAACCTGTCCGGGAGAGCCACTTTAGGTTCAGATCTGGTTTGCTCCCGGGGGTACAAAACCTTGGACTTAACGTCCGTCAGCTCCATGGACAAACTCTGCAACTGCTGAGCTAACTGGGCTACTGGATCCATGGTAGCTGGGGAGAATCTTTTAGAAGTGGCCGGTGAAAATGTCACAAAGTATAACAGATATATTCTATGATAGTAACATATATCTAATGAGACAACACTGTAAATTTCATATTATAGAAAATATCAACATGTATACGTAGAATCTGCCAGCAATGTCTTACCTGACATAATATCCAATGTATTGTGGGTCTATACTGTGCACGAGAAACGCTGTCTCAGGATAGAGGTGGACCGGGGTCTATGCTGACCCTGAACTGGGGTCCTGACTAGTCCCTCTACCTGGACGTACTGTTAATGGTACAGAGGTCCAGGCCGCCAGCGTAACCCTGTCTCCTGTAGATCCCTGACCACTGTAATCTAGTCCTGAGAAGGACCCTGATTACCACCACAGGGAATGGGCAGGCAACAGCTTACACACAGTCAAATACAAACGAGACAGACAGGGGGTAAAGAAAACACTGCCTTGCATACAAAACTTCCACTACAGAGGAACACAAAAGGTTAAGAAGATAAACAATAAGCGAGGAGAGGAAAAACCACAACAGGCACTCTTAAGGGTATGCCACACTAAACAATATCGCTAACGGGATCGCTAAAAAACGTCACTATTTAGCGATCCCGTTAGCGATATTGTTCAGTGCGGCAGCTTCCAGCGACGAGCTTCCTGCTGTGATCTCGCTCGTCGCTGGAATCGTTCCGGACCCTATTTTCTCGTCGGCGCTCCCGCTGGGTAAGTATCTAATCGCTGTGTGGCACCTTTTCTTAGCGATTTAGCGGTACTTTTGTACCGCTAAAGTCGTTAAGAAGATCGCTAACGGCGATAGCGTCGTTAACTATATCGCTAAATGTGGCCGCATTTAGCGATATAGAAACAATCCCGCTAGCGATCTCATTAGTATGCAACGCTAACGAGATCGCTAGCGGGATAGCTTAGTGTGGCAGTACCTTTAGCTTAAGTCTTCTCAGAAACGATCCGCTCTGCTGGTCTGAATGAATGCTTTCACCGGCAACTTCCCCAGCAGACCAGCAGGTATATGAAGGAAGCTAATTAACAAAACATCAATCGCAGCTGGGCGAGGCTGGTCTGTCCAGCATCGAGAGAGAAAGAATTAACTCCCTCAGTGCTGAAAAACACCCAGCACCAGAAACTCAGCTGTGCGAAGTCAGGGTGTGCAATCGCGACGATCTCCGCCGCGACACACCCGAGACAATACTGCTATGTTAAACTAATAGCTTTTTTCAGGTCTAATTCAAATAGATTCTATTCTCTAATACCGCTCTTATCTGCAATTCGTGTAGGGTGAACTGTCGCATTAGGGATAGCATACTACAGGCATCTAGTCAGGGATTATTGTCTTATAAATTATAATCCTTGCTACTGCAACCTAAAAACAAAATATCAGGGTAACATCTATTCTATTCCCTATTAATACCGCTGTTAGCTGTGTTTAGTTTAAGGATAGGTGCTATGTATCTTCTGCTGGAAATGAGTGTTCATTCTGGTTACAACTGATTTGCATCTATGGAAACGTGAAGCTTTCAAAAGAAGCTTAAAAAACAACGCACACACAACAAATTGTTTTTAAATAAAAATATATATGTTCATACTTTTTAGTGTTTATGTAATGCTTTTTCAATCAGGTTACAGAGCATACCCACATGAAAAAGGTATTGTGTGCACATACACACTGGACAAAAGTTTCAGAAGATACATACATCAAAATAATAGTTTGAGAATATACGTTTCATTCTGAGAATTGGAGAAAATTTGTCACTAGTGATGAGTAGTGATGGGAAAGCACTAAAATGTTTGGGTGCTCGTTGCTTGGGTCAAGCAAATTGGAATGCTCGGGTGCTCGACCCGAGCAACGAGCCCAATGTAAATCTATGGGAAACTCAAGAATTTTTCCGGCGGCCCCTCTAGCAATTTGCAGATGGACGAAAAATTGCGGAAATAGATGAGAACAGTGCTCAAATGACATGGCAACAGCATGGGGAAGACTCCTGGAAGCATTTCTGACTCCCAGGTTACTGCTGTGAACAATGTTGTCAGAGTATTACGCCACTTATACTGACTCAAAATAAAACAAACAAAAACAAAACCAAAATGGATTTTACTCGGAAATATGTTAAGGGTAATGACTTGTATATAAGGCAAAATAAATTACCAAAACCAAAAATGCTACTCCACACCTTGGGCTATGTTCACACGTAGCATTTTTGATGCGCTTTTCAACATTAACATTGCTTTCAACCAAGACAAATGCATTCAATGGGAAATGTCATTTTAACATTTTACAAAATCATCTGGCCATGTGGTGTGTGACACATCATCAGACACTTCCTACATCATTGATGAAGGAGGGACTCTGAAAGTCAGAAAGCCTATTTTTATAGGGCAATCAGGCAGCCTTTAGTATTCTTAGAGAGCCATTAGCCTGCTATGCTTTGCTGTTCCCATTATTAAACAATGGGTCTCCTATACTGTTACTACATATGCAGTGAGTGGCAGGGCTGCCCAAAATTTGGATGCACCTCAATACCCCTTTGATGTACAGAAGGGCCTCCCGAAAGCAATGTTTTCATTATTAGGAAGTGGGTCTCTCATACTGTTTGCCTATGCCGTGAAAGGAGGGCTGCAAAAAATTTGGAGGCACTCCAATGCCCCTTGGAAGAGATGTGGAGGAGGGCCTCATTAAAAAATGTTCCCACTAGAAAGGAGCGTGTCTTCTATGCTTGTAATGTCCATGGATTAAGTGTATGGGCTGACAAACATTTACCCCTGTGGGATATACATGAACATACTGTATACCAATTTTTTTTTTTACATAATAAACAATCTTTAAAAAAATTATTTGGGTGTTGCATCACGTACCACGGTCACCCTAGTGATATGTTGGTGGAGGATGAGGATGAGGATGAGGAGAAGGAGGAGTGCAACAGAAAATAGCCAAAATCAGGAAGCGTATACCCATGTGTGGGTGTGAAGATGTGCATGGGAATAGACCTCCCAAAAAAAACACTGGCTTTGAGATTATGTTACGCTGCTATCATTCGGTGGTGTTGAGAAGTCTGGCCCAATCCAGCCCTTGTTCATTTTTGGGTCAGCTTGTCATCATTTTCAGTTGACAGGCAGATGCGTTTATCAGTTATAATTACACCAGCTGCAATAAAAACCCGCTCAGACAAAACTCTAGAAGCATGGCAGGTCAGGACCTCCAAGGCATGGAGAGCCAGTTAATGCCATGTGTCCAACTTGGATACCCAATAATTATAAGGCACAGAGGAATCATGGAGGACATTGGTACGGTCAACAAGGTACTCACTTAACATCCGCCCAAACTTTGCACTCTTGTGAGAGTACCCCACTCCTCAGGGCCTGTGCGATGGGAGGGAATGAGAAAACTTTCCCTGTACTTTGACAGTGTTCCACTGCCTCTGCTGGATTGGAGTTGTGTCTCTCTCGCCTGTACTCCTTGGTTGTCTGATGAACTGGGACCTCTGATGTCAGTGTTTTCAGATGGGGATTTTTTAATGATTCTGCAACAAGGGCCTTCTGGTACTGCCTCGGGAGTAAGACCTGTCCACCTCGGGAATAAGACATAGAAAGTTCTCCTTGTAGTGTAGGTCTAGAAGTGTCACCAACTGGTAATGTCTGTCACCCAAAATTTGGAGAACGCGAGGGTCACGGGAAAGGCAGCGTAACATAAACTCAGCCATCCGTTCCAGACTGCTAACAGGCAAGACTTCCGTGTCCTCTCCAAGAGGACTTCTGACCATTCTCTCCTCCTCCACCTTCCTGTCCTCAGGCCATCCACGCTGAAAACACGGTATGACAGTTGTGCAGGTAGTACCGTCTATAGCGCATGAAACTAGCTCCTGTTCTTCCTCCTCCTCTTCCTCATTGTCACTGAATCCACATTGGGATGAGATGAGGCTCGACTGTGTTTAATCACCCTGTATCGTTCCTTGCTCCTTCTCATCTTGCTCCACCTGCAATGCATCCTCTTTGATTGTGAGCAAAGAGCGTTTCAGGTGACAGAGAAGTGGGATAGTGATGCTAATTATAGGGTCATCGCCGCTCACCATCTGGGTAGATTCCTCAAAGATTTGGAGGATGGTACATATGTCTGACATCCATGTCCACTCCTGAGGTCTTATGTGTGGAGTCTGAACTGAATACCGAAGTCCTTGTTGAAGCTGGTACTTAACAACTGCCCTCTTCTGCTCACAAATCCTTCCCAACATCTTCAGTGTAGCGTTCCAAAGAGTGGGGACATCACACACCAGTCGGTGAGCCGGAAGCTGCAAATGCTGCTGAAGCACGGCAAGGATGGCGGAAGCTGTAGCTGACTTTCTAAAATGGGCACACAGGCAGAGGACTTTGACAAGCAGATCCGGGTAGGTTTTGAGAATCTACTGAACCACGAGGTTAAGGACAAGGGCCAGGCATGGTACGTGTGTGAGATCGCCTCAGAGCCGCCACCAGATTCCGGTCATTGTCAAACACGACCATGCCTGGCTGTAGGTTCAGCGGTGTCATCCACAGATCTACCTGCTCTTTCAGAGCTGTCCACAACTCTTAAGCATTGTGCGGTTTGTCACCTAAGCATATTAGCTTCAGCACAACCTGTTGTCACTTGGCTGAGGCAGAGCTGCAGTGCTTCCAGCTTTTGACTGATGTGGGAAATGGAGGCTGAGGAGGAGGATGAGGTGCAGGAGCTGTAGACTGTGGGGGCAACCCTGATTGACCTAGAGCCCACAATCTTCGGCATCGGTAGGACGTGCTCCATCCCAAAGTCCGACTGGTTCCCGGCTTCCACTATGTTAACCCAGTGTGTTGACACCGAGATGTACCGTCCCTGCCCACAAGCACTTGTCCATGTGTCCGTGGTCAGGTGGACTTTCCCAGTAACTGCATTGTTGAGAGCATGGCTAATGTTGTGGGGCACATGCTTGTGTTATGCGGGGATGGCTCACCAGGAGAAATAGTGGAGGCTGGGGACTGAGTACCAAGGGACAGCCACCGCAATAAGGTTGCAGAAAGATTCCATCTCCACGAGCCTAAAAGGCAACATTTCGAGCACAAGCAGTCGCGAAATGTGTGAATTTAGTAGTGTGACCTGTGGGGCGCTGGCTGCATATTTGCACGTGCGTTCCAAGGACGGGGCATGGACAACTGAAGGCTGCGCTGTGACAAGAACATGGACGTGCTTGATGATGGTGCTAGTTGGGTGTGTGCAACGACAGGTGCAGGGCAGGAGGCATCATCGCATGCACCATGGACAGGGGATTGGCTTGCACGCACAACAGCGAAGAAGAAGTGGTATCACCCGCAGACACTGTTCCTGGACCCTGGTTTTCGGCCCACAAAATCGGGTGCTTTGCTGCCATGTGACTGATCATGCTGGTCGTGGTCAGGCTGGTAGTTTTGCTACCCCTGATGATGCTGGCCTGACAGGTGGTGCAAATGGCCTTTTTGGGGTTATCGGCAGAGTCTTTAAAAAAACAACCAGACTCGGGAAGACCTAACAGTTGTACTGGCAACTTCCGTTGTGTTGGAGTTATGGAGAGCGGTTGCCTGCCTTCTGTCTGCGTCCACCACACTGCTTCGTCCTGCCTGTTGGGGTGCTATGCCTCCCTCCCCCTGTGTGATGCTGTCCACGCTATGCATGTCCTCCTGCCAGGTTGGGTCAGTTACTATATCATCCACCACCTCCTCCACTTCTGCACCCTGGTCCTCCTCCTGACTTTCTGGCAATTGTGTCTCGCCTTCGTGTGACCGTGGCTGCTCAAATATTTGGGCATCATAACATGCGATCTCCTCTTGCCCCGCTTCAAGTGGACTGGGCGAGAGGCCCGAATATATAAATAGAAAAGTGAACAGCTCTTCGGAGTGTCCAAGTGTGGGATCAGTTGTCTCTGAGCACTCGGCATGGTGGGAGGAAGGAGGATCAGGGTGAGGAATATGCGGTCCAGACTCACGGCTACTGAGACTTGACAGCGTGGAAAACAGGGTGGTCGTGGTGGTGGCAAAATGACTGGAAGTATTATCCGCTATCCAACCAACAATCTTTTGACACTGCTCTGGGTTCAATAGAGGCGTGCTGCTGCTGTCCCCTTGTAATTGGGACAGGAAGGTCGGGCGAGAAGATGTGGGTGTTTGTTGTGACACAATTTCAGCTTGCCCACGGCCTTGGCCTCGGCATGCGTCATCACTATCACCATCTTGTCCAGTTCCCTGGCCCTTGCCACGCGCCTTGCCCATTTTAAATTGAGGACAATATTTTCCACGTTCACTACAAATGGCTGAATTTGGAGCAAACTCATATGTGATCCATGTGACGACAAACCACAGTTTGAAATATCTGTCCTGTAGATAACTATTTTTTTTTTCAGAAAACTGGTGTCAATAACTTGGCTAATTCACTGCAACAAAATTTAAATGTAGGCCTGCCTGAAATGGCACAATTTTGAGCACACAGATATGTGATCTGTATGACGGTCAAACCACAGTTTGAAATATCTGGCCTGCAGGTAACTATTTTTTTTATCAGCAAACTGGTGTCAATAACTTGGCTAAGATAATGCAACAAAATTTAAATGAAGGCCTGAAATGGCACAATTTTGAGCGCACTGATATGTGATCCGTGTGACAGACAAACCCCAGTTTAAAATAGCTGGATTTTTAGCGCTGTAATATGGAAAGGATCTGGCTCTATTCTGCAATTCCAATAAGCAAATGGACCAGAAAAATGGTGTTCTGTGGATTGCTTTTAAAGATTAAGATCCAAAAATAAATTATTCCTGGCCTCTGATACATGAGGCTATGTGTAGAAATATCTGTAATAGGCAGCAGCATACAGAACTGGAATGGACCCTCTTGCTATACGCAATGAAGTCTGCCACATACACTGCCTGCCTGCCTAGCACTGATATCTATGCAGCTTTATTAGTCCTCAGAATGACTGCTAGTTGAGATGGAAATGTGTATTAGAGATGGTATACCCACACTAAGTACAAAGCAAACAAATCTCTCTCTAGCTCAGCAGCAACTCTCCCTACACTGCCTGATTCCGGAGCAGACTGTGATGAGCATGGCGGCACCAGGTCTGATATAGACCTGATGACGCTGTGAAGCCAGCCAATCACTGTAATGCCACAATCAACATGGCTGCGGCATTACAGTGTGTGGCAGACAATCCCTACATGTTCATAGGCTCTCTAAAAAGCGCCAAACATGAAGGCTGGGGACCCGAGACACTTGCTGCCGCCGAGCAACCCCGGAAAAACTCTGCGAGTTCCGATCATCTTGAGCAGTGAGATGCTTGGGCGAGCAACGAGTAGTAGCAATCATAATTCATTATGGATATACACTGCCTCCAAAATATCTCTAAAAACTGAAGATATCAATTTCACAATACTTGAGATATTTGGCACCTAGGCTAAAGACTGATCCGGCGGCCGGATTGTCCCATTGACTTGCATTGCACCCCAGAGCCGGTTGCGCCGCATCCGCTGCTGTCCGTTTTTTGCGCCGGACACAAAAAACATTACACCATGCGTTGTGTCCGGCAGCCAGAAATGAAATTTGAGACGGATCCGGCAAAAACCGGACAAAACGCAAGCACATGCGGCGCGATCCGGCGCTAATGCAACTCAATTAGAAAAAAAAACCGGATCCGGCGGAAAAAACGGATCCGTTTTTTAAAAACACGCCGATCCCGCCGCTGATGTGTGAAAGAGGCCATAGTGGATCCTAATGCCTAATTGTCCTAGGTAGTGATGCACATAAACCCACATGATATAAAATAAAGAAGAATTTATCAGATTAGGCCACTTTTATAAGTTGCACCATGGTAAAGTTCTGATGCTTATATGTCTATTAAATGAATGGGTCAGTATTAGATCTCTAACTGGCTACTCCTCCTCATAAGCACTTTGTCTTCTGTGTCTTCAGACAATTTTTAATTTATTACTTTTTTAGCAATTTGAATTGATGTTCAGTAACTATTGTATGGGAGTGGAGCAGACTGGCTAGCATTCATGCCTACAAACATCAGTAGACCTTGGGTGCTCTTAGTCTTGATTCCAGATAACCAATTTTCTCTTATTGTTTGTATTTTACTGTAGAGTCCAGTTTTCTGGACCCCATGGCTTGCATTCACACTTTTTTAATGATGCTGCTTTATTCCCCTTTTTCTAGTATTTACCTATCTAGAAAAGGGAAAAAAGCAGCACCACTTATGTACAAAATAGAGAGCAAATGGGGGTGTAAAGTTATCTATATATCTGACTGCACCACAAGTAATCAGCGTAGAGCTTAGTTAGCATGTAGTGGACCAGTAATTTTAGTCCCTAAGAAAATTGTAGACTATTTTTTTGGTTAAAAAGTACCTAGTAATAATTATAGAAGTGATCTTTAACAGGAAGTGGTTGAAGTGCTGTTCAATTTAAGGACAGTAAATTAACAAGCAGGATAAGCTGAATAGATTGTTAAATATTCAAAAGACAAAAAACCTGACTGGCACTTCCAGACTAATGTGAACTAGGTGCAAACCAAAGGGAGCTACCCTCATGTAAAACATCCAAAAAAAGGCTGCACTCAAGCATACTAAAGCATGACAACATAGAATATATGAAATTTTGAATAGCAATATGGCTTTGGAATATAAGGAAAAATTTGAGACGCTTAGTATAAACATTTGGCCAAACATTTTAAAGCTCAACAACCATCGTCAAGGTGGTCTCAATTCTGTTGAGTCCCTAACCTAATGTGAACATACCTCTATTAGGCTGATATCTGAATTTCTGGGCAATATGCACCTCTGTCAGTAATGCCTGCATATATGGGTAAAGTAGGGAGCCGGTGTAATTAAAATCACCACCTGGTGGGAGCGGAGTGCTCGGTCAGCAAGCTAACATTCAAAAGACAAAAAACCTGACTGGCACTTCCAGACTAATGTGAACTAGGTGCAAACCAAAGGGAGCTACCCTCATGTAAAACATCCAAAAAAAGGATATAAGATACAAATTGAGATGAGGCATACTAAGAATCATATGAAATTCTAGAATAGCAATAAGGTATGTTCGAATTAGTAAGGATAAAATTGAGACCTATATGAACATGTTGTGGCCTAAACATTTTGGCCAAATGTTTAACTAAGGTCTCAATTTTTATCCTTATATTCGAAACATACTCTATTGCTAATATCTGATATTCTGTGGTATGCACCTTTGTATGTAATGCCTGCTATTTTTGGGTTTACATGAGGGTAGTCCTTTGGGTTTGACACCTGGTGCACTAGCGGAAGTGCCAGTCAGCAAGCTACATTTAGAAAAATGATGGCACTTCAGACTAACGTGAACTAGGTCAAACCAAGGGGTGATTATGTAATACATCCAAAATATTACAAATTTGAGATGCAGGCATTACTGACAGAGGTGCATATTCGCCCAGAAATTCAGATATCAGCCTAATAGAGGTATGTTCACATTAGGTTAGGGACTCAACAGAATTGAGACCACCTTGACGATGGTTGTTGAGCTTTAAAATGTTTGACCAAATGTTTATACTAAGCGTCTCAAATTTTTCCTTATATTCCAAAGCCATATTGCTATTCAAAATTTCATATATTCTATGTTGTCATGCTTTAGTATGCTTGAGTGCAGCCTTTTTTTGGATGTTTTACATGAGGGTAGCTCCCTTTGTTTGCACCTAGTTCACATTAGTCTGGAAGTGCCAGTCAGGTTTTTTGTCTTTTGAATGTTAGCTTGCTGACCGAGCACTCCGCTCCCACCAGGTGGTGATTTTAATTACACCGGCTCCCTACTTTACCCATATATGCAGGCATTACTGACAGAGGTGCATATTCGCCCAGAAATTCAGATATCAGCCTAATAGAGGTATGTTCACATTAGGTTAGGGACTCAACAGAATTGAGACCACCTTGACGATGGTTGTTGAGCTTTAAAATGTTTGGCCAAATGTTTATACTAAGCGTCTCAAATTTTTCCTTATATTCCAAAGCCATATTGCTATTCAAAATTTCATATATTCTATGTTGTCATGCTTTAGTATGCTTGAGTGCAGCCTTTTTTTGGATGTTTTACATGAGGGTAGCTCCCTTTGGTTTGCACCTAGTTCACATTAGTCTGGAAGTGCCAGTCAGGTTTTTTGTCTTTTGAATGTTAGCTTGCTGACCGAGCACTCCGCTCCCACCAGGTGGTGATTTTAATTACACCGGCTCCCTACTTTACCCATATATGCAGGCATTACTGACAGAGGTGCATATTCGCCCAGAAATTCAGATATCAGCCTAATAGAGGTATGTTCACATTAGGTTAGGGACTCAACAGAATTGAGACCACCTTGACGATGGTTGTTGAGCTTTAAAATGTTTGGCCAAATGTTTATACTAAGCGTCTCAAATTTTTCCTTATATTCCAAAGCCATATTGCTATTCAAAATTTCATATATTCTATGTTGTCATGCTTTAGTATGCTTGAGTGCAGCCTTTTTTTGGATGTTTTACATGAGGGTAGCTCCCTTTGGTTTGCACCTAGTTCACATTAGTCTGGAAGTGCCAGTCAGGTTTTTTGTCTTTTGAATGTTAGCTTGCTGACCGAGCACTCCGCTCCCACCAGGTGGTGATTTTAATTACACCGGCTCCCTACTTTACCCATATATGCAGGCATTACTGACAGAGGTGCATATTCGCCCAGAAATTCAGATATCAGCCTAATAGAGGTATGTTCACATTAGGTTAGGGACTCAACAGAATTGAGACCACCTTGACGATGGTTGTTGAGCTTTAAAATGTTTGGCCAAATGTTTATACTAAGCGTCTCAAATTTTCCTTATATTCCAAAGCCATATTGCTATTCAAAATTTCATATATTCTATGTTGTCATGCTTTAGTATGCTTGAGTGCAGCCTTTTTTTGGATGTTTTACATGAGGGTAGCTCCCTTTGGTTTGCACCTAGTTCACATTAGTCTGGAAGTGCCAGTCAGGTTTTTTTGTCTTTTGAATGTTAGCTTGCTGACCGAGCACTCCGCTCCCACCAGGTGGTGATTTTAATTACACCGGTCTCCCTACTTTACCCATATATGCAGGCATTACTGACAGAGGTGCATATTGCCCAGAAATTCAGATATCAGCCTAATAGAGGTATGTTCACATTAGGTTAGGGACTCAACAGAATTGAGACCACCTTGACGATGGTTGTTGAGCTTTAAAATGTTTGGCCAAATGTTTATACTAAGCGTCTCAAATTTTTCCTTATATTCCAAAGCCATATTGCTATTCAAAATTTCATATATTCTATGTTGTCATGCTTTAGTATGCTTGAGTGCAGCCTTTTTTTGGATAGATTGTTAAATATGTTTCCAAAAAGATTCAGTATAAATTTTATTTTTTTCAGTGAAATTTTGGCTTATCTTGGCAGTTAAGGAGGTTATCTGAATCAGTGATTGACAGCTATCACTATACGCACACTTAGGGTGAGTTTCCACGGTCAGGATACGCTGCGTGTTTGGCGCTGTGCGCTGGCGCAGTGCCAAACACGCAGCGTCCAGATGTTACAGCATAGTGGAGGGGATTTCAAGAAATCCCGTCTCCACTATGCGTAACAATACGCAGGTGGCAAACCTGCGTAAACGGACATGCGGCGCGTCTTTTTAGACCGCAGCATGTCCTCGCGTATTGCGGCGACGGTGCGTCGCCGCAACAGAATTAACACAGGGCTATGTAGCCCTGCGCTCTTTCCGGAGGTGTTCCGGAGGTGTCCTGAACACCTCCGGAAAGATCGCGCGTCATAAAGGGGGCGGGGCTTAGACGGAGCGGAATTTCTGCTCCGTCCAAAGCGCTGTGGTTCTGGACCGTGGAACCACAGCCTTACACAAGAACGGCTGGCAATCTCTGAGTAGGACTGGCCTCTTAACGAATAAACCCAAAACGAGCAGGTATTTTATTATATGTGAGAAAATGAAGAAATTAAATGTCATTTTTAGAGATGAGAGACTTTGCCTTTTTTAGGGTCGAGTCGGGTTTCATGAAACCCGACTTTCTCAAAAGTCGAGTCGAATGAAATCGGCCGACTATCGGGAAAATTCGGGGGTCCGACTGAAACACGAAACCCAATGCAAGTCAATGGGAAAGCAAAGACGGCAGGGAGTGGAGGACACTAAACACACCTACAGAGCCCATTTCAATGTCAACGACATCAATTCTTATTACTTAAGCTTGGCAACCTTAATTAACTTTATAATAATAGTTACGCATTGAAAACTGTGGGCTATTTGGCTAAAGTTGTGGGGGAGGGTAGTGCTGGCTCCAGGTTGTCATGTGCCCTGGGCGAAAGAGTGTTAGTGGGCCCCTTTAACACATACCACAATTCATGATGCTCCGATAAGGCACAGAAATATAGGTATAGTACAATGACAAATACTTCACTTCTTACATTACATGACTGATATCTATTTCAAATTCTACAATAGCTCAAAAAACGCACAGTATATTCCTCCATACAGTATTCTGGCCACCACATAGTGCGCCATACAGAATAATGAGCCCCATATATTGCTCCATATAGAATAATTGGGCTCATATAATGTTCCATACAGTATATGATGAGCTCCACATAATACTACAGTATATGATGGTCCCCCTATAATGTGCCATACAGTATAGGACGGTCCCCATAGAGTAAAATGAGCCCCACATATTGCTCCATACAGTATAATGAGTCGCATATAAAGCTCCATACAGTATATGATGGGCCCCATATATTGCTCCATACAGAATGGGCTCCATATAATGCTCCATACAGAATAGGCCCCATATGTGCTCCATATGATGCTCCATACCCTATATGATGCCCAATAAGTAATGAACCCCATATGATGTTCCAGTATTTGATGGGCCCCATGGATGATGCTCCAGTGTATAATGGGCCCCGTAAATGCTGCTCCAGTGTCTGATGTTCCCCATTTAGAATGCTCCAGTATATGATGGGCCCCATGGATGATGCTCCAGTGTATGATGGGCCAATATAATGCTCCATATATAATGGGCCCCATTTAGAATGCTCCAGTGTATAATGTGCCCCATAGATGCTGCTCCAGTGTCTGATGTCCCCCATTTAGAATGCTCCAGTATATGATGGGCCCCATGGATGATGCTCCAGTGTATGATAGGCCAATTTAATGCTACATTTATAATGGGCCCCATTTATAATGCTCCAGTGTATAATGGGCCCCGTAGATGCTGCTGCAGTGTCTGATGTCCCCCATTTTGAATGCTCCAGTATATGATGGGCCCCATGGATGATGCTCCAGTGTATAATGGGGCCAATATAATGCTCCATATATAATGGGCCCCATTTATAATGCTCCAGTGTATAATGGGCCCGTAAATGCTGCTCCAGTGTCTGATGTACCCCATTTACAATGCTCCAGTATATTATGGGCCCCATGGATGATGCTCCAGTGTATGATGGGCCCAATATATCATTCTCCAGTGTATTATGGGCCCCATGGATGATGCTCCAGTGTATGATGGGCCCAATATATCATTCTCCAGTGTATAATGCTCCCCATATATTGCTCCCAACATTAAAAAAAATGAAATACCTCTCCTCGCTGGGCACTGCTCTACTCTGGATTCCTTAGCGCCGCCATCTTCCAGCTCTCTGCACTTGGAATGTTTAGGCAGAGGGCGTACAGACATGACATCATCGTGCTCTCTGACCTGAATGTCACTGTCAGGAAACGCGGAAGACGTCACAGCGGTGGAGCAGGGAGAGGTAAGTATTGCAAGTGCTGTGGCCCGAGCAAGCAGGAGGGCCCACTCGTTGGCGACGACACTGGCACAGGGCACCTCATAGTACGCTGGTGTGTCTGAAGGCGAGTGGGCCCCCCCACCGTCTGAGACACTTTATTGTACTATGTGGGGCCCTGTGCCAGTGCTGTCGCCCAAGAGTGGGCCCCCACCTGCTCAGGGCACCGGCACTTGCCCGGGTGCGCCAGGTGGTGGCCCCGGCCCTGGGGGGGACAGCCCAGTTAGGGAGGTGTAAAAACTGGCATATGTTGAGGTGTAGGCTGGACGTTCAGCAGCTGCAAATGGAGGAATGGAGAAGTCAGAGGAAGAGGAGGACAAAGCGAGCCATTTTGCTGGCAACCTATGTGTCATCAGGGGAAGGTGGGACAAAATCCTTTGAAAGCCATGCATGGTTCATTTTAATGAAGGTGAGATCAGAAACATTTTGGGTCGACAGCCGGGTCCTTTTTTCTGGCAGGACTGATCCAGCTGCACTGAACACTCTTTCTGATAGCACACTACCAGCAGGGCAAGCGAGCTCCTGTAAGGCATATTGTGCCAATTCAGGCCAGGTGTCCAGTTTACAGGCCCAGTAGTCAAAGGGGAATGACCTGTGAGGAAGAACATCGATAGGGGAGGAGAAGTAATTTTGAACCATAGTTGACAACTGCTGTCTCCTGTCTGTTGCAATCGATTCAGTATTACCAGTCGTGTGAGCGGTACTCGAGAAATCAGTCCACAACATGGTCATGAAACCCCTATCTCCAATGCCACTTCGGCTGTGTGCACCACGAACATCGCTTCCATTTGGCCCAGTACGGCTCGTGGTTGAACCTGCACCGCTGCTGTGTGCTGGGAATGCCTCTAACAAACGGTTTACCAGAGTTGCTTGTTTGTTCGCCAATATTAGCTCTAGGTTCTCCTGTGGCATGATGTTCTGTAATTTGCCTTTATAGCGTGGATCGAGGATGCTGGCCAACCAGTAGTCGTCATCCTTCAGAATTTTGGCAATGCGGGGGTCCCTTTTTAGGATCCGCAAGGCATAATCACACATGTGGGCCAATGTTCTTGGTGTCAATGATGCACTGCCAGTGGTGGGTGGAGGAGCACTTTCTGCCAAATCCACATCCCTCCAGTCACGCACAAACGCTGTACCTGACCTTGGCAAGCCAACATTTTCTCTTGCCCCCTGAGAAGCATCCTCCTCCCCAAAATAATCATCCCCCTCATTCTCCTCCTCCTCTTCTTTCTCCACCTCGTCCAGGACAGATCCCTGAGCAGACAATGGCTGACTGTCATCAAGGCTTCTCTCCTCCTCTTCCTCCTCCGCTGCAGACACCTGATCCTTAATGTGCGTCAGAGTTTGCATGAGCAGACGCATAAGTGGGATGCTCATGCTTATGATGGCGTCTTATGCGCTTACCAGCCGTGTGCATTCCTCAAAACACTGAAGGACTTTACAGAGGTCTTTCAGCTTTGACCACTGCACACCCGACAACTCCTTGTCTGCCCTCAAACTGCCTGCCCGTTTATCCTCCCATAAATGCATTATAGCCTGCCTCTGTTCGCACAGCCTCTCAACCATGTGCATGGTGGAGTTCCACCTTGTTACAACGTTTATGTTTAGGCTGTGCTTGGGGAGGTGGAGCGATCGCTGCAGCCTCTGCATACGACTGGAGTCTACGGGCGAGCGACGGATGTGCGAGCACAGTCTTAGCACTTTATGGAGCAGAGCTGTTAACTCCGGATAATTATTTAAGAAGCACTGCACCACCAGGTTCAAGGTGTGAGCCAGGCAAGGTATGTGTCTGAGTTTTGCCAGGGCTATGGCCGCCACAAAATTACGTCCATTATCACTGACTACCTTGCCTGGCTTAAGATGTAGACTGTCCAGCCATGACTCAGTTTCTCGCTGCAAGTAGTCGGCCAGTACCTCCACGGCGTGTCTGTTGTCACCCAAAGACATCATTTTTAAAACAGCCTGCTGACGCTTACCACTAGCTGTTCGATAGTGGGACACCTCATGTGCAACAGTGGCAGCTGCTGATGGAGTGCTCGTGCGACTGCGCTCTGTCAACGAGCTTTCGCTTCTGAAGGATGAGGAGGAGGGTTGAACGCCTACAGCCAACTGTTGCCTATACCATGGGCTAGGCAGCAGTGTCCCACCGCCGCTGTCCCCTATGGACCCTGCATCCACCACATTAACCCAGTGTGCAGTGATGGACACATAACGGCCCTGGCCATGCCTACTGGCCCATGCATCTGTTGTGAGGTGCACCTTTTCACTCACTGATTGTTTGAGTGTGTGGACAATGCGGTCTTTCACATGCAGGTGGAGGGCAGGGATGGCTTTTTGAGAAAAGAAGTGCCAGACTGGGTAGGTCACAGCGTGGGACAGCGTAGGCCATGAGTTCTCTGAATGCTGCGCTTTCAACCAAACGGAAGGGCATCATCTCTAATGAGATCAGTTTGGCAATGTAGGCGTTCAAAGCCAGTGTACACGGATGAGAGGATGAGTACTTTCTTGTCCTACTCAGAGTGTCTGCTAGGGTGAGCTGGACTTGAGAGCTGCATATGGAGGAACTAGCTGTGGACATGACGGACTGAGAGGGGGTTGGTGATGGTGATGGTGGTGGTAGTGGTGATGGCCTAGATTCAGTCTTTCGTTGCAAAAACATTGTGATTCCCTGACTGCTTTGGCCTTGCGACGACACCTCAACATTTCTTGCTGGTGGTGTGCTAACCGGTGGGCTTACAGTGGGGGAAGCGATGGAGCGTTGCTGGCTAACTTCAGTCGGAGCAGGTGCACATGTGCTACCTGAGGTTTTGTAGTCCGTCCACGCTTGCAAGTGCATGTTCATTAAATGTCTAAGCATGCAACTGGTATTCAAATTTCTGAGATTTTTCCCTCGGCTAAAGGTCCTTCCGCACTTCTTACAGATAACCTTTGCCTCATCAATAGGATTTTGGTCAAAAAGTGCCACACTGCACTCTTCCTACTATGGTATAAATTTTCAGGGCTTGCACGCTGTGCTAATCTGACCATCTGGCCAAGCTGTCCTGCAACTCTTTTTGGTTTTTTTTAACACCTTTTTGGACTGCTATGGGCCTGCCAGATAACCCCAGCTGTGATGTCGATACCTGCTGCGGATCCTCCTCTTCTGAGCTATTGCATGCGGCACCCTCTTCCCCCACTGGATGCCAATCCGGGTCAACAACTGGGTCATCCATCACCTCCTCTTCAATTTCATCTGCACCTTCCTCTGTGTCACGGTGTAAGGTGGTATAGTATGCAGGAAAGGGCACCTGAGTTTCATCAGGGTCACATTCTGGCTCAGTAGACTGCGAGGGCAATGTAGTGCTCTGGGTGAATGTACCAGAAGAATCATATAGCAGTGGCTGTGCATCAGTGCACTCCATGTCAGATTTATCTTGGACTGGGGAATTCAGGATTTGACTTGATAACCCAGCATGGTATGTGAAAAGAGCTCCATTAAGTAATCTGAAGTGTGGCCTGCCGCATCCTTCTCTTTTGGTGGGGGTGAAGGACACAAAGAAAGGGGTTGTTCCTGACCAGAAGCCTGCACTGACGACTCAGTGCTTGGAGTTTTTGAAACTTTAGAAGAGGAGGCGATAGAGCTGGAGGCTGTTCGGCAATGTAAGCCAAAACCTGTTCCTGATGCTCTGGCTTTAAAAGCGGTTTATCTACTCCCAGAAAAGGAGCCTTCCAGGCCTTCTGGAGCCAGACGATGACGCAGGCTCAACACCTCCTGCATTAGGTGCTATTGTGCTTTTTGCACTACCAGCAGATGCACCACCACCACCATCAGTACCAGCTGGCCCCCCACCCCCACGTCCGCGGCCTCTTCCACCATACTTCCTTATGTTTGTGAAAATATACCCAAAATACCAGCAGATATATGGTACTGTATCAGAAGCGTACAACTGTATACGGTGAAGGTGAAAAATTTAAATCTCCGTATATATTTGCGGAGTAACAGACACAGGCTCTCACTGGCTCAGTATGGAGTAGACCAGAATATGAAAAGCAGAAAAAGTGTACTGTATCAGTAGCGTACAGCTGTATACAGTGTTGGGGTAATTTTAAATCTCCGTATGTATTTCCGGAGTAACACACAGACGCTCTCTCAGTATGGATTTAACCGTAATAAAGAAGGCAGAAAAACGGTACTGTATCAGAAGATACCAGCTGTATACGGTTTTGGGGAAAATTTAATCTCCGTATATATTTCCGGAGTCACACACAGATGCTCTCTCAGTATGGATTTGACCGTAATACAGAAGGCAGAAAAACGTTACTGTATCAGAAGATACCAGCTGTATACGGGTTTGGTGAAAAATTAAATCTCCGTATATATTTCCAGAGTCACACACAGACGCTCTCTCAGTATGGATTTGACCGTAATACAAAAGGCACAAAAACGGTACTGTATCAGAAGATACCAGCTGTATACGGTTTTGGGGAAAATTTAAATCTCCGTATATATTTCTGGAGTCACACACAGATAGTCAGCATGTATTTGTCCGTGACACCAGCCGGTACACGGTAGTGTGTGAGAAGCGTACAGCTCTATACGGTGTGGGGAAAAATGAACGCTCTGTGCAGAAAAAAAGAATAAAAGTATTAGTGCTGTGTAGGTGCTTTGTTAAAAAGCACTCTGCACAGCAGTGTACACACAGCAATACAGCTAGCAGGCAGCCTAATAATCAGCTCTGCTGCTGCACACAAGAAATTCCTCCCCTGTCACTGGCAGGCAGCCTAATAATCAGCTCTGCTGCTGCACACAAGAAATTTCTCCCCTGTCACTGGCAGGCAGCCTAGTAACCAGCGCTGCTGCACACAACATAATCCTCCCCTGTCACTGCACACTTAATGTACAGCTAATCGCTATCAGCACAAGCACAGAATAAGTTTTTTTTTCCTGACTAACGCTCTCCCTACTGAGAAACAGCGGCAGCAACCTCTCCCTACGCTAAGATCGGCAGAAGTAAAATGGCGGTCGGCGGTGAGGGCTTTTATAGGCACTATGATGCCACACAAAGCAAGCCAATCACTGCAATGTCCTTCTCTAAGATGGTGGTGACCGCTGCGCATGTCATCCCGTTGCCCACAGTGTGCGTCCTTGCTCATTGGCTGAGAAAAGGCGCCTGCAAGCATTATGGGAAAAACGACTTTGGCGCCCAGTTTGCCGAACGCATGGCCGACCTCACGCTATGGCGAAAGTCGGTGTTTTTTGAATCTGACCGACCTGTTTCCCTCAACTCTAGTCATTATAAATATACCTGTAAATATATTTAATCAGCAAATACACTTGGAGGTAATCACTATAGTACATATGTAATGTTGTTATTAGAGATGAGCGTTGTTCGACTAGAACTGTTCGCCAATTTCAATTTCGAGCTGTTTTGGGCGCTGTTTGAGTCGTTCGACAAACCCGAACGATTTGGAAAAAATCCGGCTGTTCGAGGTTATGTTCGATAACTGTAAGTGCACCAAAATCGTCACTGGATTTTTTAACAGTAATGCTGAGAATCACTGATAATACACATTTTGAGTGTCCAGCGTGGCGGGGGGAGGGGAATGGCATGGATCTCTGCAGAGATAATGAAGATCTCCATTTTTTTTTCTCTTTCCCGCATTTCCAGTGGGCGGTGCAGTCTGTCAGCCTATCAGCAGTGCTCACACGGAGCGAGGTGCTTTTTTCACACAAGCAAGGGCATGTGTCATTGGCTGTGTATGTCACATGTCCTTGCCCTATAAGACCCAGCCATTTCCCCCTCGCCACCATTTTCTCCGTGCTGCAGCTCAGTGTTAGACGGCACTGCTGCTGTTAGCGCTATATTGTGTGCATTGTGCAACAGCGACTTGCAAGCAAAATCGCTGAGAAATAGAGAGGAAGGTTTAGGGAGTAGGGACTAGTTCGTAATTGCAGCCCTTTTGAGGGCTACGTTACATCAGTTCCTAGCAGTTTTAGCAGGCAGCTCTGTGCTCACTCTTAAATAGACAGAAAGGTCAACTTGGGACAGTGACTATTTGTAATTGCAGCCCTTTTCAGGGCTAGGTTACAGCAGTTGCTATCACTTTTTGTCAGCTACACCAGCATTCAAATCACTCCTAATTATTCGCTGCATCTATCCTGTTCAATAATTGTGTGCATAGTAGCAGTGTGTGCTACTCATTCTATTAGGGAATCTATACAAAGCTCCACCAGCCTTAAAAAAAAAAAATTCTATCTGCATGTTGCCTGGACACTAATTTTGGGCATAGTAGCAGTCTGTGGTACTCATTATATTAGGCCATCTATACAAAGCTCCACCAGCCTTAAAAAACAAACAAAAAAAATATCTATCTGCATCTTGCTTGGACAATAATTTGGGCATAGTAGCAGTCTGTGGTACTCATTGTATTAGGCCATCTATACAAAGCTCCACCAGCCTTAAAAAACTAAAAAAAACATTCTATCTGCATGTTGCTTGGACAATTATTTTGGGCATAGTAGCAGTCTGTGGTACTCATTGTATTAGGCCATCTCTACAAAGCTACACCAGCCTTAAAAAAAAAAAAAATTCTATCTGCATGTTGCTTGGACAATAATTTTGGGCATAGTATCAGTCTGTGGTACTCATTGTATTAGGCCATCTCTACAAAGCTCCACCAGCCTTACAAAACAAACAAAAAAAAAATCTATCTGCATGTTGCTTGGACAATAATTTGGGCATAGTAGCAGTCTGTGGTACTCATTGTATTAGGCCATCTATACAAAGCTCCACCAGCCTTAAAAAACAAAAAAAATATTCTATCTGCATGTTGCTTGGACAACAATTTTGGGCATAGTAGCAGTCTGTGGTACTCATTGTATTAGGCCATCTATACAAAGCTCCACCCGCGTTCAAATACCAAGAATTTTTTGCAGCCATCGTTTTTTGTGGAAACAACTCCACAATTGTCAATTAGGTAACCACCAAAATGATTGACAAAAGGCCTGCTGCTGGTGGAAAGGGAATAGGGAAGGGAAAAAATGTTGTGTCCGTGGGGTAGGTGTTAAAGCAACAGTAACATCTGCAGAAGAAAGATCATCTTCCAGCCAAACTAAGATGTCTACTTCTTTTAGTGGACAATGTGGTACGATCCCTTTCTTACGGGCATGCCCATCGCTACAAATTCCAGATGAGGCACAAAAAAATAAGGTGCTTCAACAGATATCAAGTGCTCCTTTAAGTCGGCTCTCCACCTCAACTTCAACAACACAAAAACTCCAGTCCTCAGAGGTGTCACCCCAATCGCACTTGCTTCCTCACAGCTCCCAAGTCTCCAACTGCTCGTCTGAGTATGGGGTAGAACAGATGGTTGAGTCTGCAGAGCTGTTTACTCATACTATAGCCTGGGAATCAGAGGTCGTCTCCACAGCTTCTGTGAATCCAGACGAGGAAATGATCTGCACTGATGCCCAAAGTGTTTATGAGTCTGATCCAAGACCAGATGAAGAAGGTTCTGAGCATAATGTAGACCCTCGTTCCCAAACTGTAACTCCTGTTGGTGGAGACAATGAGGAAGACGATGATGAGACTCAGATACCAGATGTGAGCGACAACTTGAGTTTTGTGTCAAGGCAGGAAGAGGTTGGCTCTGAGGACGACGGGGGTGAGAACACACAGGGTGATGATGACGAGGTTGCAGATCCCACTTACTGTCAACCCACAGTGAGACAGTCGATGAGGTCAGCAGAGGAGGTGGAGGAGGATTCGAGTGATGACGAGGTCAGGGTGCGCCTTCCTGGACAGAGACGTAGTACTGGAAGCACGTCACCAACTTCATCCTCAACCACAACTCTGTCTCTGACCACAAGTCAAGGTGGCTCTTCAGGTCGCATGGGTTCTAAGCCTTGCATAGCCTGGGCATTTTTTAACATCGATAAGGATGACCCAACTCGTGTTATCTGTAACATTTGTGACCAAAAGCTAAGTAGAGGCCAAAAAATCCATAGTTTGAGTACTTCATGCATGAACTGTCACATGGATATGAAGCATAAGTTGCAGTGGCAAGCTCACTGTGCTACAATGCGGCCTAGCGGGCCGGCCCAACCACCGTCTGCCCCATCTTGTGCATCCGCGACCGCGGCCTCTTCATCCTCTGTGACTGGGGGACAGCAGTCAGACTTGTTTTGAGACTCAGACCTGGCACTTCTTTACCAGCAACAGCCAGTCAGATTGGCAGGTCATCAGTTCATTCGGAAGTGGAAACACCAGCTGGTGTTGAGCGCTCTCCGACATCGAGAGCACCACCTTTGGATCAAGGCAATCTAACTTTTGCGCCTGTATCTTCCTCACAGACCGTCAGTTGTCCGGGGACACCCTACTCAACCCCGTCTACGCACAACAGCCAGCCCTCGGTCACTCAGATGTGGACAAGTAAAAGACCATTTCCTCCTAGCCATGAGAAAGCTAAGAGGTTGAATTTCACCATCTGCAAGCTCTTGGCTACAGAAATGCTGCCTTTCCGCCTTGTTGACACAGAGGATTTTCGAGCCCTTATGTCCGTCACAGTGCCCAGCAGGACAAGGGGCTGCTGTCCAAGTGTTGCCGTCCCCACGAGTTGTGCGTCAATCCTCTTTATCTCGAAGTTCCTCCATTGCTTCTGCCTCCTCAACCTCCTCTCGGTCCTCCACCTGCACCCAAAGCCTGTCTGGTCATGCCACGGGCTTTCTAACTGCGCAGAAGGGATCCTGCAGCACACCTCCTTGCTATGCTGGCAGAAGGGCTCAACGTAATCAGGCGGTTTTTACGTTGAAATGTCTGGGAAATGTGAGTCACACAGCTGAGGAGTTGTGGTCAGCTCTGGAGAACCAGTTTCATGAATGGTTGTCTCCACTGGACCTGCAACCAGGGAAGGCCGTGTGCGACAATGCCGCAAACCTGGGTGCGGCCCTTCGCAGGGGCAATGTCACACACGTGCCTTGTATGGCTCACGTGTTGAACATGGTTGTCCAGCAATTTTTAGCCCACTATCCCGGACTACATGGCCTTCTGCAGAGGGCACGGTCGCTGTGTGCTCACTTCCGCCGTTCACATCCCGCAGCTCAGCGACTTACATCTCTACAGAAGTCGTTGGGCCTGCCACTTCACCGGCTAAAATGCGATGTGCCAACACGGTGGAATTCAACTCTGCACATGTTGCAGCGACTGTGGCAGCACCGACAAGCACTGGTGCAATACGTTCTGAATTATAGCCTAGACCAATGAGATCCAGAGGTGGGGCAAATCACGCTGGAGGAGTGGTTTCAGATCAGGGACCTATGCACCCTTCTGCACAGTTTTGAAATGGCCATGAAGATGTTTAGTGCTGACAATGTCATTATCAGCAATACTATTCCGGTGATTTACATGCTGGAGCAGATGTTAAACAGAATTCGGAGTCAGGTGGTGGAACAAGAGGAGGTGGAGGAAGTAGAGGAGGAGGAGTTGTATGCGGAAGGGCTAACATCTGCAAGGTCCAGACGGTCGGCAGCACCAAGGCGGCTGGCATGGGATGGTGGGGGAGAAGGCTTAACCAGGGCGCATGGTAGCAGTCAAACTAGTGAGGAAGGTGCAGGAGCCCAGGAAGAAGTGGAGGACGAACTGGCGATGGGCATTGGAAGACTCATCAGATGAGGGTGTAAGGTTCTGTGTACATGTTCCTGAAACTCAGTTTGTTCGTCAGCCATTTTACTTTCTGTCTTGCTGCAGCTATCTTGCCCTCAGTCAAAATGGAGTTTCCAGCTTGCATGTTCCCGCCCTGATTCTCTCCTTTTGCTTCTTAAGCAGCCACAGCTGAGCAATCAGTGCTTCAGAATCTAGCCTGCAGTGAACCTGTGACCTGACTCCTAAAGCCTTGGACCTTGTACTCCAGCTATTCCTACTGAGGAACTCTGAAGCACTTGTGGACTCTGAACCCTGCTCTTTGAAAGACCCACGTTTGCATGGACTTACGGTAACAGAGAAGAAGATCCTGGGCCTGTTGTGGAGAGTGATTGCTGAGCTTGGATTGCTCTGGCCTGCTGTGTCTCCTGCTTCTGTGTCTGCAAACTGTGTGACTATTTTTGCCAACTTGTATGAAGTAATACAAGACTTTCTATATCAAACCTGTGTCTCATGTATTTCCATCGCACCCAAGCACAAGACGCTATATGAACTGTACTACATACATTACAAGATTCCGAAGCCAAAACGTTAGTGTCTGCTGGGTCTGGAAAGGCTGTGTCTGCTGTAACTGTGGATATCGGATGTCCGGTTGTACTTTCTGTGATGACAGTGGTTGTGACTTCTCACAACCATTCCAGGTGAGCAATTCCCTTAAGTGTTTTTTTTTCTGCAGTGTTACCACAGGTAAACACTATTGTTTTTTTTTTCTCTTTTCTCTTTTTTGTCTGCTGTAACTGTGGATATCAGATGTCCGGGTGAACTTTCTGTGATGATAGTGGTTGTGACTTCTCACAACCATTCCAGGTGAGCAGTTCCCTTAATTTTTTTTCTCTCTGCAGTGTTACCACAGGTAAACACTATTGTTTTTTTTTTCTCCTCTCCTCTTCTTCCAGTACTCCTGTCTTAAAAGATCTGGAAAATGGAGGCCCGCATAAAGGAACTTTGCGGAGTGACTGATAATATCCTTGCAGATTTGCAGAATATAAAGACCCGTTTTTCAAGCCTACAGGACCTCACTAATCACAATTTGCAAGTGTTTGGACAGACTGCCCAGGATTTGCGAGCCAGGATTGAGGTTCTAGAGGAGCGAGTCCAGGCTCCTGCCGTAGCCCCGAGTTCTGGGATTCCAAGTTGCCCCCTTTTCGTTTTGGCGGTGAACGTGAGAAATTCAGGGGATTTATTAATCAATGCAATCTTTTTTTTTCTGCACATGCTTCACAATTTCCCACTGAACGATCTAAGGTGCTTACTATAATTATGTTGCTTACCAACAAGGCTTTGATGTGGGCAAACCCTCTGATTGAGACTGAGGATGATTGTTTGAATCACCTTGATGCTTTTATTTCAGCCATGGGGCAGGTGTTTGATGACCCCAATCGAGGTGCAACAGCTGAAGCAGCCATGTTGGCTTTGCGCCAAGGTAAGCACTCGGTAGCTGAATATGCCTTGGATTTCAGGAGATGGGCCCTTGATACCACCTGGGACAGTTCCGCCAAAAAATCTATTTTTCGAAAGGGGTTATCTCCACTGATTAAGGATGAACTTGCTCGTGCCGACCCTCCCACTGCGTTAGGTGACTTTATTAACTACTGCATCCGTATTGATACTCGTCTGACTGAACGCAGGCAAGAGAGATGGTTCGAAAGCAATCGCACTAACCTTTTCCTACCTTCCTCTCCAGCTAAGGAACCTTTGAGTAGGATTACACGGGAACCTGAACCTGAACCCATGCAGGTAGACTCTTTACAAAGACGGGTTAGTGATGCACGCAAGGAACATCGTTTTAAGGAAAATCTATGTTTCTATTGTGGTAAGTCAGGGCACTTCATTATAAACTGCCCCAGCCGTTCTCGTAAGACTACTGCAGCACTCATTCATTGTGAGTGTTGCGAGAGGGGATCTGTCAGGTCCGAGCCTCAGGCTCCAGAGAGATCTGCAGCAACAGATCTTGATTTCTCGGACTTAAACTCCGTTACCTCTGAGGACATTGACTGTGTAAACGCTGCCATTTTTCAAGTTTCCTCAGCGGTGTCCCAGCTGAGTTGTAAGAAAAACAATTCTCATTGCTTTCTTTCCATCAAACTCTGGGTTGACTCAGCTTGGGTGTCTAGCTCTGCTATGATCGACTCAGGGCAAGTGGAAATTTTATGGATGTCTCCTTTGCTCTGAAACAGGGGATACGTTCAGTGAAGAAGGCTACTCCAGTACAGATGGAAACTGTGGATGGCTCCCTGCTGACCTCTGGACCAGTGGATCAGGAAACAGAGCCTTTGAGGGTTCTTATGGGTAAAGATCATCAAGAGAAACTGTCCTTTATGCTTATCTCTTCTCCCCACTTTCCCATTATTCTAGGGCTACCATGGCTGCAGGCTCAGAATCCTACCATTAACTGGGAGACCAAGGAATTACACTTTCCAGAGAAACAGATGAGTCCAAAAGTTTCAGCTTGCTCTGTTCCTAAAGGAACCATGTCAGTCCCTGAACTACCAGCTGTATACCAGGACTATGTGGATTTATGTGACAAGAAGAACGCTGACCAGCTTCCTCCTCACCGTCCATATGATTGTCCAATTGAATTATTGCCTGGAGCAGAGATACCTTTTGGTAAGATCTACCCCCTGGCGGGGCCCGAGCTAAAGGCTTTAAAGGATTACATAGACGAAAATCTAGCCAAGGGCTTCATACGCCCCTCTTCATCTCCTGCAGGTGCACCCATCTTCTTTGTAAAGAAGAAAGATGGATCTCTGAGACCATGCGTAGACTATAGGGAACTCAATAAGGTTACTATTAGAAACCGTTATCCATTGCCTTTAATCCCTGAGTTATTGGAGAGAGTGCGACATGCCAAAATTTTCTTTAAACTAGATCTTCGTGGGGCCTATAACTTAGTCCGTATTAGACCTGGGGATGAATGGAAGACTGCATTCAGGTCACGCTATGGACACTTTGAATATCTAGTTATGCCTTTTGGTCTGAGTACCGCCCCAGCCACTTTCCAACACTTGGTGAATGACATCTTCAGGGATCTCCTAGATACATTCGTGGTAATTTATTTGGATGATATTCTAATTTTTTCTAACTCCACAGAGGAACATCATGGACATGTGAGAATGGTCTTGGAACGTCTAAGACAAAATCATCTTTACATCAAACTTGAAAAGTGTGAATTCCATAGGACCGAAATTCAATTTCTGGGGTATGTACTGTCTACACAAGGAATTAGTATGGATGGAAGCAAAACCCAAGCCATCAAGGATTGGCCAAGTCCTAGAAATGTGAAGGAGGTACAGCGCTTCATCGGGTTTGCCAACTTCTATAGACGTTTCATTAGAAATTTCTCTGAGGTAGTGTCACCTATCACCCAACTTACCCGGAAAGAGTCTAGGTTCTCCTGGACTCCCCAAGCCCAGGAAGCATTTTCCCGTCTAAAAGATAAATTTACCACTGCACCTATCCTAGTACATCCCAACCCCGAGCTTGCCTTCATAATAGAGGTGGATGCTTCAGACTGTGCCGTTGGAGCTATACTCTCTCAGAGAACAGGTGAGAAGAATGTCTTGCATCCCTGTGCCTTCTTTTCCCAGCAGTTGTCTTCGGCTGAGAGGAACTACGATGTGGGCAATAGAGAGTTGTTGGCCATTATTGCCGCCTTCAAAGAATGGAGACACCTTCTTCAGGGAGCTGCACAGCAAATAGTCGTCCTGACAGATCATCGTAACCTTGAGTTTATCAGGTCGGCGAAGTGCCTGACTCCTCGCCAGGCTCGCTGGAATCTTTTCTTAAACCAATTTAATTTTATCATTTCTTATAGACCAGGATCGCGCAATGGAAAGGCTGATGCACTCTCTAGGATTTACTCAGCAGAGACACGTCCAATTACTCCTCCTAAGACTATTCTTCCTGACTCTAGATTCCTAGGAGTAATTCATAATCAAGACCTACTTAAGGACATCAAGGAAGCATACCATGCGGATTCCTTTTTGGCACAACCACCAAGGGACGTAAGTCTTGTCTTTAAGAATGGCGTGTGGATTCAGGGACAACGCCTGTATATTCCTGAAACAGTCAGATTGAGAGTATTGCAACTCATTCACGATTCCAAGATAGCTGGGCATAGAGGAATTCTAAAGACACAGGAATTTCTCTCTCGTTTCTTTTGGTGGCCCACTTGCAGGAAGGATGTTTTAAACTATGTCACTTCATGTGAAGTCTGTGCAAGATGCAAAACACCTCGCTCCTCACCAACTGGTCTGTTACAGCCTCTTCCCACCCCGTCCCGCCCGTGGGGATCCATTTCTATGGACTTCATTGTGGAGTTACCAACCTCTCAAGGGAAGAACACCATTCTAGTGGTGGTTGACCGTCTAACAAAGGCAGCTCATTTTATCCCTTGTGTCGGCTTACCCACTGCAAAACAGACATCAGATTTGATGATTAAAGATGTGTTTCGCTTACATGGAGTACCGGATGAGGTTATTTCGGATCGAGGGGTGCAATTCACTTCTAGGTTTTGGCAAAATTTCTGTGCAGCATTGGACATTAAAGTAAACCTTTCTTCTGCTTTTCATCCCCAGACTAATGGACAGACCGAACGAACCAATCAAACCCTGGAGCAGTATCTCCGCTGCTTTATCTGCCACCTACAGGATGATTGGGTGGATCTACTTCCATTAGCTGAGTTCTCGTATAACAACTCTCAGAGTGCCTCCACTAAGCAGTCTCCTTTTTACTCTAATCTAGGTTATCATCCTAACATTCTACCACGATTTCCCATAGAAACGCCTTTACCAGCAGTGGCTGAAAGAATCACGTCTTTACAGAAGAATATGGATCTTCTAAAGGAGAATCTGGAATCGGCTCAGGAAAGGTACAAGAAAGCAGCAGATAAATTTCGTAAACCTGCACCAGCTTTCAAGGTAGGAGACTTGGTCTGGCTGTCAACCAGAAATCTTAAGTTAAGGATTCCATCGTCTAAGTTGGGACATAAGTACATTGGACCCTATAAAATCAGTAAAATTATAAGTGCTGTTGCTTGTCATCTTCAACTGCCCAGAACTATGAGAATTCACCCTGTCTTTCATGTATCCCTACTAAAGGCTGCGACACCCAATACGTTTCCTGGACGTTCTTCTCCTTGCCCTGACCCAGTGCTAGTCGATGGTCAGGAAGAATTTGTGGTGGAAAGGATTTTAGATTCCAGGTTGTATAGAAATCAGTTACAATATCTGATTAAATGGCAGGGCTACCCAGTGGAGGACAACTCATGGGAACCAGTCAATAACGTTAATGCTCCTCGCTTGCTCCGTCAGTTTCATCAGAGGTACCCACACAAGCCTGGCCTGAGGTCATCCGGAGGTTGTCCTAAGGGGGGAGTAATGTAAGGTTCTGTGTACATGTTCCTGAAACTCAGTTTGTTCGTCAGCCATTTTACTTTCTGTCTTGCTGCAGCTATCTTGCCCTCAGTCAAAATGGAGTTTCCAGCTTGCATGTTCCCGCCCTGATTCTCTCCTTTTGCTTCTTAAGCAGCCACAGCTGAGCAATCAGTGCTTCAGAATCTAGCCTGCAGTGAACCTGTGACCTGACTCCTAAAGCCTTGGACCTTGTACTCCAGCTATTCCTACTGAGGAACTCTGAAGCACTTGTGGACTCTGAACCCTGCTCTTTGAAAGACCCACGTTTGCATAGACTTACGGTAACAGAGAAGAAGATCCTGGGCCTGTTGTGGAGAGTGATTGCTGAGCTTGGATTGCTCTGGCCTGCTGTGTCTCCTGCTTCTGTGTCTGCAAACTGTGTGACTATTTTTGCCAACTTGTATGAAGTAATACAAGACTTTCTATATCAAACCTGTGTCTCATGTATTTCCATCGCACCCAAGCACAAGACGCTATATGAACTGTACTACATACATTACAGAGGGAGACCTTAAGCACATTTCTGTTGTGCGAGGTTGGGGGGAGACGGCAGAGGAAGGAAGCATGAGTTGTACCTCGCCACCAACACAACAGGGACTTGCTGCTCCCGGATGCGCAAGACACATGAGTGCCTTCTTGCTGCACTACCTGCAACATGACCCTCGAATTGTCAGAATTCAAAATAATCCTGACTACTGGGTAGCCACACTGTTAGATCCTCGGTACAAAAGTAAATTTGCCGAAATAATTCCAGCCATAGGGCTCATACTCACTTGCTGGAAAAAAATCGGTCAGTTTTCAGGATGGTCCGATTATGTGCAATTGTCATGCGATTTGCATGCGATTTTTTATAGCACCATCTATTGCATTAGCGATTATCATGCCAAAATCGCATCAAATCGCAGCATGTTGCGATTTTTTTCTCACACCGATTTCGGCTGAGAAAAAAATCGCAAATGAGATGTCACCTATTGAATAACATTGGTCCGATTTGAATCAGATTTTTTATCGGCTGAATATCATCCGTTTTCGGCTCAAGTGAGTATGAGCCCAGAAAAGGAGATTAGACCTACCGGTAATTCTTTTTCCAGGTAGTCCCTCAGGACAGCACAATGGAGGATGTCCTCCCTTGACCTATAGCGGGACAGGATCACAGAGAGGTTAAAAGGCCCCACCCACCTCCACCCTCCAGTGTTTTTTCAAAGTACCACCGAAGGATGGCAGGAAATGGTCTAAACGCGCCCTTACAAACGCGTATGTAAGAAACCATTGAACAGCTTCTTCTTTATCTCTAGCCTTGGCAACTCGACGGACCATCCACCAAAGATTGATCCCTTGCAATCCTAAAGAGAAACATAAGGGAGGGAATTAAGGGTGCTGTCCTGAGGGACTACCTGGAAAAAGAATTACCGGTAGGTCTAATCTCCTTTTCCCCTTACGTCCCTCAGGACAGCACAATGGAGAATACCAAAGAAACATCCCAGGGTGGGAACAGAAGCTCAAGGACCAAAGTCCCAGGTAAGAACCAGGTTAGATATAAAAATGATCTGAAAGATCAAAAGAAATATAGATATCTAAAGAAATTCGTAAAGATAATCACAGTAGTGAGTGTCCGATATATGTTTATAATGGCCAATTCCAGTATGAATGTGGTAAACCAGATATGCCGCAGAGACGGAGAGTGAAACACAGCCGTTGTACCCCAATACCACTAATGAACCGCAGAAAATTACAGTTATTGTGATAGATATAGACACCGCAGCCACAGAATAGCCTTAAAAATCTTATTGCCCAGCCAAAAATATTGTGATAGTTACAATCACCACACGATGAGGACTGTACAGACCAGTAATCGGCTGGATGTGCTTAACAACACGGGACTGTTCCTTCATTGGTCCTCCTGGGCTCAGATTAAACCTTGGTTAGAGACCGGCTTACCATACTACGAGGAGACCTGCAGGACAGAGACCCTGGACTGCTGAAAGATCAAGCCAAATAACAGTTAGTACATGGAAAATGGCAGAGCATTGGGATGTATGTACCCTACTCATTCTGGAGATCATGTCTACTCCGAAACCTTAGAAGTCTCAACCCCCAGTAAGGGTTGGATATTATTGTAACTAAGGAAATACTCCATCTGGCAGGTAATATCTCCTGCTAGTACCAACATTGGGCTTCTCAGTAGGAGTGTTAAAAGGAAGATATGGATCACCACTCTTGCTTTACTGATGTTAGACACGGGGAGTCTGGACTCTGGAAACGATGACAGTAAGCGGTGGGGGGGGGGGATGTTGGTAAAAATCCTTTGACACAGGATATTTGACTGTCTCTATGTGAGTTATTAGCTACGACATTATATATACAGTATGTGCCAAATTATTTATATATTATATCGTAAAAGGCAACTTTCTTAGAGATGTTTATACACCCCGACTGCCCTGGTGGGAGGAACCATATTTTAAAACTAGAGGGAAGTAGTTTCCTTCCTCTCGAGATGGAGATTTTTTACTATGAGTCAGAAGGACTATGAGGCCTTAACTGTAAGAGACCTGGATACAGATTCTCTTACATTAGGAGCCCTGACTGCTGTACAAGCAGTGGGTATGAGATCTTCTGCCACATGACAGTGCCGCCGATTTGCCATAAAGTACAAAGGCAATAATGCCGACCCTGGTAAGCGTAATACAACGGATTTAGGGGTCAAGAATCTGTTTACCGGGTGTTGATCAAAGACACTAGTCCGACTGCCATATGTGGAGACGGGAAGGTTTCCTCCTCACTTCATGAGATTTCCTGCTTTCAGCACAGTAGTATGTCCACTTACAGGATGAGCCCCAAAAACGTCTGTCTCCCTTTAAAACCAACTATGGAAGAGACTTGCCTTTAATCCTCAAGGCAGTAACTCACTTGAGAGTTCTGTACCAATCCTGAAGAAATGCTAAGTTACTAGGCCAATTCAGGCATAGCTGAACATCCGGCTAAGCCTAGTTGCAAAGAATGAAGCAACCGAAGCTGGACCTGGGTTCTAAAATATAAGGACTCTATAACCAGAGTTGGCCCGAGACAAATGTGAAGTGGTGGGCCGACCATACACTGTGCGGCCACGCAATAAGGCACCAGTCAGAAGGTCTAAGCCAGAGGCACAAACCCACAATGTCCGATGTACTATGAAGCACTGAGGTAATATAACACACGAATGACACGTCTCGAGGCACTGAAGCATTATGATGCAATATGCACAGAAGCACTATGATGCAATAATATTACAGCGGCATCAATTCCATGGTGCTGTACATGAGAAGGGGCCACACACAAAGCCACAGACACAGTCCACAGCAAACAAATTCCCAATGACAGGGTGATACCGAAGGGAGAGAACCCAGTCCCCGCGGACCCACAACCTGATGCATACAATGCAGAAAGCAGGGTGGATAAAAATCATGATTTTTTTAAAAAAATCAAAAAAATCGGATTTTTTTGATTTAAATCGGATTTTTTTGATTTAAATCGGATTTTTTTGATTTAAATAGGATTTTTTAATCAAGTTGTACACAAGCAAAACTTTGTCTTTTTGCAAATCAAATTATTTTACACAAATAAAAATATTAAAACAGTTGATGATTATGAAACCTAATAATTTTTATTTGCACTATTAAACAATCAGAATTGAACTACAGAGAGTAAAGGGCCCGTCTCACATAGCGATATCGCTACCGAGATCGGTGCTGAGTCACTAGTTTTGTGACGCAGCACCGAGCTCACCAGCGATATCGCAGTGTGTGACATTCAGCGACGATCAGCCCCCCTGCCGGGTATCGCTGATCGTCGCTGAAATGTCAGGACATTTTTTTGATCGCTGGTCTCCCGCTGACAGGCACGCATCGCTGCGTGTGACAGGCGGGAGACCAGCGATCCGCTGGTAACCAAGGTACACAGCGGGTTGCCAGGCGCGGGGCTGTGCCTGGAAACCCGCTGTGTACCTTGGATACCAGCGCCCTGATGCAGGGAGCTGGTATCCAAGGTAAACAGCGGGTTTCCAGGCACCGCGCAGCGCTTGGAAACCCGCTGTGTACCTTGGATACCAGCTCCCTGCATCAGGGCGCTGGTATCCAAGGTACACTGCGGGTAACTAAGCGATGTTACCCGCAGTGTCGCTGTCCCAGATCGCTGCCTGAGCTGCCTGTTTGGCAGCTCAGCAGCGATCATGTAGCGATACACCAGCGATCCTGACAAGTGCATATCGTTGTCGGGATCGCTGGTGTATCGTTATGTGAGACCCAGCCTTAAGTACTTTTTAACAATAGCCTATCTCTAACGTTTGAAGTAAGCAAACATCTTCAGTGAATACATCAGTCCTTTAAGCCTACTGTTTATTTAGGACTTTTAATAGGAAAACTAGTTGTCCTGCTTTAGCAGTTCCTAAGCGGTTTCGGACTGTTGTGTGCACAAAACCAAATGAAGAAAACAATCTCTCTACTCCTGCCGATGAAGTCGATGCAGTCAGTAGCTGAGTAGCTACATTTATTATCTTCGCTGGAAGAACAAGTGATTGCGACTTCCACCAGTCCAGTGGTTTTAGTTCATTAATGACGTTATCTGCAAACATGTATTTTTGAAATGGTGCAGATTCACACTTCAATTTCAGCACAGTTGCCACAATGTCATGGTTAGTATTGGCGAGCCACTCCATTGCAGAGTTTATTTCCGCCTCAGATAGTTTTTTCCCTCTGTAGATGGGATGCAAGATATTGTTCTTCTTTTAATGCTTGGTCCTTGCGGTGGTGTATTGCAACCTTTACATTGTTTGAGAGGTTCAAGCGATCTAGCGAACCTTCTAAATCTTTCCAAACTTCTGTGGCATCAGCTATGGTTGCAGTATCTTTCTGCATTTTATCCAACGCAATAGATATTGGCTTTAACCTTTCCAAAAGGTCCTCGGCATTTCTCTTCACACCAAGATTTAATACTTTGCTTCGTATATTAGCATCAATTTTATCCCGATGTGTTTCGCAAATGGACACTAATTTTGACCAGTTGTTAATAAACAGTTCCAAGCATTCAGCCAAGGTATTCCATCTAACATCTTGTGGTAGAACCAACTTCAGTCCTCCCATTTCCTTGTAGGTTGCATGTGCAAAATGATTATTGCGGAAATATTTAACAATTTCTACAACATGTTCCTTGACACCCGAAATATGCAGGTCTTTTGCCAAAAGATGCAACAAATGGGCAGAACAACCGTATGTAATGACATTTGTGTCATCCTCATGTGCCAGTTCCGCTCGCATTTTTGCCACATTGCTTGCGTTATCAGTAACTAAAGGGTATGCCACACTAAACAATATCGCTAACGGGATCGCTAAAAAACGTCACTATTTAGCGATCCCGTTAGCGATATTGTTCAGTGCGGCAGCTTCCAGCGACGAGCTTCCTGCTGTGATCTCGCTCGTCGCTGGAATCGTTCCGGACCCTATTTCATCGCTGGCGCTCCCGCTGGGTAAGTATCTTATCGCTGTGTGGCACCTTTTCTTAGCGATTTAGCGGTACTTCTGTACCGCTAAAGTCGTTAAGAAGATCGCTAACGGCGATAGCGTCGTTAACTATATCGCTAAATGTGGCCGCATTTAGCGATATAGAAACGATCCCGCTAGCGATCTCATTAGTATGCAACGCTAACGAGATCGCTAGCGGGATTGTTTAGTGTGGCAGTACCTTAAGCTCCTTACTTTACATCCAAACTGTTCTTGGCATTGGTGAATTGAGTTCTTAGCAATTTCAAGTAAATATTCAGCAGTATGTGAATTTCCAGATGTGTCGATTGTGTCTGTAAGGTAAGTTTCACCATCTTCTGTTGTGACACAAGTGCAAATTATGGGGTCGTTGTGGATGTTGCTCCAACCATCCAAGCTCATGTTAACAACTTTGTCTTTCAAATATTTTGTACAAGCCGCTCTTTCTTTGTCATATACAGCCTGAAGATGTTTTCCTGAGATATCAAATCTACTTGGTGGTTTGTAGCCTGGTCTTATTCCTTCGATCATTTGTACAAACAATGGGTGTTCAACTAGTCGGAAAGAAGAATTGGTTGCAAATATGAATTTAGCAATTAATTCATCAAAATGTTCTTTCTGGCTCGTCGTAGTCTTTAAGAAAAATTTTTCTACACTTTGCACGCAAAGTTTTTTGTTGGGCTGCTTTGTTGAAGTTGTACCCAGATATTGATTGTCACGTGCAGCACAAGCCATATTTGACCCTGAAAGCACAGTAATTAAAAATATAATTCGACTGCGTATTTGAAGAAATATAACGAAAATATTTTGAAACAAACTTTTTGAACAATGTAATGGTCCTCGTCCTATAAGGGCTGTCTCAAAAGTTATGCTACTCAAGTTTCCGGTGAAGTTGCTGTAATACTAGTAATATCAGAGCAACTGAAAAAAATTATGTCACAAAAGTTTTAAAAATGTTTTTCTTAAAAAAATGGTCAATTTGGCAGACTTCAAAAGTGAATTGTAGCCTACAATAAAAAAAAATAGGCGTATACACACTCTTTTATTTGTACTTAACGTTAATCTTCTGTGAAATATTGCCTTAACATAAATTTAAATTCTATACTCCAGAACTAGTGCTAGAAATTTTTCTTTTCATAGACTTTAACCATCCCAGTAAAACGTCTGTTAAAATAGGTTGTAATTGCCAGACTTACCACTAGTGCTAGGGTCCTGGTGCATAAGAAGCTGTGGGGGTTCATTGACATTAGTTGTATCACTATCAACATCTTCATTTCCCTTCTGGTTGCAGTTTTCATAATGTGATTTCAAACGGCAAACAAGTCCTTGGATATCCTTTTGACAGTATTTGCACTTTGCTCTCCCACCTTTCTTTCCAAGCTCTGCTGGCATCTCAACAAAATGAACCCAAATAGGGTCTCTCTTACGACCTGCCATGGCTCACGCAGATCACTTCTGAAGTTTGATTGTTACTACAGCCAAGTACTGCTGACTGACTATCCAACAAGTTTGGGCATGTCAACTGAATGGAAAAAGAAACTGAAACCAAGCTACAGAAAGTGAAACCAAGCTAGAAGTGTGGAGTTAATTGAACAATGATTGAAAGTTTTAGATTTTAATCGTGATTTATATTAAAAAAAATCTTTTGATTTAAATCAGTGATTTAAATCATGATTAAAATCACGATTTAAATCGATCTGATTTAAATAGAAAAAAATCATTTGATTTAAATCATGATTTAAATCGTTGATTTAAATCGGCGTGATTTAAATCAATCCACCCTGGCAGAAAGACTATGATGCAGTATGATGCAATAAAATGCACCCAGCCACTATGATGCAGTATAATTCATACAGACACTATGATGCAATACGATGCAGAAAGACACTATGATGTAATATGATGCAATATAATGTAGAAAGACACTATGATGCAATATGATGTATTATGATGAAATATAAAGCAATGTAATGCAGAAAGACACTATGAGGCATAGACACTATGATGCACCTTGATGCACAAAGACACTATGATGTAATATAATGCAATATAATGCAGAAAGACACCCATGAAGAATGATGGACCTTGATGCAACCTGATGCATAGAGGCACTATAAAGCAACATGATGCAATCTGCTGCACAAGGCACTATGAAACACCAAGATGCACCATGATGCAAAATGATGTAATATGATGCATAGAAGTACTATGTAGAACTATATAATATAATGCATAGAGGTACTATGAAGTACTATGATGCCAAAGGCACCTGATGTAATATGACGCATAGAGACACTATGATACAAAGTGATGTACAGAGGCACTCAATATGATGCATAGAATCAATATGAAGTCTAGAGGCACTATGATGCAATACGATGCCCAGAAGCACTCAATATGATGCATAGGGGAACAATGATGGAATCTGATAAATGATGTAATATACCCATAAAGGCACTATGAAGCATTCTGATGCAATATGGTGCACAGAGGCAATCAATATGATGCATAAAGCACTATGATGCCGTACCACGCACAGAGCACTCAATATGATGCATAGAGACAACATGATATATGATGTAATATGACACAAAGGCACTATGAAGCACTATGATGCAGTACAATGCACAGGGGCAATCAATATGATGCATAGAGACACCATGATGCAATACAATGCACAGGGGCACTCAATATGATGAATAGAGGCCCTATGATGCAGTACAATGGACAGAGGCATTCAATAAGATGCATTGAGGAACAATGATGAAATATGATATATGATGTAACATGACACAAAGGCACTATGAAGCGCTATGATGTCGCACTCTGATGCAATATGATGCACAGAGGCACTCAATATGATGCCCAGAGGCACTCAATATGATGAAAAGAGGCCACTATGATGCAGTACAATGCGCAGAGGCACTCAATATGATGAATAGAGGCACTATGAAGCGCTATGATGTCGCACTCTGATGCAATATGATGCACAGAGGCACTCAATATGATGAAAAGAGGCACTATGATGCAGTACAATGCGCAGAGGCACTCAATATGATGAATAGAGGCACTATGAAGCAGTAGAATGCACAGGGGCACTCAATATGATGAATAGAGGCACTATGATGCAGCACAATGCACAGAGGCACTCAATAAGATGCATTGAGGAACAATGATGTAATATGATATATGATGTAACATGACACAAAAGCACTATGAAGCGCTATGATGTCGCACTCTGATGCAATATGATGCACAGCGGCACTCAATATGATGCACAGAGGCCCTCAATATGATGAATAGAGGCACTATGATGCAGTACAATGCACAGAGGCACTCAATAAGATGCATTGAGGAACAATGATGCAATATGATATATAATGTAACATGACACAAAGGCACTATGAAGCGCTATGATGTCGCACTCTGATGCAATATGATGCACAGAAGCACTCAATATGATGCACAGAGGCACTCAATATGATGAATAGAGGCACTATGATGCAGTACAATGCACAGAGGCACTCAATAAGATGCATTGAGGAACAATGATGCAATATGATATATAATGTAACATGACACAAAGGCACTATGAAGCGCTATGATGTCGCACTCTGATGCAATATGATGCACAGAGGCACTCAATATGATGCACAGAGGCACTCAATATGATGCATAGAAGCACTATGCTGCAGTACAACTGCTATACCATGCTTGAAGGTGTCCAAACAAGAGACCAGGTCCCAGTTAGAGCCAAGAGAGCAAACTCTCAGAGTTCCAGATAAATCTCCAGCCTGAATAGTAGTTCTCATTTGTCAGATTGACCCCACCCGAAGGAGCTAATTAATGCCCCACAGCTGGAGGGCAGTGTTCATGGAGACGATGTGCTGCATTAACACTATGAGCCCTCCTATGGATGGAGTAGTTAAGTTGTAACTTAACTGAAGTCAAATCATGAGATGTAGCCTGGACATATGGCCTTATTATAGCTTAGAGGTCCAAGGCCTGACTGCATACATGTGAAACACACCTCAGCATATGAGGCTCTATGCTTCAGCTTCGGCACAAAGGCATGAGACTAGCATCAGTCCAGAGGCCTAGGCCATCAACACATTCCATGATGCACTCACCTGTGCTGGCTCCATACCTGCTAGAAAGACAGGGGGAGCTGGAAACGCCGAGAGCCCAGTATGGAGGGAAGCGGCGTCCCACCAGGAATGCTGCATTACTGCCAGTGATTTCCTCTCTTGTGCCCTCCGAGATCCAGGAAACCTGTCTGTTGCCTGTCTCGTTCTGCACCTCCGAGTTCAACCATGGAACGCACGCTGGCCTCAAGCTCCGGCGCCCTGACGTCACCAGAAGCGCCATGGCACCGCACAACTTCCAGTATCTTGCGCTGGAATGCCGGCCAGTGTCAGAGCCGAGAGCCTCCACTAAGGAGGAAGCGGCTCTACCCAGGAGCTTCATCCACTCACTGGTCATTGTGGCTGAGGTACTCCCCCTAGGAGAGTTTCAGCCCCGGTGCTACTTGACAGGGGGAAGGATTGGATCCAGCAGCACAATCCCCCTGGGTCTTGTAAAACGTCCACCTTCTATCTTCGCTCCACTCCTGGAGCAACCTCTCATACAACCGTCCCCTGTAGGGACAGGAAAAACACTGGAGGGTGGAGGTGGGTGGGGCCTTTTAACCTCTCTGTGATCCTGTCCCGCTATAGGTCAAGGGAGGACATCCTCCATTGTGCTGTCCTGAGGGACGTAAGGGGAAAAAGGGATTCACACATGCAGGAGTATCAGCAGAGACTGTTGCAGAATCTTACAAGTGCTTTTCCACAAAACACCAGTGGTGCACGTAGTGAATCTCACAGTTCTAACTTGCCAACCGTGGGACTGTTGAGTGTTCAGCACTCAAACCGTAACAGAAACACAGTATCTGCTGGTGTTCACAGCAATTTTGCGGAATCCTTTCACCAGTTTTTTAGCCCATCCTTTGCAAGGCCACAGGAGACAAGAAGTCAGACACATAGTCAACGCCTAGAGACGATGGTACAGGAGTATCTCCAACTGAACATCGAAGCCATGACTGTGTCACTGGACCCTTGCTCTTTTTGGGCTTCCTGTTATGAATGTTTTAGAAATGAATTCTAAGCAGAAGCTCCCTCTGGTGGTTACAAACAGTACTGAACCATTCAATGAGGATTGGCAATCAGGAATTACAGACTGGCTGGATATAAGGGAGGTTTCCCCCCATCATGGTTGCCGGTGATCAATTGTTCCTGTCTCAACGTTGTTTCCTGGTTCACTTGGAAGCTTGCTGAGTCTTGCCTTTTCTCCTGCTCTCAGATAAGATATTTTCTGTTTTTTGTTTCTGAGCTTGCCATTTGCATTTTTCTCTGCATTTCTGTGAGGTTGGCCAGGTTCCCCTCCCCGGGGGGCTTGGGCCCCTCTCGGCTCCTCTGGGGCCACTGTTGTTTGTTCATTTGCCTTTTCCAGTTTTTTCAGTGGCTGCGGCTGAGTTTTGTTACACCAGAGAACTAATTTAGGTGGTAGAGGTCGTGTGATCTAAGGTGTTTTTGCAATTAGTAGAGTTGGCTTTTTTTTAGGGTTTTTTGGATTGCAGTAAGTATCCTTCCTATCAGTTTCTGTCTAGGCAGATTGGGCCCCAACATTTGCTCATACTATTTTCTGTCTGTGTCTGTATTTCCTCTTGTCTAACCGCCATTACATGTTTGGGGGCTTCCTATGTTCTTTGGGGATCTGCTCCGGGGCAGATAGCTTTACTCTTTCTATCTTTAGGTGTAGTTATCCTCTCAGGCTGTGATGAGGCTTCTAGGACCAACGTAGGAACGCTCCACGGCTGCCTTTAGTTGTGGTGGTTAGTCAGGGTACTGCAATCCAGTAGATTCCAACCTCTCTGGTGTATTGCCGTTTTTGCCTGCTCTCCTCAGCTACCAAAACATAACAGTATCACCGGCCAAACTGAAAATTGTATAGTACTCACAGAAGGGAAAAATAGTGTGGAAACAAAAAAGGTTGTCAGAGTTGTCAGAGATTTTTTTTTTCTGTTTGTTGCATGTTTTCCCTCTTTTTCTCTGGGTGCTGAGGAGGATTTTTTTTTTCTCAATGGAGTTTGCACAGTTGTCTGGCCGTGTGGATCAGCTTGCCACTGAGGTTCGGAGTATTGCTACCTTTCTTGCTAGGTTGCCAGTTATGGAACCCTGGATCCCCATGCCAGATTTGTTTTTGGGGGATCGAGCTAAATTTCTGAATTTCAAAAATAACTGTAAGTTGTTTTTTTTCCTTAAAACCTAAGATGTTATGGTGGGTTTCCCTGCTCCCTCTGGTCTCAATGATTCTATGTCATTAGCGATTCAAATTGACAGACGTTTGCGTGAGCGTAGAAGTATGCTTGGAATAGTGTTGCCTTGTGAACCAGCTTCTGAACCCATGCAGTGTGATAGAGTGGCTTCTGGGGCACAGCGTCATGAGTCTCGAAAACGCAATGGGTTATGTTTCTACTGTGGTGATGCCTCTCATGCTATTTCAGTCTGCCCTAAGCGGGGAAGATGTTTTGCACGCTCAGTTGTCTTGGGTAGTGTTCAGACTAAATTTCTGTTGACTGTTACCCTGATTTGCTCCCTGTCCACATTTTCTGCTCAGGCTTTTGTTGATTCGGGAGCAGCTATTAACCTGATGGATTTTGATTTTGCTAAACGTTGTGGGTTTCCCTCGATGCTCCTACGGAAGTCTATTCCCCTACTGGGGACTGATTCTACCCCTTTGGCTGAGAATAAACCCCAATTTTCTACTCAGGTGATAATGAGGGTTGAACCTGATCATCAGGAGAGTTGCACATTTTTGGTGTTGTATAATCTGCATGACATTATTGTACTAGGTTTCCCTTGGGTACAGTCTCATAATCCTGTTTTGGATTGGAAATCTGTGTCTGTAACCAGTTGGGGCTGCCAATGTGTTAATGCCAACACTCCTGTTTTTTCTGCCTCTCCCCAGGCTCAAGATGTTCCTGACTTTTTGACTGATTTTTCTGATGTGTTTAGCGAAAGTAAATCTGCATCCTTGCCCCCCCATAGGAGCTATGACTGCGCTATTGAATTAGTGCCTGTATGAGCAAGGGCAATCGTATTCAATCCAAAGAATGGTATAGAGAGTAGCTGATTGAAATATATGATTAAAATATAAAACTAAACCTTTAATCTATTATTAAAAAAACAGAACACAAAGTGCAATTAGTGCTGAAAGTGCATGTGCAACACAAAAACCAAACCAAAACACAGTGTCTATGACCTTAAAAGACAAGAAAAACCAATGGTTTACCAGAAACCTTTGAATGGACAATAGTGCATCTATACCAAAAAATTCACCGCGCTATTAAATGGGACTGTTACATAAATCAATTTCCCTTATATTGGCGGTATTTGTCAAGAATATTGTTCCTTTTATATGGGTAAGCCTTTTTATACTGAAATCAGCGTTTTCTCTATCACTGATAATGGCCCCTTATGTGCACTTTATCCATATAAAAATCTTATAAATGACTGGTTTTTATGGACATGAGTAAAATGCTCCTTGAGAATTTGGAGCTATAAATAACTATTCACCTGCCATATAAATATATGAATCAACATGCCCCTCATAGAGGAATAAGCGCAATACCATCAGGGGAGTAAGAGGGTAAATTGGACTCTGTCTATATTAACCCCCACTGTGGTTTTCAAATATTTGCGATACTCATCTGTGGCTTCATGATATGGGCATGATTCCTTTCTCCTGGGGAGATCCGTTCCGTACACGTATGTCATGTTAGGCGGTCTCTACCCCGGGGCGTCTCCCGACGCGTTTCATCACATTAAGAATCTTCAGGGGAGATTTTAAATCATTTTGTGCTGAGACAGGACTTAGCGGCGTGTGTGCGTTCGTGCCTTTTATAGATACCGAGTGTATCGTTCAGTTTCCTGTTCCGGACGCTCAATACGTCATATCCGGTAAATGGAACGCATGTGCTGTTCATCTAGCGCATGCGCTATGGTTCAAGCTATTTCAACCTCAAGGAACGTCATTTCCTGTTTAAGGAAGAAAGAATCCCATAGAACAGAGCATATATATATGTCTGCAAAATATGGCGATTCGACCCTGTAAGTTCTGCATATGCATTATAGAGGAAGAAATTATATGTTCCCCTTAAAATTGAAAATCTAGTTGGGAGAAACATATACGTTGTGGTATGGAGTCTTAAAGTAAAAGATCTACCAAAAATAATATGGTGCCATATTTGTGAAAATTTGCAGGAGATAACAGATCAATTCCTGGCAATACTTGGAATGATGAGCAAATCGCATTCATTAAATAGATGACGGGAGTATATTATGGAAGAAAAAACAAAACAGATCTTCAATCAATTTTATTATATATGTAGAAATGAAATTAAATGTAAATAAAATCATGTTGCATGCAAATTAAAACACGACAGACCTTCTTGGTGAAGGATAGAAAGGGTGCACGCTAAGGATTCCCTATTTTCCCCTGTCTATTGTATCCCTACCTCACGCGGAGGTTGGCACCCTAAGACCTGCGCAGTGGCGCCCCCACTCGACGGCGGCTCACCCTATTTTGGAAGCCCTAGTGGTCCTTACGCTACAAGAAGGAAGAATAGGTTATAAGTTCATTTAATCCTTTCAGATGGGTTGTTTGGAGATTGAAGATCCAAAATGTTTCTCTCTGAAGGATCCGTTTATCCCAATCTCCTCCTCTTTGATTTTGTCTGATTTTTTCAATACCCATAAATACTAGGGATTTTGCGTCACCTCCATGCATTTGATTTACATGGTTCGCTACAGGGGTGTCTCTTCTGTTGATAATATCTCTATGATGCTCTCCTATTCTCTTCCTAAATTCTCTTCTTGTTTTCCCTACATATTGTACGCCGCATTTGCAGGTGATGTTGTAGACAACCCCAATGCTTTTGCAGTTCATGAAATGTCTGATGGGGTATATCTTCTTGGTAATGGTGCTACTGAACTCCTTCCCTTGTTTTAAGGCCCCACAATATTTACACCCTCCGCATTTGTAACACCCTTTTATTTGACTTTTCAGCCATGTAGGGTTTTTTGGTTCAGAGGAGGCAAAATGGCTGCGTACTAATCTGTCTCTGATAGATCGTCCTTTCTTGAACGTGATCTGTGGAGTCGTGGAGATTACCTTAGACAAATCCTTATCCATACAAAGGATTGGCCAGTGTTGCATAATTATGTCCCTCATTTCTTTTGACATATTGGAGAATTTGGTGATGTACCTAATGATGTTCTCTTCCTCTGTTTTTTTCTTTGGGGTGAGGAGATCTTTCCTCTCTCGTGTCAGTGCTGTTTTATATGCATCCCTAAGTACATGATTGGGGTATCCCCTCTCTGTAAAGCGATGTCTCAATTCGTCTGCTTGTTGTTTAAAAAGGTTCGGGTTTGAACAATTCCTTTTGATCCTGAAATACTGTCCTTTTGGTATCCCTTTTTTGAGAGGGATGGGATGATTTGATTCCCATCTTAACAGGGAGTTTGAGGAGGTAGGTTTTCTATACGTTTTGGTGACCAAATGACCTCCTTCACCTCTCTCAATCAAAATGTCCAAAAAAGAGAGACACTGTGCGTTGGCCTCAAAAGTGAAGTGGAGGCCAATGTTGTTATTATTAAGTCCTTGCACATATTCTCTAAAACTCTCCACGTCACCCCTCCAGATCACAAAAACATCATCGATGTAGCGGAGCCACATCACAATTTTGTCCTCCGCCACACCCATTGATTCACCAAAGACAATGTTTTCCTCCCACCAGCCCAGGAGCAGGTTGGCATATGAAGGTGCACATGGACTGCCTATGGCGGTGCCCCTGAGCTGGTGGAAGTACTTATTGTCAAAAGGAAAATAATTTCTGGTCAAACAGAATTCGAGGGCCCTCAGAACAAATTTATTATGTTCATTATACTGACAGCCCTTGGTTTTCAAATAGTATTCCGCAGCCATAATGCCTTTCTCATGGGGAATTGAAGAATAAAGAGCCTCTACATCAATTGATCCTAGGATCATATTGTCGCCCAACTCAATATTGTCAATTTTAAGAAGAAGGTCTGTCGTGTCTCTGACGTATGAACTTAAAGAGGAAACAAAAGGCCTGAGAATTTTGTCTATGTATAGTCCCAGATTTTGAGTGAGACTATCAATGCCTGATACAATCGGCCTACCTTTAAGTGGACAAAGGCCTTTGTGCACTTTAGGTAGGCAATAAAAAGTCGCTACCATAGGATGGGTAGGAATCAGAAATTCTTTTTCATCAAGGCTAATAAGTTTCTTACACAGCGCTTCATTAACCAATGTTTTTAGTTCCTCATGATACCGGGCTGTGGGATTTTCTCTTAATTTTTCATATCCCATGCCTTCTCCTAAAAGGGAGCAACAAAGTGTTTTGTATTGGGATATATCCATCACCATGATGTTGCCCCCCTTATCTGAGGGTTTGATAATAATACTCCCATCATGCTCGAGATCATTTAGTGCTTTCATCTCGGTTTTAGTGAGGTTATGAAATTTTTTATATTTGCATTTCTCAAGTTCCAAAAAATCTCTGGAAACAAGATTAGTAAATATATCAATAGCACTAACGTCGGTAACAGGGGGCATACGTTTACTTTTGTTTTTTAGATCTGTAAATGGGCCTTCTCCCTCTTCGCCAGTGGGGTCCCCCAAATGATATAGAAATCTAACATCAGCCAGCATATTATCGTCAATTCCGAGTTCAGCACAGCTTTTTTTGTCCATATTCATAAAGTGCTTTTTCTACTTAAGTCGCCTAGAGAAGAGGTGCAAGTCTTTGGTAGCTACGAAACATTCGAAGTCTGAGGTGGGGACAAATGACATGCCTTTACTTAGCACTGTCATTTCCTCTCTCGTGAGATGTCTAGAGGAGATATTCACGATTGTGTTGTCTAAATCGGGTTTCGTGTGTTGAATCTGGTCCTTAAATGGTACCCTGAACATAAAAAATGTTCTCTTTGTGGGGGGCTACGATTTATCCCTCTACCTCCCCTTGTACCTCCTCTTCCCCTTCCTCTTCCTCTGGGGCCCTTGTACCTTGTCTCAGAGTCTGAAAACTCAGCTTCAGAAGATGAAATGTCAGTATCTGGAGGTCGGTGTATTTTAATATTACCTACAGAATAAGCTTTATTGTCATGAAATTCCTGTAAATCCCTTATGAAATATTTATGTTTTCTCTCCTTTAGATGGTATTGGAATTTTTCAATTGTATTCTGGAGAATAGTCTCTTTTACAGAAAATTCCGGTTCAGTAGAAAACTTTTTTGTTATCTCAATTTGCTCTTTGAGTTTCTCATTCAAATTACTGAGTATAGATTTTTCTTCCTCTAAGAGGATTCTCATCAATTTTAATGAGCTTTCTGTGGCCTCTTTTTCTAGTTTGGCCAGAAGGGATGCGCTCTTATACCGATATCCAAATGATATTGCAATTCTAAGGTGTCTGGGTACAATCCCTGCTTTTATGTAATTTTCGAAGCTTTGTACCTCCCACCATGAGGTGACCTGCTCTTTATACACTTTAGTGAGTTCTTTGAATGCTGCGTTAAATGAAGGTGTATATTTTTTGAGTAAATACCCCGTCTGAGAACATATCTTTTGCCTCATTAATCCATTGATTAGTATCTAAACCAGTAGATAAGAATCCTGCCATATCCACAGAACAATGTATGTATGAGCAAGGGCAATCGTATTCAATCCAAAGAATGGTATAGAGAGTAGCTGATTGAAATATATGATTAAAATATAAAACTTAACCTTTAATCTATTATTAAAAAAAACAGAACACAAAGTGCAATTAGTGCTGAAAGACAGGGGAAATAGACAGGGGAAAATAGGGAATCCTTAGCGTGCACCCTTTCTATCCTTCACCAAGAAGGTCTGTCGTGTTTTAATTTGCATGCAACATGATTTTATTTACATTTAATTTCATTTCTACATATATAATAAAATTGATTGAAGATCTGTTTTGTTTTTTCTTCCATTATATACTCCCGTCATCTATTTAATGAAGGCGATTTGCTCATCATTCCAAGTATTGCCAGGAATTGATCTGTTATCTCCTGCAAATTTTCACAAATATAGGCACCATATTATTTTTGGTAGATCTTTTACTTTAAGACTCCATACCACAACGTATATGTTTCTCCCAACTAGATTTTCAATTTTAAGGGGAACATATAATTTCTTCCTCTATAATGCATATGCAGAACTTACAGGGACGAATCGCCATATTTTGCAGACATATATATATGCTCTGTTCTATGGGATTCTTTCTTCCTTAAACAGGAAATGACATTCCTTGAGGTTGAAATAGCTTGAACCACAGCGCATGCGCTAGATGAACAGCACATGCGTTCCATTTACCGGATATGACGTATTGAGCGTCCGGAACAAGAAACTGAACGATACACTCGGTATCTATAAAAGGCACGATCGCACACACGCCGCTAAGTCCTGTCTCAGCACAAAATGATTTAAAATCTCCCCTGAAGATTCTTAATGTGATGAAACGCGTCGGGAGACGCCCCGGGTAGAGACCGCCTAACATGACATACGTGTACGGAACGGATCTCCCCCAGGAGAAAGGAATCATGCCCATATCATGAAGCCACAGATGAGTATCGCAAATATTTGAAAACCACAGTGGGGGTTAATATAGACAGAGCCCAATTTACCCTGTTACTCCCCTGATGGTATTGCGCTTATTCCTCTATGAGGGGCATGTTGATTCATATATTTATATGGCAGGTGAATAGTTATTTATAGCTCCAAATTCTCAAGGAGCATTTTACTCATGTCCATAAAAACCAGTCATTTATAAGATTTTTATATGGATAAAGTGCACATAAGGGGCCATTATCAGTGATAGAGAAAACGCTGATTTCAGTATAAAAAGGCTTACCCATATAAAAGGAACAATATTCTTGACAAATATCGCCAATATAAGGGAAATTGATTTATGTAACAGTCCCATTTAATAGCGCGGTGAATTTTTTGGTATAGATGCACTATTGTCCATTCAAAGGTTTCTGTTAAACCATTGTTTTTCTTGTCTTTTAAGGTCATAGACACTGTGTTTTGGTTTGGTTTTTGTGTTGCACATGCACTTTCAGCACTAATTGCACTTTGTGTTCTGTTTTTTTAATAATAGATTAAAGGTTTAGTTTTATATTTTAATCATATATTTCAATCAGCTACTCTCTATACCATTCTTTGGATTGAATACGATTGCCCTTGCTCATACATACATTGTTCTGTGGATATGGCAGGATTCTTATCTACTGGTTTAGATACTAATCAATAGATTAATGAGGCAAAAGATATGTTCTCAGACGGGTATTTACTCAGAAAAAATATACACCTTCATTTAACGCAGCATTCAAAGAACTCACTAAAGTGTATAAAGAGCAGGTCACCTCATGGTGGGAGGTACAAAGCTTCGAAAATTACATAAAAGCAGGGATTGTACCCAGACACCTTAGAATTGCAATATCATTTGGATATCGGTATAAGAGCGCATCCCTTCTGGCCAAACTAGAAAAAGAGGCCACAGAAAGCTCATTAAAATTGATGAGAATCCTCTTAGAGGAAGAAAAATCTATACTCAGTAATTTGAATGAGAAACTCAAAGAGCAAATTGAGATAACAAAAAAGTTTTCTACTGAACCGGAATTTTCTGTAAAAGAGACTATTCTCCAGAATACAATTGAAAAATTCCAATACCATCTAAAGGAGAGAAAACATAAATATTTCATAAGGGATTTACAGGAATTTCGTGACAATAAAGCTTATTCTGTAGGTAATATTAAAATACACCGACCTCCAGATACTGACATTTCATCTTCTGAAGCTGAGTTTTCAGACTCTGAGACAAGGTACAAGGGCCCCAGAGGAAGAGGAAGGGAAGAGGAGGTACAAGGGGAGGTAGAGGGATAAATCGTAGCCCCCCACAAAGAGAACATTTTTTAGATTCAGGTACCATTTAAGGACCAGATTCAACACACGAAACCCGATTTAGACAACACAATCGTGAATATCTCCTCTAGACATCTCACGAGAGAGGAAATGACAGTGCTAAGTAAAGGCATGTCATTTGTCCCCACCTCAGACTTCGAATGTTTCGTAGCTACCAAAGACTTGCACCTCTTCTCTAGGCGACTTAAGTGGAAAAAGCACTTTATGAATATGGACAAAAAAAGCTGTGCTGAACTCGGAATTGACGATAATATGCTGGCTGATGTTAGATTTCTATATCATTTGGGGGACCCCACTGGCGAAGAGGGAGAAGGCCCATTTACAGATCTAAAAAACAAAAGTAAACGTATGCCCCCTGTTACCGACGTTAGTGCTATTGATATATTTACTAATCTTGTTTCCAGAGATTTTTTGGAACTTGAGAAATGCAAATATAAAAAATTTCATAACCTCACTAAAACCGAGATGAAAGCACTAAATGATCTCGAGCATGATGGGAGTATTATTATCAAACCCTCAGATAAGGGGGGCAACATCATGGTGATGGATATATCCCAATACAAAACACTTTGTTGCTCCCTTTTAGGAGAAGGCATGGGATATGAAAAATTAAGAGAAAATCCCACAGCCCGGTATCATGAGGAACTAAAAACATTGGTTAATGAAGCGCTGTGTAAGAAACTTATTAGCCTTGATGAAAAAGAATTTCTGATTCCTACCCATCCTATGGTAGCGACTTTTTATTGCCTACCTAAAGTGCACAAAGGCCTTTGTCCACTTAAAGGTAGGCCGATTGTATCAGGCATTGATAGTCTCACTCAAAATCTGGGACTAAACATAGACAAAATTCTCAGGCCTTTTGTTTCCTCTTTAAGTTCATACGTCAGAGACACGACAGACCTTCTTCTTAAAATTGACAATATTGAGTTGGGCGACAATATGATCCTAGGATCAATTGACGTAGAGGCTCTTTATTCTTCAATTCCCCATGAGAAAGGCATTATGGCTGCGGAATACTATTTGAAAACCAAGGCTGTCAGTATAACCCCTTCATGACCCAGCCTATTTTGACCTTAAAGACCTTGCCATTTTTTGCAATTCTGACCAGTGTCCCTTTATGAGGTAATAACTCAGGAACGCTTCAACGGATCCTAGCGATTCTCAGACTGTTTTTTCGTGACATATTGGGCTTCATGTTAGTGGTAAATTAAGGTCGATAATTTTTGCGTTTATTTGTGAAAAAATGGAAATTTGGCGAAAATTCTGAAAATTTTGTAATTTTCAAATTTTTAATTTTTATTCTGTTAAACCAGAGAGTTATGTGGCACAAAATAGTTAATAAATAACATTTCCCACATGTCTACTTTACATCAGCACAATTTTGGGAACAACAATTTTTTTTGTTAGGAAGTTATAAGGGTTAAAAGTTGACCAGCGATTTCTCCTTTTTACATCAAAATTTACAAAACCATTTTTTTTAGGGACCACCTCACATTTGAAGTCACTTTGAGGGGTCTATATGGCAGAAAATACCCAAAAGTGACACCTTTATAAAAACTGCACCCCTCAAGCTACTCAAAACTACATTCAAGAAGATTATTAACCCTTCAGGTGCTTTACAGGAACTAAAGCAACGTGGAAGGAAAAAATGGACATTTTAATTTTTCCAACAAAAATTTTCTTTTAGCATCAATTTTTTCATTTTTACATGGGCATCAGGATAAAATGGATCCTAAAATTTGTTGGGCAATTTCTCCTGAGTACACAGATACCTCATATGTGGTCATAAACCACTGTATGGGCGCACAGCAGGGCTCAGAAGGGAAGGAGCGCCATTTGACTTTTTGAATAGAAAATATGCTGGAATATTTAGCGGTTGCCATGTCACATTTGGAGAGTCCCTGTGTGCCTAAACATTGGAGCTCCCCCACAAGTGACCCCATTTTGGAAACTAGACCTCCTAAGGAACTTATCTAGATGCATAGTGAGCACTTTGAACCCCAAGGTGCTTCACAAATTGATCTGTAAAAAAAGAAAGTACTTTTTTTTCACAAAAATTTTCTTTTAGCCTCAGTTTTTTTCATTTTCACATGGGCAACAGTATAAATTGGATCCTAAAATTTGTTGGGCAATTTCTCCTGAGTACACAGATACCTCATATGTGGTCATAAACCACTGTTTGGGCGCACGGCAGGGCTCAGAAGGGAAGGAGCGCCATTTGACTTTTTGAATGGAAAATATGCTGGAATATTTAGCGGTTGCCATGTCGCATTTGGAGAGTCCCTGTGTGCCTAAACATTGGAGCTCCCCCACAAGTGACCCCATTTTGGAAACTAGACCCCCTAAGGAACTTATCTAGATGCATAGTGAGCACTTTGAACCCCCAGTTGCTTCACAAATTGATCCGTAAAAAAAAAAGTACTTTTTTTTTCACAAAAATTTTCTTTTAGCCTCAGTTTTTTTCATTTTCACATGGGCAACAGTATAAATTGGATCCTAAAATTTGTTGGGCAATTTCTCCTGAGTACACAGATACCTCATATGTGGTCATAAACCACTGTTTGGGCGCACGGCAGGGCTCAGAAGGGAAGGAGCGCCATTTGACTTTTGAATGGAAAATATGCTGGAATATTTAGCGGTTGCTATGTCGCATTTGGAGAGTCCCTGTGTGCCTAAACATTGGAGCTCCCCCACAAGTGACCCCATTTTGGAAACTAGACCCCCTAAGGAACTTATATAGATGCATAGTGAGCACTTTGAACCCCCAGGTGCTTCACAAATTGATCCGTAAAAAAAAGAAAGTACTTTTTTTTCACAAAAATTTTCTTTTAGCCTCAGTTTTTTTCATTTTCACATGGGCAACAGTATAAATTGGATCCTAAAATTTGTTGGGCAATTTCTCCTGAGTACACAGATACCTCATATGTGGTCATAAACCACTGTTTGGGCGCACGGCAGGGCTCAGAAGGGATGGAGCGCCATTTGACTTTTTGAATGGAAAATATGCTGGAATATTTAGCGGTTGCCATGTCGCATTTGGAGAGTCCCTGTGTGCCTAAACATTGGAGCTCCCCCACAAGTGACCCCATTTTGGAAACTAGACCCCCTAAGGAACTTATCTAGATGCATAGTGAGCACTTTGAACCTCCAGGTGCTTCACAAATTGATCCGTAAAAAAAAGAAAGTACTTTTTTTTCACAAAAATTTTCTTTTAGCCTCAGTTTTTTTCATTTTCACATGGGCAACAGTATAAATTGGATCCTAAAATTTGTTGGGCAATTTCTCCTGAGTACATAGATACCTCATATGTGGTCATAAACCACTGTTTGGGCGCACGGCAGGGCTTAGAAGGGAAGGAGCGCCATTTGACTTTTTGAATGGAAAATATGCTGGAATATTTAGCGGTTGCCATTTCGCATTTGGAGAGTCCCTGTGTGCCTAAACATTGGAGCTCCCCCACAAGTGACCCCATTTTGGAAACTAGACCCCCTAAGGAACTTATCTAGATGCATAGTGAGCACTTTGAACCTCCAGGTGCTTCACAAATTGATCCGTAAAAAAAAAGAAAGTACTTTTTTTTCACAAAAATTTTCTTTTAGCCTCAGTTTTTTTCATTTTCACATGGGCAACAGTATAAATTGGATCCTAAAATTTGTTGGGCAATTTCTCCTGAGTACACAGATACCTCATATGTGGTCATAAACCACTGTTTGGGCGCACGGTAGTGCTCAGAAGGGAAGGAGCGCCATTTGACTTTTTGAATGGAAAATATGCTGGAATATTTAGCGATTGCCATGTCGCATTTTGAGAGTCCCTGTGTGCCTAAACATTGGAGCTCCCCACAAGTGACCCCATTTTGGAAACTAGACGCCCTAAGGAACTTATCTAGATGCATAATGAGAACTTTGAACCCCCAGGTGCTTCACAGAAGTTTATAACGCAGAGCTGTGAAAATAAAAAATCATTTTTTTTCTCAAAAAATGATTTTTTAGCCCACTATTTCTTATTTTCACAATGGTTACAGGAGAAATTGGACCCCAAAAGTTGTTGTCCAGTTTGTCCTGAGTACGCTAGTACCCCATATGTGGGGGGAACCACTGTTTGGGCACACGTCAGGGCTCGGAAGGGATGTGGTGACGCTTTGAAATGCCGACTTGATGGAATGGTCTGCGGGCATCTTGTTACGTTTGCAGAGCCCCTGATGTGCCTAAACAGTAGAAACTCCCACAAGTGACCCCATTTAGGAAACTAGACCCTGCAAAGAACTTATCTAGATGTGTGGTGAGCACTTTGAACCCCCAAGGGCTACACAGAAGTTTATAACGCCCGGGCATGAAAATTAAAAAATCATATTTTTTCCACAATCAGGATCTTTTAGTCCCCAATTTTTTTATTTTCCCAAGGGTAACATGAGAAATTAGACCCCAAAAGTTGTTGTCCAATTTGTCCTGAGTATGCTGATATCCCATATGTGGGAGAAAACTACTGTATGGGCACACGTCGGGGCTCGGATGGGAAGTAGTGACGTTTTGAAATGCCCACTTGATGGAATGGTCTTCGGGCGTCATGTTACGTTTGCAGAGTCCCTGATGTGCCTAAACAGTAGAAACTCCCCACAAGTGACCCCATTTTGGAAACTAGATCCCCCAAGGAACTCCTATAGATGTGTGATAAGCACTTTGAATCTCCAAGTCCTTCACAGAAGTTTATAACGCAGAGCCGTGAAAATATAAAATCATTTTTTTTCCACAAAAATAATTTTTAGTCCCCAATTTTTTTTCCCAATGTTAACAGGAGAAATTAGAACCCCAAAGTTGTTGTGCAATTTTTCCCGAGTACGCTGATACCTCATATGTGGGGATAAACCACTGTTTGGGCATACGTCGGGGCTTGGAATAAAGGGAGCACTGTTTGACTTTTTGAACGCAAAATTTGCAGGAATCAATGGTGGCGCCATGTCGCGTATGGAGACCCCCTGATGTGCCTAAATAGTGGAAACCCCTCAATTCTAACTCCAACACTAACCCCAACACACCCCTAACCCCAACCCTAACCCCTACACACACCTAACCCTAATACAAACCCTAATCATAACCCTAACCCCAACACACCCCTAACCCTAATCCCAACTCTAACCATAAACCTAACTACAAGCCTAACCCTAATTCTAACCCTAACCCTAATTCCAACCCTAACTCAAATTCCAACCCTAACCGTAATTCTAACCTTAACCCTAATGCTAACCCTAACCCTAGTTCTAACCCTAAGGCTGGGTTCACATTGCGTTTTACCAGCCCGTTCAACACGTAGCGTTGACCGGCTGGTAACGGTATAGCATAACGCGATCGCGTTATGCTATACCCGCTAGCGCAGATGAATCAGCAGATAATCAGCCGCGGATCCGCAGCAAAATCAGTCGCGGATCAGCAACAAAATCCACCGCGGATCAGCAGCAAAATCCGCCGCGGATCAGCAGCAAAATCCGCCGCGGATCAGCGGCGAAATCAGCCGCGGATCAGCGGCGAAATCCGCCGCGGATCAGCGGCGAAATCCGCCGCGGATCAGCAGCGAATCCGCAGTGAATCAGCAGCGAAATCCGCCGCGGATCAGCAGCGAAATCAGCCGCGGATCAGCAGCGAAATCAGCCGCGGATCAGCAGCGAAATCAGCCACGGATCAGCAGCGAAATCAGCCGCGGATCAGCAGCGAAATCAGCCGCGGATCAGCAGCGAAATCCGCCGCGGATCCGCAGCGAATCAGCAGCAAAATCAGTCGCGGATCAGCAGCAAAATCCGCCGCGGATCCGCAGCGAAATCCGCCGCGGATCCGCAGCGAAATCAGTCGCGGATCCGCAGCGAAATCAGTAGCGGATCCGCAGCGAAATCCGTCGCGGATCAGCAGCGAAATCCGCCGCGGATCAGCAGCGATATCCGCCACGGATCAGCAGCGAAATCCGCCGTGGATCCGCCGCGAATAAGCAGCAAAATCAGTTGCGGATCAGCAGCGAAATCTGCCGCAGATCAGCAGCGAAATCAGCCGCGGATCCGCAGCGAAATCAGCCGCGGATCCGCAGCGAAATCAGCCGCGGATCCGCAGCGAAATCCGCCGCGGATCCGCAGCAAAATCCGCCGCAGATCAGCAACAAAATCAGCCGCGGATCCGCAGCGGATCAGCAGCGACTCCGCCGCGGATCAGCAGCGAAATCCGCCGCGGATCAGCAGCGAAATCCGCCGCGGATCCGCAGCGAAATCAGTCGCGGATCCGCAGCAAAATCAGCCGCGGATCCGCAGCGAAATCAGCCGCGGATCCGCAGCGAAATCCGCCGCGGATCCGCAGCAAAATCCGCCGCAGATCAGCAACAAAATCAGCCGCGGATCCGCAGCGGATCAGCAGCGACTCCGCCGCGGATCAGCAGCGAAATCCGCCGCGGATCAGCAGCGAAATCCGCCGCGGATCCGCAGCGAAATCAGTCGCGGATCCGCAGCAAAATCAGCCGCAAAATCAGTCGCGGATCAGCAGCAAAATCCGCCGCGGATCCGCAGCGAAATCCGCCGCGGATCCGCAGCGAAATCCGTCGCGGATCAGCAGCGAAATCCGCCGCGGATCAGCAGCGAAATCCGCCGCGGATCAGCAGCGAAATCCGCCGCGGATCCGCCGCGAATCAGCAGCAAAATCAGATGCGGATCAGCAGCGAAATCCGCCGCGGATCAGCAGCGAAATCCGCCGCGAATCCGCAGCGAAATCAGCCGCGGATCCGCAGCGAAATCAGCCGCGGATCCGCAGCGAAATCCGCCGCGGATCCGCAGCGAAATCAGCCGCGGATCCGCAGCGAAATCAGCCGCGGATCCGCAGCGAAATCCGCCGCGGATCCGCAGCAAAATCCGCCGCAGATCAGCAACAAAATCAGCCGCGGATCCGCAGCGGATCAGCAGCGACTCCGCCGCGGATCAGCAGCGAAATCCGCCGCGGATCAGCAGCGAAATCCGCCGCGGATCCGCAGCGAAATCAGTCGCGGATCCGCAGCAAAATCAGCCGCGGATCCGCAGCGAAATCAGCCGCGGATCCGCAGCGAAATCCGCCGCGGATCCGCAGCAAAATCCGCCGCAGATCAGCAACAAAATCAGCCGCGGATCCGCAGCGGATCAGCAGCGACTCCGCCGCGGATCAGCAGCGAAATCCGCCGCGGATCAGCAGCGAAATCCGCCGCGGATCCGCAGCGAAATCAGTCGCGGATCCGCAGCAAAATCAGCCGCGGATCCGCAGCGAATCAGCAGCAAAATCAGTCGCGGATCAGCAGCAAAATCCGCCGCGGATCCGCAGCGAAATCCGCCGCGGATCCGCAGCGAAATCCGTCGCGGATCAGCAGCGAAATCCGCCGCGGATCAGCAGCGAAATCCGCCGCGGATCAGCAGCGAAATCCGCCGCGGATCCGCCGCGAATCAGCAGCAAAATCAGATGCGGATCAGCAGCGAAATCCGCCGCGGATCAGCAGCGAAATACGCCGCGAATCCGCAGCGAAATCAGCCGCGGATCCGCAGCGAAATCAGCCGCGGATCCGCAGCGAAATCCGCCGCGGATCCGCAGCGAAATCCGCCGCGGATCAGCAGCGAAATCAGCTGCGGATCCGCAGCGGATCAGCAGCGAATCCGCCGCGGATCAGCAGCGAAATCCGCCGCGGATCAGCAGCGAAATCCGCCGCGGATCAGCAGCGAAATCCGCCGCGGATCAGCAGCGAAATCCGCCGCGGATCAGCAGCGAAATCAGCCGCGGATCAGCAGCGATATCCGCCGCGGATCCTCAGCGAAATCCGCCGCGAATCCGCCGCGAAATCCGCCGCGGATCAGCCGCGATATCCGCAGCAAAATCAGCTGCGGATCAGCAGCAAAATCCGCTAGGAAAAAAAAAAATATATATTTTTTTTATTATTTGTCCCTACCTATGACGGGGGGGTTCATTTACTTTTTTTTTATTTTGATCACTGTGACAGTTTATCACAGTGATCAAAATAATTTTTTTTACAATGGAGGGCGCACTGCGCATGCGCCGGCCGGCGGGCGCACTGCGCATGCGCCCGCCATTTTCCAAGATGGCGGCGCCCATGAAGAATCCCGGGCAGCCGCCGGGACGGATCCAGGGACATCGGTGGACCGGGAGAGGTGAGTAGGGGATGTCGGAAGGTGAGGGGGGGGGATCGGAAGGGGAAGGGGGGTGATCGCAGGAGCAGGGGAGCAGACAGCGACGGCGGTGACCGATCGCTGCCATCTTTCGATGGCGGCGGCCGATCACCGCCGTGACATGGTGTGGGGGGGGTCTGATCGCGGTCTCCAGCCATGGCAGATGCTATTGCAGCATCGGCCATGGCTGGATTGTAATATTTCACCAGTTTCATTGGTGAAATATTACAAATCGCTCTGATTGGCAGTTTCACTTTTAACAGCCAATCAGAGCGATCGTGGCCACGTGGGGGTTAAGCCAACCCCCCTGTGGTGATGCAGTAAGGGTCCTGTTACTGCGGGTCGGGTGACCTTTCAGTGACCCCGGACCCCCGACCCGCAGTAACATGATTTATAGCATGACGCCTACGTCGGCGTCATGGGTCGGGATGGCACAGGTTTTCATGACGCTGACGTCGGCGTCATGGGTCGGGAAGGGGATAATGAACATAATAAATTTGTTCTGAGGGCCCTCGAATTCTGTTTGACCAGAAATTATTTTCCTTTTGACAATAAGTACTTCCACCAGCTCAGGGGCACCGCCATAGGCAGTCCATGTGCACCTTCATATGCCAACCTGCTCCTGGGCTGGTGGGAGGAAAACATCGTCTTTGGTGAATCAATGGGTGTGGCGGAGGACAAAATTGTGATGTGGCTCCGCTACATCGATGATGTTTTTGTGATCTGGAGGGGTGACGTGGAGAGTTTTAGAGAATATGTGCAAGGACTTAATAATAACAACATTGGCCTCCACTTCACTTTTGAGTAGTGTTGAGCGATATTGCTCGATATCTAAAAATATCGTATCGAAATTGTATCGCCGATAGCACTAAATATCGTCGATATCCGATTTCGATACCGGAAGTCCCATGTAAGTCTATGGGAACAAAATATCGCAACAAAAAAAACCCTTTCTTTCGTTGTAAACTAAA
>JARQOD010000006.1:187211208-187285916 GCA_033576555.1 Oophaga sylvatica
ATTTTAATGTTATCGGCGATACCATTCCGATTCCGATACTTTTGGATATCGGAAAGTATCGCTCAACTCTAGACCTGAGTAGTTTCAGGCTTGTGCTGCAAGTGTGTGCTGAATGTGAGGTGTAGTGACCTTTCTCTACCACTAGGTTTACAAAGCCACACATTTCCCTTATACCTAGGTGAAATGTACACCCCATTCATCACATATTCACTCACTGTCTCACATATCCCCTCCCTCTTCTCCAGACCGGAGGGCTAGTCATCCAGACCGGAGGGCTGGTCAACAATCCAACAGAGACAGTGAACTCTGGACCAGTCATGGCCCTCATCAGCTTCATCCTCACCACTGTCATAGCCAACATCAGTTTTCTCTTCATCTGAAGCATCCGCACTACCCTGTACCCTCCCAGGCCTATACTCTCTGCGGGCCTCGGTATCCTGCACGGTTTCATCTTGACCTTCGGGCCGGGCTCAGATTCAATATAGTGCCTGGCCAAAGTAGTACGACCAGACACATCAGAACACTTCTGCTGACTCTTCCTCAGAAACTCATGTACCTCCTGTCCCTGGTGCACTGACCATGTGTCACCAACTATCACAGAAGGTATAGGGGGTTTTTCACTTTTCTCCAGTTCCCCACTTCAGGCTCTTCTGGCAAGACATGCCCAGAAGCCCCACCGTCCGTCCCACACTCTACTTCCTCAGTCACATCTGGCTCACTGTCAGTGTTATACAATTCATTTTCATTCACATCCTGCTCACTGTCAGGGTTATACAATTCATTTTCATTCACATCTTGATCTGGAACCTTAGTTAACATGTCATCCACAACATTAACTGCACCATCTGGTCCCTCAAGTATGTGACTATGTGACAACCCCAGCACTATACTTCTATATAGTTCAGGTACTAGGAGCTGACTCACGACCTCTCCCTGGACTTCAGTGTCCCTATACAATAGGCTATTGTCCATGGCAGCATGAGGAAACCTCTCCTCAGAGCCAGGCTCCTGGGAAACCTCATTTAGAACAATCATATTTTCCTGTGCGTCTTAAGAGTGGGGTCTCGCCACTGCTCACTATCAAAATTGTCACAGGACACAGGCAAGTCAGGGACACTCGGTTCCCGAGAACCACCATCCTCGTCTCCCAACATCACCTGCAAAGGAATTTCATCACTATCACAGTCATCATTATTATCAACATCATTATCATGACTATGATCAGTATTATCATCACTATCATGATCATCATCATTGTCACTATCAGCATCAGCATCACCATCATGGTCATCATCATTATCATGATCATCATCATCATCATGTAAGTTTAACGGCCCACTAGCACTGTGTTCCGCCCTCGGGACTGCGCACCCTCAGTAGGAGCTTCATCACACTGTCCATCAGAAACATTTCTCCCCCAGAGATCCTTAGACCGGGGAAAGTCATTACCCAATATGACGGGGTGCACCAGGCTCTTCACTACCCCCACTTCATATGAAACCTCCCCGAGTTTAGGGACCAAGTCCACGGCAGTCTCTGGTAGACTTTGGTGTCTCCATGGATGCACACCACACTCAGGTGCTTATCAGGGATGAATTCCCTATCAATCAGGCTGTCACATACGGAAGTCACTGGACTCTCTGAGTCCAAGAGGACCTGTGCTGGGCAGTCATTTACAACCACCGGGGACACCTGTGGTCCAGTCTCTTCGGCTGAGGTGGACACACACACAGGTTCTGCGCAGGGAGAGAGGGACCTGCCAACATCACGGCACATATGCTCCCCTCTAGTGAACAGCCGGTTGCAATTTCACGACATCTCCAACCCTGTCCATCACACTTTTCCACCCACATGTCCCCTCGGGCTGAACCCGCTTATCAGCATACACCATGTCCCCAACAGCTGGAACGCTCTTACTGCGAGAGTTCAGCGTCCGGGAACTCTGAAGTGACGACCTCTCAGACGGCTGGTCACGGAGACAGTCTTTGCTGGCGAAGGCCTTCTCCAACAGGCTGACCAGACGATTGGCGTCCTGGTGGTCTCCTTGTCCGACCTCTGGCTGTACCTCAGCAGGACGTGCTTGGGTGTAGCGGTTCACTATCACCTTTTCATCTCCATAATCAGGCCTGCTGACTGCAGACTCCCAACTGTATCTCCAGTCACGAACTCCCCTGGCACGGGCTGTCACCGTAACACTCAGCCGGGTACGAATCTCCGCTTTCAGCTTGGCATAGTCTTGGCTGTCCTGCTCGCTCAGGTCAGCATAGGCCACCTGGGGCACTCCAATCAGATAGGGTGCGACCATCATGGCCCACTCAGATAGGGGCAGATTCTCCTTCTCTGCCAGTTCCTCAAATCTAGTGAGATATACCTCCACATCATCACGAGGTGTCATCTTTTTCAGGGACCGTCTTACCGCCTTCTTTACAACGGACAAGTCAGGTGCCTTCACAACATTACTCTGGGACGAGGTGCTGAGAGCTGCAATCTGCTCCAACACCCGGTTATTCTCCTGCTGCTGCTGCAGGATTTGCTGCTGGTACTGCTGCATGCACTGCTGGTGCTGCAGCTCCATGGTCCGCTGGGCCTGGACCAGGTACTCAATGAGCTCCTTCATACTGCCGGACTTATCTGTCTCAACCACGGCAGTTTTATGTTGCACATTAACTTGTGCCATTTGTTCAAACAGCGCCTCCATGCTGTCATCCATGCTGTCAGACTTCTCTGTCTTAACAACGGCAGTCTTCACTCAAGACATACACACTCTACAGTCTTTTCCATAAAAAAATTCAGCTCTGCTGTGCAGACACTTTTTTTTTTTTTTTCTTTGCAAAGTCTATTAGGGCTCCTGTCTCTTTAAGACTGCTCCACAGACTTTTCTTTTGCTGCTGCACATTCCACAGTCATTTTCACAACAAGTTCAGCTTTGCTGTGCATACATTTTCTCTCTGCAGACCCTATCAGGGCCACTGTCTCTCCAAGACTGCTCCAAACAGACGTTTCTGCTGACACACTTTTTTTTTTTTTTCTCTGCTGCTATTTCAACAGACTTCACCTTTATTGCTGTCTCTAAGCCTCTGTGCTGCATGCACACTCCAGCACTAACTGTATCAGGCACTGCGCTGCCCCAGCATTCTCCGCCAATTGTGACATTTCCAGGGGGTTTAGCTCTAGGATCGCTGTCTGGGTAGACAGAATGGCATGAAAACAGTTCATTCAGACAGCAGTTCTGGTGCAAAACTGGCCGCAACCAGCTTTATTAAAGTCCACAGCAAACAGATTAAAACAAAGCATAAACAGAAAACCTGGGCTTATCTAGCCTCTAATTACACTTAGATAGATGGCCCTCTCTGTCCGGGACCCAGACTCTACCAGTCTGTGCCCAAAACAACACATATCACATATGTTACCAGTATGGAGCTTCACAGATACTCCTCCTTGTGTCTGAAGGCACCTTCCATGTCCAGACTTGAGAGAGATCCACTCCTATTCAGCCGCTCTTCACACGGATTCGCACTGAGACTACTCCTATGTCCGGGGTCCTTCCTGCACCCAAACTGAGATAGCTCAAACACTCTTGGAGACTGCTTCCTTGTGCCAGGACACCTCTCTGTGTCCAGGCTAAGGACAGCTCTAACACTCTTGGAGACTGCTTCCTTGTGCCAGGACACCTCTCTGTGTCCAGGCTAAAGACAGCTCTAACACTCTTGGAGACTGCTTCCTTGTGCCAGGACACCTCTCTGTGTCCAGGCTAAAGACAGCTCTAACACTCTTGGAGATTGTTTCTTGTGCCAGGACACCTTCCTGTGTCCAGGCTAAACTAGCTCTAAGATTGTGTTTGCAGACACCTACTTCTGGTCTCCTAATTAAGACCTGAGTAGTTTCAGGCTTGTGCTGCAAGTGTGTGCTGAATGTGAGGTGTAGTGACCTTTCTCTACCACTAGGTTTACAAAGCCACACATTTCCCTTATACCTAGGGGAAATGTACACCCCATTCATCACATATTCACTCACTGTCTCACACCTCATAAAGAGACAGTGGTCAGAATTGTAAAAATTGGCCCGTCATTAACGTGCAAACCACCCTTGGGGGTTAAGGGGTTAATATTACAGGAGGATTTATGTAAACTAGAAGCTTGGTCTGATAAATGGCAAATTAGCTTTAATGGGGATAACTGTAAGGTCATGCACTTGGGCAGAAGGTATAAGATGTATAATTATATGCTAAATTGTGAAACAATTGGCAAAACTGTCACTGAAAAAGACCTGGGTGTATGGGTGAATGACAAACTCACATTTTGTCATGTATAGTGTACAGTTCCTATAGCGTCTTGTGCTTGGGTGCGAGGAAAACACAGGAGAAATAGGTTGAAATGAAATGACTTGTATTACTTCATACAAGCATGCTGAAAAGGTCACACAGTTTGCAGGAACAGCGACAGGAGACACAGCAGGCCAGAGTAACTTCAAGCACTACAATAAATCTCCAAAGCAGGTTCAGGATCTCTTCTCTGTACCGTAATTCCTCTGCAAACATGGATTCACCAAACAGCAGGTTTCCAGAGTCCAAAAGTGTTCCAAGGTTCCTAAGTAGGGAATAGCTGGAGTACAAGTCCAAGGTTTCAGGAGTCAGGTCACAGACTGACTGAGGCTTGATTCAGGAGCACTGATTGTTCAGCTGAGGCTGCTTAAGAAGCAAGAGGGAAGAATCAGGGCGGGAACATGAAAACTGGAAACTCCATATCAACTGAGGGCAAGAGCTGCAGAAAGACAGAAAGCAAAATGGCCGACGGAAAACTGAGTTTCAAGGAACATGTCAACAGAGACAAAGAACCTTACATTACTCCCCCCTTAGGGACAACCTCCGGATGACCTCAGACCAGGCTTGTCAGGGTACCTCTGATGAAACTGGCGGAGCAGGCGAGGAGCATTTACATTATTGACTGGTTCCCATTAGTTGTCCTCCACTGGGTAGCCCTGCCATTTAATCAAATATTGCAACTGATTTCTGTACAACCTGGAATCTAGAATCCTTTCCACCATAAATTCTTCCTGACCATCGACTAGCACTGGGTCAGGGCAAGGAGAAGAACGTCCAGGAAACGTATTGGGTGTTGCAGCCTTTAGTAGGGATACATGAAAGACAGGGTGGATTCTCATAGTTCTGGGCAGTTGAAGACGACAAGCAACAGCACTTATAATCTTATTGATCTTATAAGGTCCAATGTACTTATGTCCCAATTTAGACGATGGAATCTTTAATTTAAGATTTCTGGTTGACAGCCAGACCAAATCTCCTACCTTGAAAGCTGGTGCAGGTTTACGAAATTTATCTGCTGCTTTCTTGTACCTTTCCTGAGCCAATTCTAGATTTTCCTTTAGAAGATCCATATTCTTTTGTAAAGAAGTGATTCTTTCAGCCACTGCCGGCAAGGGCGTATCTATGGGAAATCGAGGAAGAATGTTAGGATGATAACCTAGATTGGAGTAAAAAGGAGACTGCTTAGTGGAGGCGCTCTGAGAGTTGTTATAAGAGAACTCAGCCAGTGGAAGTAGATCCACCCAATCATCCTGTAGGTGGCAGATAAAACAGCGGAGATACTGCTCCAGGGTCTGATTGGTTCGTTCTGTCTGTCCATTAGTCTGGGGATGAAAAGCAGAAGAAAGGTTTACTTTAATGTCCAATGCTGCACAGAAATTTTGCCAAAACCTTGAAGTGAATTGCACCTCTCGATCCGAAATGACCTCCTCCGGTACTCCATGTAAGCGAAACACATTCTTAATCATCAAGTCTGATGTCTGTTTTGCAGTGGTAAGCCGACACAAGGGATAAAATGAGCTGCCTTTGTTAGACGGTCAACCACCACTAGAATGGTGTTCTTCCCTTGAGAGGTTGGTAACTCCACAATGAAGTCCATAGAAATGGATCCCCACGGGCGGGACGGGGTGGGAAGAGGTTGCAACAGACCAGTTGGTGAGGAGCGAGGTGTTTTGCATCTTGCACAGACTTCACATGAAGTGACATAGTTTAAGACATCTTTCCTGTAAGTGGGCCACCAAAAGAAACGAGAAAGAAATTCTTGTGTCTTTAGAATTCCCCTATGCCCAGCTATCTTGGAATCATGGATGAGTTGCAATACTCTCAATCTGACTGTTTCAGGTATATACAGACGTTGTCCCTGAATCCACACACCATTCTTAAAGACAAGACTTACGTCCCTTGGGGGTTGAGCCAACAAAGAATCCGCATGGTATGCTTCCTTGATGTCCTTAAGTAGGTCTTGATTATGAATCACTCCCAGGAATCTAGAGTCAGGAAGAATAGTCTTAGGAGGAGTAAGTGGACGTGTCTCTGCTGAATGAATCCTAGAGAGTGCATCAGCCTTTCCATTGCGTGATCCTGGTCTATAAGAAATGACAAAATTAAATTGGTTTAGGAAAAGATTCCAGCGAGCCTGGCGAGGAGTCAGGCACTTAGCCGACCTGATAAATTCAAGGTTACGATGGTCTCTCAGGACGACTATTTGCTGTGCAGCTCCCTGAAGAAGGTGTCTCCATTCCTTGAAGGCGGCAATAATGGCCAACAATTCTCTATTGCCCACATCGTAGTTCCTCTCAGCTGAAGACAACTGCTGGGAAAAGAAGGCACAGGGATGCAAGACATTCTTCTCACCTGTTCTCTGAGAGAGTATAGCTCCAACGGCACAGTCTGAAGCATCCACCTCTATTATGAAGGCAAGCTCGGGGTTGGGATGTACTAAGATAGGTGCGGTGGTAAATTTATCCTTTAAACAGGAAAATGCTTCCTGAGCTTGCGGGGTCCAGGAGAACCTAGACTGTTTCCTGGGTAAGTTGGGTGATAGGTGACACTACCTCAGAAAAATTCTTAATGAAACGTCTATAGAAGTTGGCAAACCCGATGAAACGCTGCACCTCCTTCACATTTCTAGGAATTGGCCAATCCTTGATGGCTTGGGTCTTGCTTCCATCCATACTAATCCCTTGCGTAGATAGTACATACCCCAGAAATTGAATTTCGGTCCTATGGAATTCACATTTTTCAAGTTTGATGTAGAGATGGTTTTGTCTTAGGCGTTCTAAGACCATTCTCACATGTCCATGATGTTCCTCTGTGGAGTTAGAAAAAATTAGAATATCATCCAGATAAATCACCACAAATGTATCTAGGAGATCCATGAAGATATCATTCACGAAGTGTTGGAAAGTGGCTGGGGCGGTACTCAGACCAAAAGGCATAACTAGATATTCAAAGTGTCCATAGCGTGACCTGAAAGCAGTCTTCCATTCATCCCCAGGTCTGATATGGACCAAGTTATAGGCCCCACGGAGATCCAGTTTAGAGAAAACTTTGGCATGCCGCACTCTCTCCAACAACTCAGGGATTAAAGGCAATGGATAACGGTTTCTAATAGTAACCTTATTGAGTTCCCTATAGTCTATGCAGGGTCTCAGAGATCCATCTTTCTTCTTCACAAAGAAGATGGGTGCACCTGCGGGAGATGAAGAGGGGCGTATGAAGCCCTTGGCTAAATTTTCGTCTATATAATCCTTCAAAGCTTTTAGCTTGGGCCCCGCTAGGGGGTAGATCTTACCAAAAGGTATCTCGGCTCCGGGTAATAATTCAATTCGACAATCATATGGACGGTGAGGAGGAAGCTGATCAGCGTTCTTCTTGTCACATAAATCCACATAGTCCTGGTATACAGCTGGTAGTTCAGGGACTGACATGGTTCCTTTAGGAACAGAGCAAGCTGAAACTCCTTGACTCATCTGTTTCTCCGAAAGTGTAATTCCTTGGTCTCCCAGTTAATTGTAGGATTCTGCGCCTGCAGCCATGGTAGCCCTAGAATAATGGGAAAGTGGGGAGAAGAGATAAGCATAAAAGACATTTTCTCCTGATGATCTTTACCCATAAGGACCCTCAAAAGCTCTGTTTCTTGATCCACTGGTCCAGAAGTCAGTAGAGAGCCATCCACAGTCTCCATCTGTACTGGAGTAGCCTTCTTCACTGAACGTATCCCCTGTTTCAGAGCAAAGGAGATATCCATAAAATTTCCACTTGCTCCTGAGTCGATCATAGCAGAGCTAGACACCCAGACTGAGTCAACCCAGAGTTTGATGGAAAGGAAGCAATGAGAATTGTTTCTTTTACAACTCAGCTGGGACACCGCTGAGGAAACTTGAAAAATTGCAGCGTTTATACCGTCATCGTCCCCAGAACTAACAGAGTTTAAGTCCGAGAAATCAAGATCTCTTGCAGCAGATCTCTCTGGAGCCTGAGGCTCGGACATGACAGAGCTCCTCTCGCAACACTCACAGTGAATGACTGCTGCAGTAGTCTTACGAGAACGGCTGGGGCAGTTTATAATGAAGTGCCCTGACTTACCACAGTAGAAACATAGATTTTCCTTTATACGATGTTCTTTGCGTGCATCACTAACCCGTCTTTGTAAAGTGTCCACCTGCATGGGTTCAGGTTCTGGTTCCCTTGTGATCCTACTCAAAGGTTCCTTAGCTGAGGAGGGAGGTAGTAAAAGGTTAGTGCGATTATTTTCGAACCATCTCTCTTGTCTGCGTTCAGTCAGACGAGCATCAATACGGATACAATAGTTAATAAAGTCACCTAACGCAGTGGGAGGGTCGGCACGAGCAAGTTCATCCTTAATCAGTGGAGACAACCCTTTCCGAAAAATAGATTTTTTAGCGGAAGTGTCCCAAGTGGTATCAAGAGCCCATCTCCTGAAATCCAGGGCATATTCGGCTACTGAACGCTTACCTTGGCGCAAAGTTAACATGGCTGCTTCAGCTGTTGCACCTCGATTGGGGTCATCAAACACCTGCCCCATGGCTGAAATAAAAGCATCAAGGTGATTCAAACAATCATCCTCAGTCTCAATCAGAGGGTTTGCCCACATCAAAGCCTTATTGGTAAGCAACATGATTATAGTAAGCACTTTGGATCGTTCAGTGGGAAATTGTGAAGCATGTGCAGAGAAAAATAAATTGCATTGATTAATAAATCCCCTGAATTTCTCACGTTCACCGCCAAAACGAAAAGGAGGTAATTTGGGGATCCCAGAACTCGGGGTTATGGCAGGAGCCTGGGCTCGTTCCTCTAGAGCCTCAATCCTGGCTCGCAATTCCTGGGTAGTCTGTCCAAACACTTGCAAATTATGATTAGTGAGGTCCTGTAGGCTTGCAAAACGGGTTTTTAAAGTCTGTACATCTGAAAGGATTGTATCAGTCACTCCGCAAAGTTCCTTTATACGGGCCTCCATCTTCCAGATCTTTTAAGGCAGAAGTGCTGGAAGGAGAAGAGGAAAGGGAAAAAAAAACAAAAAAAACAAAAACAATAGTGTTTACCTGTGGTAACACTCCAGAGTAAAATTTTAAGGGAATGCGCTCACCTGAAATGGTTGTGAGAAGTCACAACCACTGTCATCACATAAGGTATTAAACGGACATCTGATATCCACAGTCACAGCAGACACGGCTTTCCCAGACCCAGCAGACACTAAACATTGGCTCCTGAATCTTGTCATGTATAGTGTACAGTTCCTATAGCGTCTTGTGCTTGGGTGCGAGGAAAACACAGGAGACATAGGTTGAAATGAAATGACTTGTATTACTTCATACAAGCATGCTGAAAAGGTCACACAGTTTGCAGGAACAGCGACAGGAGACACAGCAGGCCAGAGTAACTTCAAGCACTACAATAAATCTCCAAAGCAGGTTCAGGATCTCTTCTCTGTACCGTAATTCCTCTGCAAACATGGATTCACCAAACAGCAGGTTTCCAGAGTCCAAAAGTGTTCCAAGGTTCCTAAGTAGGGAATAGCTGGAGTACAAGTCCAAGGTTTCAGGAGTCAGGTCACAGACTGACTGAGGCTTGATTCAGGAGCACTGATTGTTCAGCTGAGGCTGCTTAAGAAGCAAGAGGGAAGAATCAGGGCGGGAACATGAAAACTGGAAACTCCATATTAACTGAGGGCAAGAGCTGCAGAAAGACAGAAAGCAAAATGGCCGACGGAAAACTGAGTTTCAAGGAACATGTCAACAGAGACAAACAACCTTACACATTTATTGGCCAGTGTCAGGCAGCTGCTGCAAAGGCAAATAAAATAATGGGATGCATTAAAAGAGGCATAGATGCTCATGAGGAGAACATAATTCTACTCCTATACAAGTCTCTAGTGCGACCACACTTAGAATACTGTGTACAGTTCTGGTCTTCGGTGTATAAGAAAGACATAGCTGAACTAGAGATGGTGCAGAGAAGAGCAACCACAGTTATTAGAGAACTGGGGGGTCTGAAAAACCAAGACAGGTTATTACACTTGGGGTTACTTAGTTTGGAAAAACGAAGGCTTAGGAGTGATCTTATTACAATGTATAAATATATGAGGGGACAGTACAAAGACCTTTCTAATGATCTTTTTACTCTTAGACCTGAGACGGGAGAGGGGGCATCCACTATGTCTGGAGTAAAGAAGGTTTAATAATAATCAAAGAAGCAGATTCTTTACTGTAAGAGCAATGAGACTATGGAACTCTCTGCGGTATGATGTTGTAATGACTGTTTCACTACTAAAATTTAAGAAGAGACTGGATGACTTTCTTGAAAAGTATAATGTTACAGGGTATATATACACGATTTTTTGATAGGGCGTTGATCCATGGAACTAGTCTGATTGCAGTATGTGGAGTTGGGAAGGAAATTTTTGCCCCAATGTGGAGCTTAGTGGTTGCCGTATGTTTTTTTTTTGCCTTCCCTTGGATCAACATGTTAGGTTATGGGTTGAACTAGATGGACTTAAAGTCTCCCTTCAACCTTAAATACTATGTTACTATTTTACTATGAAAGTCAGACATTGATTTCAACCATGCTTCCGCAGAATTTAAAAAAAGATAAAACTCATGAAATAGGCCTGGACAGAAATGATGGTACCACTCAAAATAATGTGACAAAAGGGACATGTTAAATCAAGGTGTGTCCACTAATTAGCATCACAAGTATCTACAATCTTGGAATCAGAGAGTGGGCCTGTACAGAGGGCTACAGATACTCACTGTGCTGTTTGGTGACTTGGTGTGTATCACACTTAACCTGGACCAGAGGAAATGAAGGAAAGAGTTGCCTCAGTAGAATAGAAAGAAAATTATAGACAAACATGTTAAAGGTAAAAGTTATAAGACCATATCCAAGCAGCATGATGTTCCTGTGACTACAGTTGCACATATTATTCAGAAATTTAAGCTCCATGGGACTATAGCCAACCTCCCTGGACGTGGCCGCAGGTGGAAAATTGATGACACATCAAACAGACGGATAAAATGAATGGTAACAAAAGAGCCCAGAAAAACTTCTAAACAGATTAAGGCCTCATACTCACTGGCGCCGAAAACGGATGATAATCAGACGAAAAAAAATCGGATCCAAATCTGACCAATGTTATTCAATAGGTGAATTCTCATTTGCGATTTTTTTCTCATCAGAAATTGGTGTGAGAAAAAAATCGCAGCAAGCTGCGATTTGATGCGATTTTGGGATGATAATCGCCAATGCAAGTCAATGGGTGCGATTAAAAAAAGCACAGCACTCGCACCATGCAAGTGCTGTCCGATTTATACGCACCAGTCTCCTTTGAAAAGCCGGCAATTCATCCCCGGCTACTGTAAAATCACACGGACAGCTCACAAAACACTAGATACATACACATAGAATACATATATATATATATATACATGTCATTGTAACACATACATATATATATATTTATAGTTCATACACTTCAATTCAATTGCCGGCTTTTGTGAAATCACAGAAACCGACATGAAATGATACATTGTTTACACACAGTTAACCATGTAATTGCATGTATTTTGATATATGGTTTTAACTTACAATTACATAAGTGTATTTGTGCAAAATTTCAGACATGTAGGGGTTAATTAAAGGTGTAAATTCGTTGAAAAAAAATGCGTGGGCTCCCGCTGTATTTTCTCCACCAGACAGACAAGGCAAGCGAGTGGGGGCAGATAATAATAGCCTAGGGAGGGTACATTTTTTTTGTGCCCCCCCTGGCTACTAACATCTGCCCCCAGACACCCCAGAAAGGGCAAATCTCTAATTAGATTTGCCCTTTCTGGCACTTTGCCTGTCTATTCCCATTGCCCTGTAGCGGTGGCGAATGGGTTAATAAGGGGTTAAAGCCACCTTGCAATTGAAAGGTGACTGTAAGCCAGCTTAATAATTGAGAGCTGTCAATTAGACAACTATCAATTATTAATCCTATTGTATGAAAGAAAAATCAAACACACACAGTTTAATAAAAAAGAAGTTTAATGAAATAATCACACAGTTTTTGACCATATTTTATTTTCCTGCTAAAACCATTTCCTGTAATAAAAATAAAATAAAAAAGCAAAATTATTCTTACCAATCCGATGCACAGTCAGGTCCCACGGTGTAATCCATCAGAAAGGGTTAACAGGTTACAGCTCGCAGAGAGCTAATGCTGTCTCCTAGCTGTAACCCCCTGAATAATAACTTACTCTCCCAGCGAAAGGAGAGGAAGAGATTAATGAATGGAGCTTAATTGATTTATTGCCACTTTCATTTCAGTGACCTGACCTAAAGTGAAAGTGGGACACAATCAATTAAGCTTCATTCATTAATCACATCCTCTCCTGTCGGCAGGAGATAAGCTCATTCATTCAGGAGCTATCAGCTGAGCACGCAGCATTACTTGCGCTGCTTAGCTGATTGCTAGTTAACCCTTTGTGAAGGATTACATCGTGGGACGTGACAGATCGCCAGATAGGTAAGAATAATGTTGTTTTATTATTTTATATTTATTTTAGGAGATCAAGGGCTTCGCACGGATTAAGAGTAAAATAAAAGATGGTCAAAAAAATGTGTTTTTATTTCATTAAAATTATTTATTCTTACAGTGTGTGTGTTTTTTTATTTACTTCAATAGGATTAATAATTGATAGTTGTCTAATTGACAGCTCTCAATTATTAACCTGGCTTAAAGTGACCTTTCAATAGCAAGGTGGCTTTAACCCCTTATTAACCCATTCGCCACCGCTACAGGGCAATGGGAATAGACGGGCAAAGTGCCAGAAAGGGCAAATCTAATTAGAGATTTGCCCTTTCTGGGGTGTCTGGGGCAGATGTTAGTAGCCAGGGGGGCACAAAAAAATGTACCCTCCCTAGGCTGTTATTATTTGCCCCCACTCGCTTGCTTTGTCTGTCTGGTGGAGAAAATACAGCGGGAGCCCACGCATTTTTTTTCAACTAATTTACACCTTTAATTAACCCCTACATGTCTGAAATTTTGCACACATACACTTATGTAATTGTAAGTTAAAAACATATATCAAAATACATGAAATGACATGGTTAACTGTGTCTAAACAATGTATCATTTCATGTCGGCTTTTGTGATTTCACAAAAGCCGGCAATTGAATTAGCGGCTATTACAGTATGTAGAAGTGTATGAACTATAAATATATATATATAGAAAACTAGATCTGAACTGAAAAAGTAAGTTAATGTGTATGCAAAATGTAAATGCATATTAACACATGACCATTACACAGAAAAACAGGCACAAAAAAACAAATATCCAAAAATGAAATAAAAAATCTTTTTGCAAAAATGCATGAAGGTAGTAATAATCATAAGGGTATTTAGTAAACATAATTTTGATCAAAATAATGTACAAGCCATCCCGCCACGTCAAGGCAACCCTCTGTGGGACAGTCCTACTCTAATATTGAAAACCTTTCCACTTGTCAAGTGACTTAAATGTGAACAAGGGCAGAGGGACTGAACCCACCAGTTGAAGCTCTGGCCAGACAGGATGGATTTTCTCAACTCAGAAAACAGGGCGGTCACACCCTTATATGCACGGAATGCACTATGAACTACATAGAAAACTAGATCTGAACTGAAAAAGTAAGTTAATGTGTATGCAAAATGTAAATGCATATTAACACATGACCATTACACAGAAAAACAGGCACAAAAAAACAAATATCCAAAAATGAAATAAAAAATCTTTTTGCAAAAATGCATGAAGGTAGTAATAATCATAAGGGTATTTAGTAAACATAATTTTGATCAAAATAATGTACAAGCCATCCCGCCACGTCAAGGCAACCCTCTGTGGGACAGTCCTACTCTAATATTGAAAACCTTTCCACTTGTCAAGTGACTTAAATGTGCCTGTTTTTCTGTGTAATGGTCATGTGTTAATATGCATTTACATTTTGCATACACATTAACTTACTTTTTCAGTTCAGATCTAGTTTTCTATGTAGTTCATAGTGCATTCCGTGCATATAAGGGTGTGACCGCCCTGTTTTCTGAGTTGAGAAAATCCATCCTGTCTGGCCAGAGCTTCAACTGGTGGGTTCAGTCCCTCTGCCCTTGTTCACATTTAAGTCACTTGACAAGTGGAAAGGTTTTCAATATTAGAGTAGGACTGTCCCACAGAGGGTTGCCTTGACGTGGCGGGATGGCTTGTACATTATTTTGATCAAAATTATGTTTACTAAATACCCTTATGATTATTACTACCTTCATGCATTTTTGCAAAAAGATTTTTTATTTCATTTTTGGATATTTGTTTTTTTGTGCCTGTTTTTCTGTGTAATGGTCATGTGTTAATATGCATTTACATTTTGCATACACATTAACTTACTTTTTCAGTTCAGATCTAGTTTTCTATGTAGTTCATAGTGCATTCCGTGCATATAAGGGTGTGACCGCCCTGTTTTCTGAGTTGAGAAAATCCATCCTGTCTGGCCAGAGCTTCAACTGGTGGGTTCAGTCCCTCTGCCCTTGTTCACATTTAAGTCACTTGACAAGTGGAAAGGTTTTCAATATTAGCGTAGGACTGTCCCACAGAGGGTTGCCTTGACGTGGCGGGATGGCTTGTACATTATTTTGATCAAAATTATGTTTACTAAATACCCTTATGATTATTACTACCTTCATGCATTTTTGCAAAAAGATTTTTTATTTCATTTTTGGATATTTGTTTTTTTGTGCCTGTTTTTAAATATATATATATGTATGTGTCACAATGACATGTATATATATATATATATATATGTATTCTATGTGTGTATATGTATTGTTTCTATTCTTTATTAAAGCTGTCAGTGTGATTTTACAGTATAGCCAGGGATGAATTAGCGGCTATTATACTATGTCGAAGTGTATGACCTATATATTATATATATATATATATATATATTATATATATATATATATATATATATATTTTTTATTTGGTGTAATGACCCCTGATGCAGCTAGGGGGCACTGTGTATGGCCCTCGGGATATGCATGGAGGCATGTGATGGATGGACGTTATGTATCGCAGAGGTGGGTGGCCCTGTGATGGAAGCCTGAGCATGTTTTGTTCAGCAGATCTACTGCTGAGAGTTTTGATATACATTGGGAGGCTTCCAGGTGACTTGGAGAGCTGGGAGGGTCCAGTCACCTACAAACCCACCCAAGGGGTATGTGTCTGAATACCCAAGATAAAGCCTGTAGTTGTTTATGTGTATCAAAAGGACCTGTGGTGAGGTCATAACCATGTGATCCTGACCTCACTTGTGGGCGGAGTTACGGCTATGCAACTGAGTGTGCTTGGCACCTGTTAGAGAGTGTGTGGGAGTCTGCCAGTGTGGACAGACTTCCATGTGTCCACGAGGGACATTACAGAGAGGTCTCTGTGTAGGAATGGAGAAGCCTTCCTGTATCTGTGTTTGTAGAGATCTTAAGAAGCTTTACTGAAGACTTGTACTATATGTTGCTTTATGGTTTATGAAGCAATAAACCTAAGGACTTTTTGCATAAGAAAGTGTCTCCTGATTTACCTCTGAAGCAGCCGAGTGAGTGAAACCTTACAATTGGTGGATGGAATGCTGGCAGCGACCCAAGGAGCACATGTTCCAGGACTGGGAATCAGGAACCAGAGAAGGAACGGACGGTCTGTGAAAACCGTGAGTGTGACCAGTGGTCACGAATAAACTGTGCATTGATGTTTATGTGGTGCCTCTGAAGATATGAGGTATCTGAAGAAACTGTTAAGCAGTGGTGACAGACAGGAGTCTGTGTTATGTGACCGGGGTCATTGAGAAGTAAGCAAAAAGCATGCTGAGAGGATACCTCAGAGGAGATGTCCGGAAACCTGCATGGCCAACAGGTAACAGACAGGAGTCTGTGGTGTACTGACGGGTCAGTGAGACTGTTTTTTCCTTTGTGGGATGCCTCTCTGAGAGAGGAGGTGTCCGGAAATCTCTGTGGCCAAGAGTGACAGACAGGAGTCTGTGGTGTGCTGACGGGTCAGTGAGAAAGACTGTAATTTTGTGTTTGCTGGGTACCTCTGAGGCTGAGGTCTCCAGGAACCTGTGTGGCTGATGCCAACAGGGGACGGTCTTGACAACCGTGCTAGGCTGGTCGGGATCAGTGAGAAGAATCAGTGAGAAAGTATTTTTTTTTTGGTGTTTTTTTCTCTGGAACATGTGTTAGGTGTTTGCTGTGGCTCGGAGGAGTCATGAAGGTGACAAGCGACTGGCTGTGACTCGTGGGGTCACGAAGGTGACAAGCGGCAAGACAGCGCAGCGTGCAGAGACTTATGGTAGCAGGAGCTACAGTGACTTGCAGCAAGAGGTTCTGCAGCAGCAAGAGCTGCAGTGGCAGCAGCGGCTTGTGCGCGGTAGCCGGAGGTGCTGGCGGAAGGTGACAGTACCAGCAGGAGCTGGGGAGGTACCATAAGGACATCAGAGGTCCAGAGTGGGTGACCTCTTAAAGGAACAGTACCAGCCCAAAGAGACATAAGGGTCTGTGCGAACTGGGGTCTGGTAGAGCCGTGGGGGGAGTCCACGGTGTATAACCCAAGGAGGGGTGATGGCCCAAAATGGGGCAGAGTCCCAAAAGGGGGTGGCAACCCAAAAGGTGATGGTGGCCCAAAAGAGGGCGGAGTCCCAAAAGGGGGCGGTTGGCAAAAAAGGGGTGGAGGATTCCAATGTTAAAGGGGAGGTCCAGACAAACTGTTGCCAGGGGCAAATATGTTATATGTGTCCAGTCTGCCTTAGGAACTATCCGCCCGGCACACTACTACGGGGGTGTACCCTGCAGATACACCATGAAGAGGTGGTGGGTCTGGTCGACTCGGGGAGTCCGGTGACTCTAGTGAGGGTTGCACCTGATGGGTTTCAAATACCTGGAAGAAAGGTCGGGGTCACCTGTATCCATGGGGACACAAAGGTTTATTCAGTGGCCAGGGTAATCTTTGAGACAGGCTGGGACATTGCAGGACAGGATGTCGCTATAATCCCTAATTTGTCGTGTCCAGTGGTCATAGGTCGGGACTCTAAACTGTTCTCTGGCTTGTGGGACAGGGGAGTTCCTTTACAGCAGGAGGGAGGCCTCTCTACTGTTGGGGTGGCAGACATTGGGACAGTGACACCTCCCAAAACTGACGAGTCAGACGGTGACACAGGAGGAAAGGATGCGTCTGCCCGACGTACTGACATGATGTCCCCTGAAATGTATGACAACAGAACCCATGACGATGTGGTAGTTAAGACCTCTAGAACGGACACCCGGTTAGAGGGTAACGGGAGGGGCCCCGAGAGTGACTCCTGTGCAGACTGGACTCGACCGCAAGGGAAAGCGAGTGCAGTAACGTGGAGCCGAGTAAAAATGGCCGATCTTCCTCTCGCCGCAGGGGCCGTGGAAAGGCGGGACAGGCTACATCCTCTAAGAAGCAAAATGATGAGGAAGAGTCAGGGTCAGGTACCGGTCAGGTGACTGTCCTTAATGAGGAGATAGAGCTGTGTAAAGAAACAGTGAAAGAGGCAGTCGAGAAGGAAAGGGTCCTGAGACGAATGATTGAGCACAAAGTGGAGGAGCTGGAGAAGGAAGTCTCTAAGCTCAGAGATCGTCTGTCAGCGTGTAAGAGTATGAACAAGGCTCTATGGAGAGATATGGAGGTGCTCAGAGAGGCCCAGGAGAAGCATCAGCAGGAGCTTCTCCGGAGGGAGGATGAGTGTCGCGGCTTGGCAGAGGAGCGAGATAAAGTTCTCCGTAAGCTCAAGATGGAGAAAGAGACTAATGCCCAGCTCCAGAAATCCACGGTAGACGAAGTACAGCAAGCGAAGTGCCATGCAGATGGCCACACAAGAAATGCTGAGGTCTTGGAGAACTGCGCTGATGCTCAGGATGAGGAGGTCCAACCGCATGTTCAGGAAAAGGAGACATCGCTTTTCAAGTGTATAATAGAGGTACCCGAAGACATGCAAGAAGCTTGTGCCAGTAAGGATGTACATGAGGCCTTTAGAAAAGCGGTAGAAGCATGTAGTGTGAACTGGGTGCCAGAGATGAAACAGTTGGTCATACTGTCGACTAAGGAAGTCACGATGAAGCGGGTGGCTATCCTGAGGGACATGCACCTACATTGTCTCCGCACGAAGCAAATGATCCTAGTGAGAAATCACGAAGCCACTCGACGGTTGGAGAAAGCAAAAAAGGTTCAAAGTCAGCTTGGATTGATGGAAGACATCATTCAAGTGCCCAGAGGTCTGGTGAAGAAAGTCATCGGAAGACTGGGGAAAGTGATGCAGGAGATGGTGAATAGGTCCGGTGTGACGAGAGTCTGGATTCCTGCTGATGACGAAGTCCAGGTCAGGGGTGAAGACGGGATGGTTCCGTTCCTCGTTGTCGGATCCAGGGAGAGCCTTGGGAATATCCGGATGCTCCTGGAGTATCGTGTGTCATACCTGAGAGAAGTAGAGCAGCTACGACTTGAGAGGGACCAGGTCAACAGAAACCTGCAGGAAATGGAAAGAAGATGGCCTTCACCTTCAACCCGTGGTATTGAGAGGAGAAGAGGTTCGCTTTAGACTACAAGTCCTCAAGCTGGAGCTAATACAGGAAATGGGTCGCCTGATGGAAGAGGTAGAAGTAGCGATGCCTCAGTTAGCCCAGTGATGAGTGTCCTAAGCAGAAGAACCTGTAGTAGACAAAATGAAAAGGACTCAGACCAGACAGGACGTATGAGTGCAAGAGAATTGCGACGCTGTACTGACCGCTGGGGATGCGGGTGGTCTGACAGGGGGGCGTCCGCAACAGATGTGACAGAGTTGGAGGACAGACGCCTACCAAAGAGATTAGTAGCAGGGTCCGACTTAGAGAGACGGTTTGACTGGCAGAGACGACCGAGAAGGATCTCTGGTCGGGTAAAAAGTGTTCAACCCCACAAGTTTGAACAGAGGGGGGAGGTATGTGGTGTAATGACCCCTGATGCAGCTAGGGGGCACTGTGTATGGCCCTCGGGATATGCATGGAGGCATGTGATGGATGGGACGTTATGTATCGCAGAGGTGGGTGGCCCTGTGATGGAAGCCTGAGCATGTTTTGTTCAGCAGATCTACTGCTGAGAGTTTTGATATACATTGGGAGGCTTCCAGGTGACTTGGAGAGCTGGGCGGGTCCAGTCACCTACAAACCCACCCAGGGGTATGTGTCTGAATACCCAAGATAAAGCCTGTAGTTGTTTATGTGTATCAAAAGGACCTGTGGTGAGGTCATAACCATGTGATCCTGACCTCACTTGTGGGCGGAGTTACGGCTATGTAACTGAGTGTGCTTGGCACCTGTTAGAGAGTGTGTGGGAGTCTGCCAGTGTGGACAGACTTCCATGTGTCCACGAGGGACATTACAGAGAGGTCTCTGTGTAGGAATGGAGAAGCCTTCCTGTATCTGTGTTTGTAGAGATCTTAAGAAGCTTTACTGAAGACTTGTACTATATGTTGCTTTATGGTTTATGAAGCAATAAACCTAAGGACTTTTTGCATAAGAAAGTGTCTCCTGATTTACCTCTGAAGCAGCCGAGTGAGTGAAACCTTACAATAATTATTTGCTTTTTGTGTACATTTTTTTTTGACAATGTGATTTTTACATGACTTTTTACATAGAGATAACTGATCTATGTAAAACTTCATGTTAAAATCGCATTGCATACAGATGGAAAACTGATGGAAAACTGATGGAAAACGCATGGTGCAATTTAAAATCGCATCAAAATCGCATGCCTTTTTACAACAAATGTACCGTTTTTTTCCTGCAGAAAACGGACCGATTTTTTTCCAGCCAGTGAGTATGAGCCCTAAGAGTGAACTTCAAGCTCAAAAAACATCAGTGTCAGATTACACCATACGTCGTTGTATGAGCCAAAGTGGACTTCATGGGAGACAACCAAGGAGGACACCATTGTTGAAAAAAAAACATAAAAAAGCTAGACTAGAATTTGCCAAACTACATGTTGACAAGCCAAAATGCTTCTGGGAGAATGTCCTATGGACTGATGAGACAAAAATGGAACTTTATGGCAAGGCACATCAGCTCTATGTTTATAAGATAGAAAAATGAAGCATATCAAGAAAAGAACACTGTCCCTACTGTGAAACATGGAGGAGGCTCTGTTATGTCCTGGAGCTGCTTTGCTGCATCTGGCACAGAGTGTATAGAATCTGTTATGTTTCGGTAGCTGAGGAGAAAATGCAAAAAAAAGCCAAAGTAGTAATACACCAGAGAGGCTGGAAACTATTGGATTGCAGTACACTAAACTAACCGCCACACTAGAAGTAGCCGTGGAGCGTACCTACGGTATCCTAGACGCCTCGTCACAGCTGGAGAGATAACTACACCTAAAGGCAGAAAGATGAAAGCTATCTGCCCCGGAGCAGAATCCCCAAAAAAATAGGAAGCCCCCAAACATGTAATGGCTGTTAGACAAGAAGAAAACACGAACACAGACAAAAAATAGAATGAGCAAACGCTGGGGCCCAATCTGTCTAGATAGAAAAGTATAGGAAAGAATTCTGACTGCAACCCAAAAAAACCCTGACAAAAATATCAACACTTCTGATTACCAAAAACCCTGAGATCACACGATCTCTACCACCTAAATCAGATCTCTGGTGTAACTCACAACAACTAAGCAAATAAAAAGTGACAAAGGAACAAAGCAAAAGTGCAAACACAAAATGAGCACAATTGCAGCGCCAGACCCCAAAAGGGGACCAGGCTGCAGTCCACTCCAAGCAGCAAACCAGCAGTGAAAATCCAACAGAGGAAAAAAAACAACAAAACACTTATCTGAAAGAGAGCAGGAAAGCAAGCTGTGCTCCAAGCAAGACCAGGAGGAACAATTGATTACCGGCAAGGCTGATGGGAACTCAGGTCACTTATATCATATCATTCAGAGCCAGCTGAAGGCCATTCAGTAATTAGTTCATTACCCTCAGCAACCACCGGAGGGAGCCCCAGCTCAGAAGTCGTCTCCAGCGTATTCACAACAGTACCCCCCCTTGAGGAGGGGTCACTGAACCATCAACTGTGCAACCAGGCCGATCAGGATGAGCTCGATGATAGGCACGGATAAGTCTCCCAGCATGGATGTCCGAAGCAAACACCCAAGAATTGTCCTCCTGACCATAACCTCTCCACTTAACCAAATACTGGCGTTTCCGTCTAGCAAAACGAGAATCCAATATTTTCTCAACCACATACTTCAAATTGACCTCAACCAAAACAGGGTCGGGAGGCGCTGCCATAGGAACCACTGGCTCGACAAACCTCTTCAATAAGGACTTGTGGAACACGTTATGGATCTTAAATGTCCCTGGAAGAAGCAAATGGAAGGAAACCGGATTAGTAATTTCCATGATCTTATAAGATCCAAAGAACCATGGCTTAAATTTTGGAGTGCAACCTTCATAGGGATATTCCTTGAGGAGAACCAAACCAAGTCCCCCACTTCAAAACGAGGACCATCAGTCCTATGCCGGTTGGCAAAACCGCTGGGCCTTCTGCTGAGAGAGAGACAACCTCTCCACCACCTGGTCCCAAATCTGCTGCATACGCTGCACAATAGAGTCAACCCCCGGACAGACAGAAGCCTCCGTTGTTATGAATGTGCTAGAGATGGTTTCTGAGCAGAGGCTCCCTCTGGTGGTTACAGACAGTACTGAACCGTTCAGTGAAGAATGGCAATCTGGGTTCACTGACTGGTCTTTTAAGGAGGTTCCCTCCGATGATGGTTGCCGGTGATCAATTGTTCTTGTCTCAATTGTGGTTCCTGGTATATTTGGAAGATTGCTGGAGTCTTGCCTGCATCTCCTGCTTTTAGATAAGATATTTTTTGCTTTTCTTTTTGTGCTTGCTTTTTGCATTGTTTTCTGCACTTTTGTGGAGGTCAGCCAGGTCCCCTCCTGGGGCCTGAGCTCCTCACAGTTTATCTGCAGCCACTGTTGTTTGCTCATTTGCTTTTTCCTGTTTTTTCAGCGGCTGCAGCTTGGTTTTGTTCACACTGAGATCTGATTTAGCGGGTGGCAAGATCGTGTGATCTCAGTATTTTTGTAATCAGAATTGTTGGATTTTTGTAGGGTTTTCTGGGTTGCAGAAAGTAATCTCTCCTTTCCTATCCTATTTAGTCAGCTTGTGGCCCCAGCGTTTGCTCAATCTATTTTCTGCCTATGTTTGTGTTTTCATCTTGTCTAACCACCATTATATGTTTGGGGGCTTCCTATTTTCTTTGGGGATCTGCTCCGGGGCAGATAGCTTTCATCTTTCTGCCTTTAGGTGTAGTTATCTCTCAGGCTGTGACGAGCGTCTAGGATCAACGTAGGAACACTCCACGGCTACCTCTAGTTGTGTCGTTAGTTTAGGAATCTGCAACCCATCAGTTACCAACATCTCAGGTGTTCTGCTGCCCTGCTGTTGTTCCTGTCCTCCTCAGCTACTGAAACACAACAGTATCACCGGCCATAACTGAAAATTATATGGTACTCACAGAAGGGAAAAATAGTGTGGAAAGAAAAAAGTTGTCAGAGTTGTCAGAGATTTTTTTTTTCTGTCTGTTGCATTTTTTCCCTCTTTTTCCCTGGGTGCTGTGGAGGATTTTTTTTTCTTTCAACGGAGTTTGCACAGTTGTCTGGCCGTGTGGATCATCTTGCCACTGAGGTACGGAGTATTGCTACCTATCTTGCTAGGTTGTCGGTTGTGGAACCTAGGATTCCCATGCCAGATTTGTTTTTGGGGGATCGGGCTAAATTTCTGAATTTCAAAAATAACTGTAAGTTGTTTTTTGCCTTAAAGCCTAAGTCCTCAGGTAACGCAGCACAGCGGGTTCAAATTGTCATCTCTCTCCTGCGTGGCGATCCTCAGGATTGGACTTTTTCCCTGACACCTGGGATCCTGTTTTGAATGATATTGATGCAATTTTTCTGGCTCTGGGGTTATTGTACAATGAACCTAATGTCACTGATCAAGCTGAAAAAACCTTGTTGGCATTAAATCAGGGTCTTGAAGAAGCTGAGTTGTACTGTCAGAAATTCCGAAAGTGGGCAGTCCTGACCAAATGGAATGATGATGATTTGGCAGACCTTTTTCGGAAGGGGCTGTCAGAGAATGTAAAGGATGTTATGGTGGGATTCCCTGCTCTCTCTGGTCTCAATGATTCTATGTCGTTGGCTATTCAAATTGACAGACGCTTGCGTGAGTGCAGAGATATGCGTGAGATAGTGTTGCCTTGTGAGCCAGCTTCTGAGCCCATGCAGTGTGATGGAGTGACTTCTGGGGCACAGCGTCATGAGTTTCGAAAGCGCAATGGGTTATGTTTCTACTGTGGTGATGCCTCTCATGCTATTTCAGTCTGCCCTAAGCGGGGAAGACGTTTTGCACGCTCAGTTGTCTTGGGTAGTGTTCAGACTAAATTTCTGTTGACTGTTACCCTGATTTGCTCCCTGTCCACATTTTCTGCTCAGGCTTTTGTTGATTCCGGAGCAGCTATTAACCTGATGGATTTTGACTTTACCAAACGTTGTGGGTTTCCTATGATACCCCTGCGGAAGTCTATTCCCCTACTGGGCATTGATTCTACCCCTTTGGCGGAGAATAAACCCCAGTTTTCTACTCAGGTGTTAATGAGGGTTGAACCAGATCATCAGGAGACTTGCAAATTTCTGGTGCTGTATAATCTGCATGACATTATTGTACTAGGTTTCCCTTGGTTACAGTCTCATAATCCTGTTTTGGATTGGAAATCTGTGTCTGTGACCAGTTGGGGCTGCCAATGTGTTAATGCCGACACTCCTGTTTTTTCTGCCTCTCCCAAGTTTTAGGATGTTCCTGACTTTTTGACTGATTTTTCGGATGTATTTAGTGAAAGTAAATCTGCATCTTTGCCCCCTCACAGGAGCTACGATTGCGCTATTGAATTAGTGCCTGGTGGTAAATTTCCTAAAGGTCGCCTTTTTAACTTGTCTGTACCTGAACACGATGCTATGCGATCTTATATCAAGGAGTCATTGGAGAAGGGTCATATCAGACCATCCTCTTCACCCTTGGGTGCCGGTTTTTTCTTTGTGGCCAAAAAGGATGGTTCATTGAGGCCGTGTATTGATTATCGTCTCTTGAATAAGATCACTGTGAAGTATCAATATCCGTTACCCTTGATTTCTGACCTGTTTTCCAGGGTGAAAAGTGCTAGTTGGTTTACCAAGCTTGACCTCAGGGGGGCGTATAACCTTATTCGCATTAAGCACGGGATGAATGGAAGACGGCATTTAATACCCCAGAGGGCATTTTGAGTACCTAGTGATGCCCTTTGGGCTCACTAATGCTCCTTCCGTCTTCCAATCCTTCATGAATGATATTTTCAGGGATTTTGTGGATAAATTTCTGATTGTTTATTTGGATGATATCTTGATTTTTTCCAATGACTGGGACTCTCATGTGAAACATGATCGGACTGTGTTCCAGATTTTGAGAGAGAATGCACTGTATGTGAAGGGATCAAAGTGTCTTTTTGGGGTACAGAAGGTCTCATTTCTGGGATTCATTTTGTCTCCGTCTGTTATTGAAATGGACCCGGTCAAGGTTCAGGCCATCTGTGATTGGGTCCAACCTACTTCATTACAGGCTCTTCAGAGATTTTTGCGTTTTGCCAATTTTTATCGTAATTTTATTGGTAATTTCTCCGGTATTGTTAAACCATTGACTGATTTGACCAAAAAGGGTTCTGATGTGGTGAATTGGCCTCCTGAGTAGTGTTGAGCGATACGATAATGCAAATATCGGCTATCGGCCGATATTAGCTCTATCGGCCTTTCGATAATTCGTTTCGATATTTTCGTCTTATCGAATACCGGAATCGGATTTGTCACTGTCACTGTGAGTGTCCGTCGGTCGGGTCTGTCAGGAGTCAGCGGCACTTACCTGGCAGAAGATCTCCGGCGGTCACGTCCTGGACTGCTTGATGGCCGCCATTATCTTCTCCCTGGCGGTCACATGCAGTTTTTCGCGATAACTGCAGTGACTGCAGGGTAATCCCGGCCGTAAACCAGTCCGATGACGTCACCGCCGGGGAAGCAGGTAATCAGCTGTGCTGCGCCGGGATTCTGATGTAGCAGAGCTGGATCGTCGTGGGACATTCGTTACTATGGACTGCGTCGGTCAGGTGGTATACTTTTTTTTTTTTTCATTTTTTTACAGGAGATCGATGGCGTCGCAGGATGAGACTGTAATAAAAGTAATGAAAACTGTGTTTTTTTTTTTTTTTATTAAATTAAAAAACTTTTTTATAAACATTCACCCGTCCGAGTACATAAACAATTTAACTATTTATCAACAATTTAACTTTTTACATACAGGGACCCTGTCCGGGTTATTTATAATTCTTTGGCAGGGGTGTTCCAGGTACCACCTGGTACTCTTCTGATGCTTGCCAAACATCCGAGGCACCAAGGACCACCAGGACCTGATGACGTCGTGTGGCCTGTACAGTCAAGTCGTGACCCGCTATCTGGGTCTGTGTGGCCACCTCTTTCATCTCCCTCCGGGTCTGGAACCCTATGTCCCGGACTGAACGAACCCCAGGGGGCCTAACAGGCGCCGGGTACGGGCCAGCTATACTTATCATGTCCATAGCTGGGTCTGCTGAGGAGACCACTGAGGGAGGCTTGGGAGATTTACGGCGTGGGGTGGGCACTTTTGCAGAGGCCTGGATGTGGGAGGCTGAAGGCTCCGAGGGTCTCACAGGTTCCTGACACACTGGGGAGTAGGGGTCGCACCTGGTAACATTTAGGGCGTACCATCCATTGTAACCCCAGTGTCGGGTGTAAGTCACCAAGTCTCCTGGCAACAGGTCCCTCCCCGGGTGTCCTTCTGGGAGGTGAGCCTCCACGTCCCGCCGGTTCACAAAGACTTCTAAATAAAGTCCAGGCTCCTTGATGAAGCCCCAACCGCCTTTCAATTTAAAGCTCCGTACTGCACCCTTACGCCGCGGCTCACACAGGGTTCCTTTATCCTTTCTCATCCGGTCCTTATCTGCCCGGTCCTTCTCCAGGTTACGTTGCCGAAGTTTTAGGGTTTCTCGCTGCTCCCTTTGTCGCTCTGCTTCCCGCTCCCAACGTCTCCACTCTTCCTCCTGACGCCGGTTGTAATTCTCCTCCACCAGTTGCTCCATTTCTCCACCACTCCACTGCAGCTTACAGTGTCCGGTTTGCGGCAGCTCTCCTGGCGCCCCCCAGTCCTGGCGGCACTCCCCTGCGGAGGAAGCAGACGGCTCTAAATCAGATGACAGTCGGGGCTCCGGTACAGGCAGGTAGTGCTCTGGTGCCTGCGCGGCCTCCTCCAGGAGGACGGGTGTCGCTTCTTCTGTCTCAGTGACGGGGGCAGACAGCGGGATCTGGGGTGCTGACGGTGCTGCGGTTTTTGCAGGAACGGGTGCCTCCACTGCGACAACGTCAACCGGATCACATTGCAAGGACTCCTCTACTAGAACGGGTGCCTCACCTTCCGGTACAGACACTTCAGGTAAGAGGGATTGGCGCCGCTCCAATTGTAGTTTTAGGGCACGCCAGCTCGCTTCCATCCTGGCGACCTCCTCCCGGTGCCGGGCCAGGCCTCTTAGGGTATCCGCCGCTTCTTGCAGCGTAGGAGGGTTTCCAGGCCGGGTGCCCAACGGTGGTTCCGTGGCGATCGGGTCGCTTCCGTGGGGGAGAGCTCTGACTGCTCCATCCCTTCACACTTCTGCTCGTGTCCATTAGCCATCTCTGCCAAGTCACATGTGTCATTAGCATCTGGAGAGGGCCCCTCTTTTGTAGGGAGGCGGGACCTTCGTGTTAGTTTCCACACACTGAGGAGGATGAGGAGGCGGAACTGAAGAGCTGTGGGGCACGATCTTACATTGCAGTACCATTTAGAGCCATCGTTTTCGCGTCACTGAGTGAGTGTACAGTACACCCATGAAGAGCACGCCCTTCTTCTTCACCAGTGCCTCGTCGTGACGCAGATATGGCGGAAAAATGGCAAATACATTCTCTGATGATTTTAGCAATTCTCAAGCACAAAACCAGTTCAATTCAGGCACACAGGACTCGCTTATAGCGAGCTACAGAATCCTGTTTGTGACGCCCAAGTTGAGTCGCACAGAGCCAGAGGTTTTGGGGGTACTCGGCACCGAGCCCGTTGACTTCTATGGGGTATGTCACGGCTTTACCCGGCAATTGAATCAGAGTCTATTTTACTATGTAGAAGTGTATAAACTATAAATATATGTATATATATGTCACAATGACATGTATTATATATATATATATATATATATGTATTCTATGTGTGTATTTTGTGTTTACAACGTAAGAAAGGGTTTTTTTTGTTGCGATATTTTGTTCCCATAGACTTACATGGGACTTCCGCTATCGAAATCGGATATCGACGATATTTAGTGCTATCGGCGATACAATTTCGATACGATATTTTTAGATATCGAGCAATATCGCTCAACACTACTCCTGAGGCAGTCTCTGCGTTTCAGGAACTTAAGCAGAGATTCACTTCTGCTCCTGTTCTACGGCAGCCTAATGTTTCTCTACCGTTTCAAGTGGAGGTTGATGCCTCTGAAATTGGGGCAGGTGCCATTTTGTCCCAAAGAGATCCAGAGACCTCTAAGAGTAACTCTTGTGCCTTTTCTCTCTAAAATTTTCTCTAACTGAACGTAATTATGAAGTGGGTAATCGGGAGTTCTTGGCTATGAAGTGAGCCTTTGAAGAGTGGAGACATTGGCTGGAAGGAGTCAAACATCAGGTGATGGTCCTCACGGACCATAAGAATCTGGTTTATCTCGAATCAGCCAAGCGACTTAATCCTAAACAGGCCAGGTGGGCCTTGTTTTTCACACGTTTTAATTTTGTGGTTTCTTTTCTTCCTGGCACTAAGAATGATAAGGCGGATGCCCTCTCGAGGAGATTCTTTGCGGACTCTCCTGAGTTATCTGATCCTGCTGTTATTTTGAAAGAGGGTGTAATTCTTTCCTCCATCTCGCCTAATTTGAGACTGGCCTTGGAAGGATGTCAGGAGGATAAACCTGAGCACTGCCCTATTGGGAAATTGTTTGTCCCAGACCAGTGGAAGAAGAGTGTGATGTCTGAGATTCATTGTTCCGCGTTGGCTGCTCATCCCGGGATTTTTGTACCAGAGACTTGGTGAGTCGGTCCTTTTGGTGGCCTACTTTGTCTCGTGACATCAGGGAATTTGCGCAGTCCTGTGGGACTTGCTCTCGCTCCAAGCCTTGCTCTCGCTCTAGTGGTTTGTTAATGCCATTACCTGTGCCCAAGAGGCCATGGACCCATATCTCTATGGATTTTATTTCCGACCTCCCTGTTTCTCAGAAAATTACTGTTATCTGGGTAATCTGTGATAGGTTTTCCAAGATGATACATCTTGTGCCATTACCTAAGTTACCTTCCTCCTCCGAATTGGTGCCTTTGTTCCTTCAGCACATGGTTCGGTTACATGGCATTCTGGAGAACATTGTGTCTGACAGAGGAGTCCAGTTTGTTTCCAGATTTTGGAGGACATTTTGTTCTAAACTTGGTGTTCAATTATCTTTCTCCTCTGCTTTTTATCCTCAGACCAATGGACAAACCGAGATAACAAACCAGACCTTGGAGACTTATTTGAGATGTTTTGTGTCTGCTGATCAAGATGACTGGGTCTCTTTTTTGCCTTTGGCTGAGTTTGCTCTTAATAATAGGGCTAGCTCTGCCACCTTGATGTCTCCATTTTTCTGCAATTTTGGGTTTCACCTCGATTTTCTTCGGGACAGGCGGAGGCTTCTGTCTGTCCGGGTGTTGACTCTGTTGTGGAGCGAATGCAGCAGATTTGGGACCAGGTAGTGGAGAAGTTGTCTCTCTCTCAGGAGAAGGCCCAACGGTTTGCCAACCGGCATAGGCCTGATGGTCCTCGGTTTAAAGTGGGGGACTTGGTTTGGTTGTCCTCAAGAAATATCCCTATGAGGGTTGCATCTCCAAAGTTTAAGCCTAGGTTCATTGGACCTTATAAGATCATGGAGACTCTTAATCCTGTTTCCTTCCGTTTGCTTCTTCCAGGGACATTTAAGATCCATAACGTGTTACAAAAGTCCTTATTGAAGAGGTTTGTCGAGCCAGTGGTTCCCATGGCTGCGCCTCCTGACCCTGTTTTGGTTGAGGGCAATCTGGAGTATGTGGTTGAGAAATATTGGATTCTCGTTTTTCTAGACAGAAACTCCAGTATTTGGTTAAGTGGAGAGGTTATGGTCAGGAGGACAATTCTTGGGTGTTTGCTTCGGACATCCATGCTAGGAGACAGATCCGTGCCTATCATCGAGCTCATCCTGATCGGCCTGGTTGCACAAGTGAGGGTTTGGTGACCCCCCCTCAAGGGGGGTACTGTTATGAATGTGCTAGAGATGGTTTCTGAGCAGAGGCTCCCTCTGATGGTTACAGACAGTACTGAACCGTTCAGCGAAGAATGGCAATCTGGGTTCACTGACTGGTCTGATATAAGGAGGTTCCCTCCCATGATGGTTACCTGTTATCAATTGTGCTTGTCTCAGTTGTGGTTCCTGGTTCATTTGGAAGTTTGCTGGAGTCTTGCCTGCATCTCCTGCTTTCAGATAAGATATTTTTTGCCTTTCTTTTTGTGCTTGCTTTTTGCATTGTTTTCTGCACTTTTGTGGAGGTCAGCCAGGTCCCCTCCTGGGGCCTGAGCTCCTCACAGTTTATCTTCAGCCACTGTTGTTTGCTCATTTGCTTTTTCCTGTTTTTTCAGCGGCTGCAGCTTGGTTTTGCTCACACTGAGATCTGATTTAGCGGGTGGCAAGATCGTGTGATCTCAGTATTTTTGTAATCAGAATTGTTGGATTTTTGTAGGGTTTTCTGGGTTGCAGAAAGTAATCTCTCCTTTCCTATCCTATTTAGTCAGCTTGTGGCCCCAGCGTTTGCTCAATCTATTTTCTGCCTATGTTTGTGTTTTCATCTTGTCTAACCACCATTATATGTTTGGGGGCTTCCTATTTTCTTTGGGGATCTGCTCCGGGGCAGATAGCTTTCATCTTTCTGCCTTTAGGTTTAGTTATCTCTCAGGCTGTGACGAGGCGTCTAGGATCAACGTAGGAACACTCCACGGCTACCTCTAGTTGTGTCGTTAGTTTAGGAATCTGCAACCCATCAGTTACCAACATCTCAGGTGTTCTGCTGCCCTGCTGTTGTTCCTGTCCTCCTCAGCTACCGAAACACAACACTCTGCCTGTCCTGAAAAAAATCAAGGGTGAAACCCAGAATTGCAGAAAAATGGAGACATCAAGGTGGCAGCGCTAGCTCTATTATTAAGAGCAAACTCAGCCAAAGGCAAAAAAAAGACCCAGTCATCTTGATCAGCAGATACAAAACATCTCAAATAAGTCTCCAAGGTCTGGTTTGTTCTCTCGGTTTGTCCATTGGTCTGAGGGTGAAATGCAGAGGAGAAAGAAAACTGAACTCCAAGTTTAGAACAAAATGTCCTCCAAAATCTGGAAACAACCTGGACTCCTCTGTCAGACACAATGTTCTCCGGAATGCCATGTAACCGAACCACGTGCTGAAAGAACAAAGGCACCAATTCGGAGGAGGAAGGCAACTTAGGTAATGGCACAAGATGTATCATCTTGGAAAACCTATTACAGATTACCCAGATAACGGTCATTCTCTGAGAGACATGGAGGTCGGAAATAAAATCCATAGAAATATGGGTCCTTTGCCTCTTGGGTACAGGTAATGGCATTAACAAACCACTAGAACGAGAGCAAGGCTTGGAACGAGAGCAAGTCCCACAGGACTGTACAAAGTCCCTGACGTCACGAGACAAAGTAGGCCACCAAAAGGACCGACTCACCAAGCTTCTGGTACCAAAAATCCAGGGATGACCAGCCAACGCGGAGCAATGAATCTCAGACATCACACTCTTCTTCCACTGGTCTGGGACAAACAATTTCCCAACAGGGCAGTGCTCAGGTTTATCCTCCTGACACCCCTCCAGAGCCAGTCTCAAATTGGGCGAGATGGCGGAAAGAACTACACCCTCTTTCAAAATAACAGCGGGATCAGATAACTCAGGAGAATCCGCAAAGAAACTCCTCGAGAGGGCATCCGCCTTAACATTCTTAGTGCCCGGAAGAAAAGAAACCACAAAATTAAAACATGTGAAAAACAAGGCCCACCTGGCCTGTCTAGGATTAAGTCGCTTGGCTGATTCGAGATAAACCAGATTCTTATGGTCCGTGAGGACCACCAACTGATGTTTGGCTCCTTCCAGCCAATGTCTCCACTCTTCAAAGGCCCACTTCATGGCCAATAGCTCCCGATTCCGAAGTCATAATTACGTTCAGTTGGAGAAAATGTTCGAGAGAAAAAGGCACAAAGGTTACTCTTAGAGGTCTCTGGATCCCTTTGGGACAAAACGGCACCTGCCCCAATCTCAGAGGCATCAACCTCCACCTGAAACGGCAGAGAAACATCAGGCTGCCGTAGAACAGGAGCAGAAATGAATCTCTGCTTAAGTTCCTGAAACACAGAAACTGCCTCAGGAGGCCAATTCACCATATCGGAACCCTTTTTTGGTCAAATCAGTCAACGGTTTAACAATACCTGAGAAATTACCAATAAATTGACAATAAAAATTGGCAAAACCCAAAAATCTCTGAAGAGCCTTCAATGAAGCAGGTTGAACCCAATCACAGATGGCCTGAACCTTGACCGGGTCCATTTCAATAACAGACGGAGACAAAATGAATCCCAGAAATGAGACCTTCTGTACACCAAAAAGACACTTTGATCCCTTCACATACAGTGCATTCACTCTCAAAATCTGGAACACAGTCCGATCATGTTTCACATGAGAGTCCCAGTCGTTTGAAAGTCAAGATATCATCCAAATAAACAATCAGAAATTTATCCACAAAATCTCTGAAAATATCATTCATGAAGGATTGGAAGATGGAAGGGGCATTAGTAAGCCCAAAAGGCATCACTAGGTACTCAAAATGCCCCTCTGGGGTATTAAACGCCGTCTTCCATTCATCCGCGTGCTTAATGCGAATAAGGTTATATGCCCCCCTGAGGTCAAGCTTGGTAAACCAACTAGCACTTTTCACTCTGCAAAATATGTCAGAAATCAAGGGTAATGGATATTGCTATTTAACAGTGATCTTATACAGGAGGCGATAATCAATACACCACCTCAATGAACCATCCTTTTTGGCCACAATGAAAAAACCGGCGCCCAAGGGTGAAGAGGATGGTCTGATATGACCCTTCTCCAAAGGTTCCTTGATATAAGATCGCATAGTATCGTGTTCAGGTACAGATAAATTAAAAAGGCGACCTTTAGGAAATTTACCACCAGGCACTAACTCAATAGCGCAATCATAGCTCCTGTGAGGAGGTAAGGATGCTTACTTGCTTTCACTAAACACATCAGAAAAAGCAGCCAAAAAGTCAGGGTCATCCTGAGACTGGGGAGAGGCAGAAAAAACAGGAGTGTCAGTATTAACACATTGGCAGCCCCAACTGGTCACAGACACAGATGTCCAATCCAAAACAGGATTATGAGTCTGTAACCAAGGGAAACCCAGCACAATAATGTCATGCAGATTATGCAACACGAGAAATTTGCAACTCTCCTGATGATCTGGTTCAACCCTCATTATCACCTGAGTAGAAAACTGGGGTTGATTCTCCGCCAAAGGGGTAGAATCAATGCCCAGTAAAGGAATAGACTTCCGCAGGGGTATCATGGGAAACCCACAACGTTTGGCAAAGTCAAAATCCATCAGGTTAATAGCTGCTCCTGAATCCACAAAAGCCTGAGCTGAAAATGTGGACAGGGAGCAAATCAGGGTAACAGTCAACAGAAATTTATTCTGAACACTACCCAAGACAACTGAGCACGCAAAACGTCTTCCCTGCTTAGGGCAGACGGAAATAGCATGGGAAGCGTCACCACAGTAGAAACATAACCCATTGCGCTTTCGAAACTAATGACGCTGAGGCCCAGTAGTCACTCCATCACACTGCATGGGCCCAGGAGCTGGCTCACGAGCCAACACCATCTCACGTATACCTCTGCGCTCCCGCAAATGTCTGTCAATTTGAATAGCCAAAGACACAGAATCATTGAGGCCAGAGGGAACAGGGAATCCCACCATAACGTCCTTTACATTTTCTGACAGACCCTTCCGAAAAAGGGCTGCCAAAGCATCATCATTCCATTTGGTCAGGACTGCCCATTTTTGAAATTTCTGACAGTACAGCTCAGCGTCTTCACGACCCTGATTTAATACCAACAAGGTCTTTTCAGCTTGATCAGTGACATTAGGTTCATCGTACAATAACCCCAGAGCCTGAAAAAATACATCAACATCATTCAAAACAGGATCCTCAGGTGTCAGGGAAAAAGCCCAATCCTGAGGGTCGCCGCGCAGCAGAGAGATGACAATTTGAACCTGCTGTGCTGCGTTCCCTGAGGACTTACGCTTGAAGGCAAAAAACAACTTACAGTTATTTTTGAAATTCAGAAATTTAGACCGATCCCCCCAAAAATAAATCTGGTATGGGGATCCTAGGTTCCACAACCGGCAACCTAGTAAGATAAGATAGGTAGTAATACTCTGAAACTCAGAGGCAAGCTGCTCCACACGGCCAGACAACTGTGCAAACTCCATTGAGAGAGAAAAAATTCCTCCTCAGCACCCAGAGAAAAAGAGGGAAAAAAATGCAACAGAGAAAAAATTTTTTTTTCTGACAACTCCCTTTTTTTTCTTTTTTCTTTTTACTATTTTTCCCTTCTGTGAGTACCATATAATTTTCAGTTGGGCCGGTAATAATGTTATGTTTCGGTAGCTGTGGAGAAATTGCAAAAAAAAGCCAAAGTAGTAATACACCAGAGAGGCTGGAAACTATTGGATTGCAGTACACTAAACTAACCGCCACACTAGAAGTAGCCGTGGAGCGTACCTACGGTGATCCTAGACGCCTCGTCACAGCCAGAGAGATAACTACACCTAAAGGCAGAAAGATGAAAGCTATCTGCCCCGGAGCAGAATCCCCAAAGAAATAGGAAGCCCCCAAACATGTAATGGCGGTTAGACAAGAAGAAAACACGGACACAGACAGAAAATAGAATGAGCAAATGCTGGGGCCCAATCTGTCTAGATAGAAAAGTATAGGAAAGAATTCTGACTGCAACCCAAAAAAACCCTGAGAAAAATATCAACACTTCTGATTAACAAAAACCCTGAGATCACACGATCTCTACCACCTAAATCAGATCTCTGGTGTAACTCACAACAACTCAGCAAATAAAAAGTGACAAAGGAACAAAGCAAAAGTGCAAACACAAAATGAGCACAATTGCAGCGCCAGACCCCAAAAGGGGACCAGGCTGCAGTCCACTGCAAGCAGCAAACCAGCAGTGAAAATCCAACAGAGGAAAAAAAAACAACAAAACACTTATCTGAAAGAGAACAGGAAAGCAAGCTGTGCTCCAAGCAAGACCAGGAGGAACAATTGATTACTGGCAAGGCTGATGGGAACTCAGGTCACTTATATCATACCATTCAGAGCCAGCTGAAGGCCATTCAGTAATTAGTTCATTACTCTCAGCAACCACCGGAGGGAGCCCCAGCTCAGAAGTCGCCTCCAACGTATTCACAACACAATCTGTGCAGGGTACAATGAAATCTCAAGACTATCAAAGGATTCTAGAGAGAAATGTGCTGCGCTGCCCAATGTCAGGAAGCTTGGTCTCAATCGCAGGTCATGAGTCTTGCAACATGATAATGACCCAAAACACACAACTAAAACACCCAAGAATGGCTAAAAGGAAAACATTGGACTATTCTGAAGTAGCCTTCTAAGAGCCCTGACCTAAATCCTGTTGAGTATCTTTGGAAAGAGCTTAAACATGCCATCTGGAAAAGGCAACCTTCAAGCACAAGACAACTGGAGCAGTTTGCTCTTGAGGAGTGGGCCAAAATATCTGTTGAGAGGTGCAGAAGTCTCATTGACAGTTACAAAAGGTTGTGCAACAAAATATTAAGTTAAGGGTTCCATTATTTCTGTCCAGGCCTCTGTATAGGGTTGCAGAAGTTTGCCTCTCAGGTGCCAACCCCTTTAAGTATGTATATTATATATTATATATATATAAATATACAGTATATATATTTCATAGTCATGAAAATACAGAAAAATCTTTAAATGAGAAGGTGTGTCCAAACTTTTGGTCTGTACTGTATATAATCATCCATCTGGGATGATTTAGTGAATCCTGCTTTGAGCAGGGGGTTGGACCAGGAGGTCAATTCCAACTCTACCTTTCTATGATTCTATAAATATATGTATAATATAATATATATATATATATATATATATATATAATATATAAATATACAGTTAATATATATATATATATATATATTATATATATAATATATATACATATATATTATAGAATCATAGAAAGGTAGAGTTGGAATTGACCTCCTGGTCCAACCCCCTGCTCAAAGCAGGATTCACTAAATCATCCCAGATGGATGATTATATACAGTACAGACCAAAAGTTTGGACACACCTTCTCATTTAAAGATTTTTCTGTATTTTCATGACTATGAAAATTGTACATTCACACTGAAGGCATCAAAACTATGAATTAACACATGTGGAATTATATACTTAACAAAAAAGTGTGTAACAACTGAAATTATGTCTTATATTCTAGGTTCTACAAAGTAGCCACCTTTTGCTTTGATGAGTGCTTTGCACACTCTTGACATTCTCTTGATGAGCTTCAAGAGGTAGTCACCGGAAATGGTCTTCCAACAATCTTGAAGGAGTTCCCAGAGATGCTTAGCACTTGTTGGCCCTTTTGCCTTCATTCTGAGGTCCAGCTCACTCCAAACCATCTCAATTGGGTTCTGGTCTGGTAACTGTGGAAACCAGGTCATCTGGCGTAGCACCCCATCACTCTCCTTCTTGGTCAAATAGCCCTTACACAGCTTGGAGGTGTGTTTGAGGTCATTGTCCTGTTTAAAAATAAATGATGGTCCAACTAAACGCAAACCGGATGGAATAGGATGCCGCTGCAAGATGCTGTGGTAGCCATGCTGGTTCAGTATGCCTTCAATTTTGAATAAATCCCCAACAGTGTCACCAGCAAAGCACCCCCACACCATCACACCTCCTCTTCCATGCTTCACGGTGGGAACCAGGCATGTAGAGTCCATCCGTTCACCTGTTCTGCATCGCATAAAGACACAGTGGTTGGAACTAGAGTTAAGCGAAACAGGTCAGTCAGATTCATAAGTCGCCGACTTTCACCAAAGCTGGTTTCGCCGAGCAAAACCCGACCATAGCGTTAAGTCGGCCATGCGTTTGTCGACCCGAGCGCCAAAGTCAGTTTTCCCAGAGTGCTTGAAGGCACCTTTTCTCAGCCAATGAACAAGGACGTACACTGTGGGCAGCGAGATGACAAGGGCAGCTTCCACCACCATCTTAGAGAAGGGCATTGCAGTGATTGGCTTGCTTTGGGGGGGCGTCATAGTGTCTATAAAAGCCCTGACTGCCATTTTACTTCTGCCGATCTTAACAGTAGGGAGAGGTTGCTGATGCTGTTTATCAGTAGGGAGAGAGTTAGGGCTGGAAACAGAAGTTCTTATGTGCTTGTGCTGATAGCAATTGTGCTGTACAGTTAGTGTGCAGTGACAGGGGAGGATTTTCTTGTGTGCAGCAGCGCTGGTTATTAGGCTGCCTGCCAGTGACAGGGGAGGATTTTCTTGTGTGCAGCAGCGCTGGTTATAAGGCTGCCTGATTGCTGTATCACTGTGTGTACACTGCTGTGCAGACTGCTTTTTTACACAGCACTAATACTTTTATTCTTTTTTTCTGCACAGTTACCGAGCGTTCATTTTTTTCCCACACCGTATAGAGCTGTACGCTCCTCACATACTACCGTGTACCGGCTGGTATCACGGACAAATACATGCTGACTATCTGTGTGTGACTCCGGAAATATATACGGAGATTTACAATTTCCCCTACACTGTATATAGCTGTACGCTTCTGATACAGTACCCTTTTTCTGCTTTTTATATTCTGGTCTAATCCATACTGAGCCTGTGAGCGTCTGTGTGTGACTCCGGAAATATATACGGAGATTTACAATTTTCCCCTATACTATATACACCTTGTTTTTTCTGATACAGTACCCTTTTTCTGCTTTTTATATTTTGGTCTAATCCATACTGAGCCTGAGAGCGTCTGTGTGTGACTCCGGAAATATATACGGAGATTTACAATTTTCCCCTATACTATATACACCTGGCATCTTCTGATACAGTACCCTTTTTCTGCTTTTTATATTCTGGTCTAATCCATACTGAGCCTGAGAGCGTCTGTGTGTGACTTTTGAAATATATACAGAGATTGAAATTTTCCCCAATACTATATACACCTGGTATCTTCTGATACAGTACCCTTTTTCTGCTTTTTATATTCTGGTCTAATCCATACTGAGCCTGAGAGCGTCTGTGTGTGACTTTTGAAATATATACAGAGATTGAAATTTTCCCCAATACTATAGACACCTGGTATCTTCTGATACAGTACCCTTTTTTGTGCTGATAGCAATTGTGCTGTACAGTTAGTGTGCAGTGACAGGGGAGGATTTTCTTGTGTGCAGCAGCGCTGGTTATTAGGCTGCCTGCCAGTGACAGGGGAGGATTTTCTTGTGTGCAGCAGCGCTGGTTATAAGGCTGCCTGATTGCTGTATCACTGTGTGTACACTGCTGTGCAGACTGCTTTTACACAGCACTAATACTTTTATTCTTTTTTTCTGCACAGTTACCGAGCGTTCATTTTTTTCCCGCACCGTATAGAGCTGTACGCTCCTCACACACTACCGTGTACCGGCTGGTATCACGGACAAATACATGCTGACTATCTGTGTGTGACTCCGGAAATATATACGGAGATTTACAATTTCCCCTACACTGTATATAGCTGTACGCTTCTGATACAGTACCTTTTTCGCTTTTTATATTCTGGTCTAATCCATACTGAGTGAGCGTCTGTGTGTGACTCCAGAAATATATACGGAGATTGAAATTTTCCCCTTCACCGTATACAGCTGTACGCTTCTGATACAGTACCATATATCTGCTGGTATTTTGGGTACATTTTCCCAAACATGAGGAAGTATGGTGGAAGAGGCCGTGGATGTGGGGGGGGGGGCCAGCTGGTACTGATGGTGGTGGTGCATCTGTTGGTAGTGCCAAAAGCACAATAGTACCTAAGGCAGGAGGTGTTGAGCCTGCATCATCGTCTGGCTCCAGAAGGCCTGGAAGGCTCCCTTTTCTGGGAGTAGGTAAACCGCTTTTAAAGCCAGAACATCAGGAACAGCTTTTGGCTTACATTGCCGAAACAGCCTCCAGCTCTATCGCCTCCTCTTCTGAAGTTTCAAAAAATGCAAGCACTGACTCGTCAGTGCAGGCTCCTGGTCAGGAACAACACCTTTCCTTGTGTCCTTCACCCCCACCAAAAGTGAAGGATGCAGCAGGCCACACTTCAGATTACTCCATGGAGCTCTTTTCACATACCATGCCTGGGTTATCAAGTCAAATCCTGAATTCCCCAGTCCAAGATGAATCTAACATGGAGTGCACTGATGCACAGCCACTGCTATATGATTCTGCTGGTACATTCACCCAGAGCACTACATTGCCCTCGCAGTGTACTGAGCCAGAATCTGACCCTGATGAAACTCTGGTGCCCCTTCCCACATACTATACCACCTTACACGGTGACACAGAGGAAGGTGCAGATGAAATTGAAGAGGAGGTGATGGATGACCCAGTTGTTGACCCAGATTGGCATCCATTGGGGGAAGAGGGTGCCGCTGGCAATAGCTCAGAAGAGGCAGAGGATCCACAGCAGATATCGGCATCGCAGCTGCAGTTATCTGGCAGGCCCACAGCAGTCCAAAAAGTGTTAAAAAAAAAAGAGTTGCAGGACAGCTTGGCCAGATGGTCAAATTAGCACAGCGTGCAAGCCCTGAAAATTTATCTCATAGTAGGAAGATTGCAGTGTGGCACTTTTTTGACCAAAATCCTACTGATGAGGCAAAGGTTATCTGTAAGAAGTACGGAAGGACCTTTAGCCGAGGGAAAAATCTCCGAAATTTGAATACCAGTTGCATGCTTAGACATGTAAACACCATGCACTTGCAAGCGTGGACGGACTACAAAACCTCAGGTAGTGCATGTGTACCTGCTCCGACTGAAGGTAGCCAGCAACGCTACATCGCTTCCCTCACTGTAAGCCCACCGGTTAGCACACCACCAGCAAGAAATGTTGAGGTGTCGTCGCAAGGCCAAAGCAGTCAGGGAATCACAATGTTTTTGCAATGAAAGACTGAATCTAGGCCATCACCACCACCACCACCATCACCATCACCAACCCCCTCTCTGTCTGCCATGTCCACTGCTAGTTCCTCCATATGCAGCTCTCAAGTCCAGCACACCCTAGCAGACACTCTGAGTAGGACAAGAAAGTACTCATCCTCTCATCCGCGTACACTGGCTTTGAACACCTACATTGCCAAACTGATCTCATTAGAGATGATGCCCTTCCGTTTGGTTGAAAGCGAAGCGTTCCGAGAGCTCATGGCCTATGCAGTCCCACGCTATGACCTACCCAGTCGGCACTTCTTTTCTAGAAAAGCCATCCCTGCCCTCCACCTGCATGTGAAAGACCGCATTGTCCATGCACTCAAACAATCAGTGAGGGAAAGGTGCACCTCACAACAGATGCATGGGCCAGTAGGCATGGCCAGGGCCGTTACGTGTCCATGACTGTGCACTAGGTTAATGTGTTGGATGCAGGGTCCACAGAGGACAATGGCGGTGGGACATTGCTGCCTAGCTCATGGTATAGGCAACAGTTGGCTGTAGGCGTTAGACCCTCCTCCTCCTCCTCCAGAAGCAAAAGCTCGTTGACAGAGCGCAGTTGCACGAGCACTCCATCCGCAGCTGCCAGTGCTGCACACGAGGTGTCCCACTATCGAACAGCTAGTGGTAAGCGTCAGCAGGCTGTTTTAAAGATGATGTCTTTGGGCGACAACAGACATACCGTGGAGGTACTGGCCGACTACTTGCAGCGAGAAACTGAGTCATGGCTGGGCAGTCTACATCTTGAGCCAGGCAAGGTAGTCAGTGATAACAGCCATAATTTTGTGGTGGCCATAGCCCTAGCAAAACTCAGACACATACCTTGCCTGGCTGACACCTTGAACCTGGTGGTGCAGTCTTTCATAAATAATTATCCGGAGTTAACAGCCCTGCTTCATAAGGAGCAAAGACTGTGCTCACACATCCGTCGCTCGCCCGTAGACTCCAGTCGTATGCAGAGGCTGCAGCGATCGCTCCACCTCCCCAAGCACCGCCTAATCATAGACATTGCAACAAGGTGGAACTCCACCATGCACATGGTTGAGAGTCTGTGCGAATAGAGGCAGACTGTAATACATTTGTGGGAGGATACACGGGCAGGCAGTTTGAGGGCAGACATCGAGTTGTCGGGTGTGCAGTGGTCAAAGCTGAAAGACCTTTGTAAAGTCCTTCAGTGTTTTGAGGAATACACACGGCTAGTAAGCGCAGACGACGCCATCATAAGCATGAGCATCCCACTTATGCTTCTGCTCATGCAAACTTTGACGCACATTAAGGATCAGGCGTCTGCAGCGGAGGAGGAAGAGGAGGAGGAGGAAGGAAGCCTTGATGACAGTCGGCCATTGTCTGCACAGGGAACTGTCCTGGACGAGGTGGAGGAAGAAGAGGAAGAGGGGGAGGACGGGGGATGATTATTTTGGGGAGGAGGATGCTTCTCAGGGGGCAAGAGAAAATGTTGGCTTGCCTAGGTCAGGTACAGGGTTTGTGCGTGACTGGAGGGATGTGGATTTGGCAGAAAGTGCTCCTCCACCCACAACTGGCAGTGCATTATTGACACCTGGAACATTGGCCCACATGTGTGATTATGTCTTGTGGATCCTAAAAAGGGACTCCCGCATTGTCAAAATTATGAAGGATGACGATTACTGGTTGGCCAGCATCCTCGATTCACGCTATAAAGTCAAATTACAGAACATCATGCCACAGGAGAACCTAGAGCTATTATTGGCAAAAAAACAAGTAACTCTGGTAAACCCTTTGTTAGAGGCATTCCCAGCACACAACAGCGGTGCAGGTTCTACCACGAGTCGTACTGGGCAACATGGAAGAGGTGTTCGTGGTGCACACAACCGAAGTGGCGGTGGAGACAGGAGTTTCATGACCATGTTGTGGACTGATTTCTCGAGTACCGCTCACACGACTGTTAATACTGAATCGATTGCAACAGACAGAAGACAGCAGTTGTCAACAATGGTTCAAAATTATCTCTCCTCCATCGATGTTCTCCCTCACAATTCATTCCCCTTTGACTACTGGGCCTGTAAACTGGACACCTGGCCTGAATTGGCACAATATGCCTTACAGGAGCTCGCTTGCCCTGCTGGTAGTATGCTATCAGAAAGAGTCTTCAGTGCTGCTGGATCAATCCTGACAGAAAGAAGGACCCGGCTGTCGACCAAAAATGTTGGTGATCTCACCTTCATTAAAATGAACCATGCCGGGGTTTCAAAGGATTTTGTACCACCTTCCCTGATGACACATAGGTTTCCAGCAAAATGGCTCGCTTTGTCCTCCTCTTCTCCAATTCCTCCATTTGCAGCTGCTGAACGTCCAGCCTACACCTCAACATATGCCATTTTTTCCACCTCCCTAACTGGGCTGTACCCCCCAGGGCCAGCGTCAAGACTGGCGCACCTGGGCAGGTGCCGGGGCCCTGAGCAGGTGGGGGGGCCCACTCGCCGTCATAGACACTGGCGTACTATGAGGGGCCCTGTGCCAGTGCCATCGCCCACAATTGGCCCCCCTGCTTGCTCAGGGCAACAGCACTTGCAATACTTACCTCTCCATGCTCCACCACTGTGTTGTCTTCCACGTTTCCTGACAGTGACATTAAGGTCAGAGAGCGCGATGATGTCACGTCTATGTGCCCTCTGCCTGAACAGTCCAAGTGCAGAGAGCTGGAAGATGGTGACGCTGAGGAATCTAGAGTAGAGCAGTGCCCATCGAGGAGAGGTATTTCATTTTTTTTAATGTTAGAAGCAATATATGGGGAGCATTATACACTGGAGAATTATATATGAGGCCCATCATACACTTGAGCATCATAGATATGGCCCATTATACACTGGAGCATCATGTATGGGGCCCATCATATACTAGAGCATCATATGGGGTTCATTATTTATGGGGCATCACATTGAGCCCATTGTAAATGGAGCATTACATATGGGGACCATTATATTTGGAGCATTATATGGGGCTCATCATACACTGAAGCATTATAAATGGGGCCCATCATACACTGGAGCATCATATGGGGTCCATTATATATAGAGCATTATATAGGCCCATCATACACTGGTGCATCATCCATGGGGCCCATCATATAATGGAGCATCATATGGGGCCCATCATATACTAGAGCATCATATGGGGTTCATTATTTATGGGGCATCACATGGAGCCCATTATATATGGAGCATTATATATGGGGACCATTATATTTGGAGCATTATATGGGGCTCATCATACACTAGAGCATTATAAATAATAATAATAATCTTTATTTATATAGCGCCATCATATTCTGCAGCGCTTTACAGTTTAACAGTTTCAAAACACAAGTCATAAGTAACAACGTTAACAATACAATACAATAATTAAAGCAAAATAAGTACGACCCTGCTCGTGAGAGCTTACAATCTACAATGAGGTGGGGGAATACAAAGTACAGGTGTGTATATACAATGGTGCATTTACAATGATGGTCCAGCTATCTTGGGGGAGTGAGGGATGGATGGAGATAGTGAATGGGCAACACACACACACACACACACTTTTTTACACATAGAATGACTTTGATTAGTGAATGTGATAGGCCGCTCTGAACAGATGTGTTTTGAGGGAGCGCCTGAAACCATGCAAATTGTGGATAGTCCTAATTTCCTGGGGTAGAGCATTCCAGAGGATTGGCGCAGCGCGGGAGAAGTCTTGGAGTCAGGAGTGGGAGGTACGGATTAGTGCAGAGGTTAGTCGAAAGTCGTTTGCAGAGCGCAGCAGTTGGTTAGGCCGATAGATAGAAATGAGGGAGGAGATGTAGGGGGGTGCTGCACTGTGGAGAGCTTTGTGGGTGAGAACCAGTACTTTGAATTGGATCCTATAATGAATGGGCAGCCAGTGTAAGGACTGGAGAAGAGCGGACGCGTCCGAGTACTGATTAGCCAGATGGATGACCCTGACTGCTGCATTAAGGATGGACTGGAGAGGGGATAGTCGAGTAATGGGGAGGCCAAGTAATAGAGCATTGCAGTAGTCCAGGCGGGAGTGGATCAATGCTACAGTGAGAGTTTTTGTTGTTTCCATGGTGAGAAAAGGGCGGATTTAGAGATGTTCTTTAAGTGTAGGCGGCAAGAGCGGGCAAGAGATTGTATATGGGAGGTGAAGGAGAGATTGTTGTCAAACATAACACCCAGACAGCGAGCCTGCTGCCGGGGTGTTATTATGGTGCCGCCCACGGAGAGGGAAATGTCAGATTTAGGGAGGTTAGTAGACGACGGGAGCAGAAGAAGTTCAGTTTTGGAGAGGTTAAGTTTCAGATAGAGAGCGGACATGATGTCGGAGACTGCGGATAGACAGTCGGTGGCGTTCTGCAGTACAGCGGGGGTAAGGTCAGGGGATGATGTGTATAGTTGTGTGTCATCAGCATAAAGATGGTACTGAAAGCCAAATCTGCTGATGGTCTGTCCAATTGGGGCCGTGTAGAGAGAGAAGAGAAGGGGGCCAAGGACTGAGCCCTGGGGTACACCGACAGTGAGAGGAAGAGGAGATGACGTGGAGCCAGAGAACGAAACACTGAAAGAGCGGTCAGAAAGATAGGAGGAGAACCAGGAGAGAACAGTGTCTTTAATACCTAGTGACTGGAGCCTAGACAGTAGGAGAAGGTGGTCAACCGTGTCGAAACCTGCAGAAAGGTCGAGAAGAATGAGCAGAGAGTGGTCACCATTACGTTTTGCTGTCAGAAGGTCATTGGTCACTTTGATGAGTGCAGTTTCAGTCGAATGTAGGGGTCGGAAGCCGGACTGTGAAGGGTCTAGGAGGGAGTGAGTGGAGAGGTAACGGGTAAGGCGGGAGTAGACTAGGCGCTCCAAAAGTTTAGAGATGAAGGGGAGATTGGAGACCGGTTTGTAGTTGTTTGTGCAGGAAGGGTCGAGAGCGGGTTTCTTAGTAGTGGAGTAATGATGGAGTGTTTGAAGGAGGATGGGAAAATGCCAGAGGAGAGTGAGAGATTAAAGATTGTAGTTAGGTGAGTTGTGAGAACTGGAGAGAGAGACTGGAGGAGGTGTGAGGGAATGGGGCCGGTAGTGCATGTAGTCGGACGAGAGGAAGAGAGGAGTCTGGAGACTTCTTCTTCTGTGATGGGATCAAATGTGGAAATTGAGCCAGTAGAAATGCAGGGAGAGATGGGAGTCACAGCACTTGGTGGTTGAGAGCAGATTTCCAGATGGATAGTATCTATTTTTTCTATAAAGTGGGAGGCCAGGTCGTCAGCACAAATGTCTGTGATGGGGGCTTGTGCTTTTCGCCTGAGGAGGGAGTGAAAAGTGTCAAAAAGTTTCTTGGGGTTGTTGGCTAGTGAGGAGATCAGGGTGGTGAAGTAGGTCTGTTTGGCGATGTCACGCTGTCTCTGCATAAGGAGGACCGGGGTCTATGCTGACCCTAAGCTGGGGTCCTGACTAATCCCTCTACCTGGAGGTACTGTTGATGGTACAGAGGTCCAGGCCACCAGCGTAACCCTATCTCCTGTGAATCCCTGACAACTGTAATCTAGTCCTGAGAAGGACCCTGATTACACCACAGGGAACGGGAAGGTAACTGCCTACACACAGTATAAGACGAACGAGACAGTACAAGGGGTAAAATAAAAGACACCTTGCATACAAAACAACAACTACAGAGGGAACACCAAATGGTAAGGAGATAAATAATAAAGCGAGGAGAGGAGAAAACCACAACAGGTACTCTTAGCTTTAGACTTCTCAATATGATCCGCTCTGCTGGTCCGCATGAATGCTTTCACCGACACTTCCCTAGCAGACAGGCAGGTATATGAAGAAATCCAATTATCGCAACATTAATTGCAGCTGAGCGAGACTGGTCTTGTCCAGCACAGAGAGAGGGAGAATTAACTCTCTCACTGCCAAAAAACACCCAGCAGCAGAAACTCAGCTGTGAGAAGTCAGGGTGTGCAATCGCGACGATCTTCGCAGCGACACACCCGTGACAGGCGAGGTGAAGGGCAGCATTATAAGTTCTTAACATGAATTTAAAGTGGATGAAGTCTTCTGGTGTGCGGGTTTTTCTCCAAAGGCTTTCAGCACTCCTAGAGCATCGCTGAAGAAGTTGAGTTTGCAATGTGAGCCAGGGCTTTTACTGTGTGTTTGGAAGTTCTGAGGGTGAGCGGTGCTACTTGGTCAAGGGTGCTTCTAAGAGTGTCATTGTAGTGATGAACAGCCAGATTAGGACAAGAAAAAGAGGAAATTGGGGACAGCGATGAGTGTAGGGAGTCTGAAAGTGACTGAGGGTTAATGGTTTGTAGATTTCTGAATGTGTGGTAGGTAGGAGTGCGCTGGGGTGGTTGAGGATTTGTGAGGATGAAGGAGAGAATGTTGTGGTCAGAGAGTGGAAGCGGTGAGTTATTTAGGTGGGAGATTGAACAGAGGCGGACAAAGACCAGGTCAAGGGTGTTACCATCCTTGTGTGTCTCAGAGGTTGGAAGCTGTGAGAGGCCTAGAGAAGTGGTTAGTGATAGAAGCTGAGATGCAGATGTGGAAGTAGGGCTGTTAATGGGGATGTTGAAGTCTCCAAGGATAAGGGTTGGTAGTTTTGAGGACATGAAGTGCGGCAGCCAGGCTGAGAAGTGGTCAAGGAACTGGGTGGGCGAGCCTGGGGGCCGATATATGACCGCTACTCTGAGGGAGAGGGGATGGAAGAGCCTGATGGTGTGGACCTCAAAAGAAGGGAATGTGAGTGATGGAATTGGGGGGATGACCTGGAAAGTGCATTGTGGGGACAGGAGTATGCCAACTCCACCACCATGTCTGTTTGCGGGTCTTGGGGAATGGGAGAACTGTAAGCCACCATAGGAAATGGTAGCAGGGGAGACCGTGTCGGAATCCTGAATCCAGATTTCAGTGAGGGCCAACAGATGAAGAGAGTTGTTCAGAAAGTAGTTGGGCAGGAAGGATAGCTTGTTGCATGCAGACCGTGGATTCCAGAGGGCACAATTGAAAGAAGGAGATGAGGGAGTGCAAGTAATATTAATAAGATTATTATGGTTTCGATATGAGGTAGGGTAGGGATTGAGATTGGGGGATGGTGGACCAGGGTTGGGGAGATGTCCCCTGAAATCAGGAGAAGGAAGATAAAGAGCAGGTAGTTGTTGGAGTTGTAAGTAGGTTTTTCTGTGATGTGTTTGGGCAAGATGGGCTGAGGTTTCTCAGGAAGGTGAAGAGTGCATGGGAACTGTACATGGGAGAGGGAAGTATAGAGGGGCTGATGTGTATGAGTCGTGATGGGGGGGATTGGGCGGTGAATGTGGATGACAAGGGAACACAGGAGGATAGAGATAAAGAACATAATTAAAAAGAAAGCAAAGTGTGTGGGTACCTGATCCCAGCCCTGATTAACTGCCATGGATAACTGCAGTTTACACGATGCTTATCTTCTGTGATGCTTTGCTTCTGGATGCTTGCGTGCTGCTCCCCACACTGTGTGCACCCCTTACACTACTCCTAAATATATAGCCCACACTACAGGGTTAGGAGAGTGGGATTGTGGGAGCTGCTTTGGGATAATTTTCAGCTGGGCCAGGGGGTGGTTAGATCATCAAAGGCAACCTGGTAACATCTATATGCTTTAGCACCTTCCACCTGATAAGATCTAGAGAGGCCCAAGTCACAGGATATGAAGCAGTAAGTATTTTAAACACAGTGCAAAAATGAATTATACCAAAGCTTTAGCAGGCACATTAAACTATGTTGCAAGATGGTAAAGCAGTGGTTGGCAGCAAGCAGAAGTATGGAGTGCATACAATATATATTGTGGCATATAAGACAGATAGCAGAGGTAGGGATTGTATCATTCAGCTGTTTGCTTCCAATGAATGCAGTGCATACCTGTGTGAAGAGAGAAGATGAATGTTAATTCCTTGCCATGGATAACTGCCGTTTACACGATGCTTATCTTCTGTGATGCTTTGCTTCTGGATTCTTGCTTGCTGCACCCACACTGCGTAAATGGGGCCCATCATACACTGGAGCATTATAAATGGGGCCCATCATACACTGGAGCATCATATGGGGCCTATTATATATGGAGCATTATATAGGCCCATCATACACTGGAGCAGCATCCATGGGGCCCATCATATACTGGAGCATCATATGAGGCCCATTATATATGGAGCATTATATAGGCCCATCATACACTGGAGCATCATCCATGGGGACCATCAGATACTGTAGCATTATGTGGAGCTCATCATATACTGTATGGAACATTATATGGGACAAATTATTTATGGAGCAATATATGGGACTCATTATTCTGTATGGCGCACTATGTGGTGGCCATAATACTTTTACGGTTTTTGAGCTATTGTAGAATTTAAAATAGATATCACTCATGTAATGTAAGAAGTGAAGTATTTGTCATTGTACTATACCTATATTTCTCTGCCGTATCAGAGCATCATGAATTGCGGTATGTGTTAAAGGGGCCCACTGAGACTCTTTGGCCCGGGGCCCACAAAAACCTTGAGCAAGCCCTGCCCCCCACAACTTTAGCCAAATAACCCCCAGTTTTCTATGCGTAACTATTATTATAAAGTAAATTAAGGTTGACAAGCTTAAGTAATAAGAATTGATGTTGTTGGCATTGAAATGGGTATTTTAGTTGTGTTTACTGTCCTTCACTTCCTGCCGACTTTTCTTCATCATTGACTTGCATTGGGTTTCATGTTTCAGTCGGTCCTTCGACTTTTGCCGATAGTCAGCCAATTTCGTTCGACTCGACTTTTGTGAAAGTCGGGTGGTCCGAAACCCGACTCGACCCTCCCGGAGTCAAAGTCGCTCATCTCTAGTTGGAACAAAAGATCTCAAATTTGGACTCATCAGACTAAAGCACAGATTTCCACTGGTCTAATGTCCATTCCTTGTGTTCTTTAGCCCAAACAAGTCTCTTCTGCTTGTTGCCTGTCCTTAGTAGTGGTTTCCTAGCAGCTATTTTACCATGAAGGCCTGCTGCATAAAGTCTCCTCTTAACAGTTGTAGAGATGTGTCTGCTGCTAGAACTCTGTGTGGCATTGATCTGGTCTCTAATCTGAGCTGCTGTAAACCTGCAATTTCTGAGGCTGTTGACTCGGATAAACTTATCCTCAGAAGCAGAGGTGACTCTTGGTCTTCCTTTCCTGGGGCGGTCCTCATGTGAGCCAGTTTCTTTGTAGTGCTTGATGGTTTTTGCAACTGCACTTGGGGACACTTTCAAAGTTTTCCCAATTTTTCGGACTGACTGACCTTCATTTCTTAAAGTAATGATGGCCACTCATTTTTTTTTACTTGGCTGCTTTTTTCTTGCCATAATACAAATTCTAACAGTCTATTCAGTAGGACTATCAGCTGTGTATCCACCAGACTTCTGCACAACACAGCTGATCATCCCAACCCCATTTATAAGGCCAGAAATTCCACTTTTTAAACCTGACAGGGACATCTGTGAAGTGAAAACTATTCCCGGTGACTACCTCTTGAAGCTCATCAAGAGAATGGCAAGAGTGTGCAAAGCAGTCGTCAAAGCAAAAAGTGGCTACTTTGAAGAACCTAGAATATAAGGTTAGTTACACACTTTTTTGTTAAGTATATAATTCTACATGTGTTAATTCATAGTTTTGATGCCTTCAGTGTGAAGAGAGAGAGAGGAGAGAGAGAGAGAGAGAGAGAGAAGAAGAGAGAGATAAAAGTATTTATTGCTGTTATTGCACTATGTTTACATGTGAATGGATGGGGAAAGTGCAGTGTTTGCAATTGGCCACTAGATGGGGTACAATAGTGACTTAGTGAATAGGAAATTTGAGCTGTAAATAGTTAAACATAGGAGGGGCACGGTGGATAAGGCAGGAGAGACTTCCTGATAGCATCAGTTGAGGCCAGAGCGCCTATGGAGTGCAGAAGGGCTCTATAGTCCCCTGGACAACGCCGTGTCATGCAACGTACACAGTAAGTGTAAAGGCCCGGCATCTGTGATCTTGGTGAAATATCAGTAGTGAAGCAGTGCAGCAGTGTTAGCAGTGCAGTATAAGTGGGACTGAAGTTGCTACAAGGAAGACTAAGCAGTACAGGCAGGTCACTCCAAAATGTGGCGGCTTATGGCGTGGGCTGATGCCCTCAGAACCAGGGCGAAACAGCTGGGGAAACTCCCGAACAACTTGAGCTTGGCCAGTGAGGACACTGAGGAACCAAATGGGACAGTTCATCCTGGAAGCCGGCTTAGTGCAAGGAACAAAGATTAAGGAAAAGGGACAGAAGTGTGTGCTGTGAAATCTGATGTTTACATTGTAAAGAAAATTGATGTGCTGCGTACAGGAACAAGTAAAGCTGTTTTGGGTAAAGTTGAATTAGACTGTGTCTCCCTTTGTGCAGTACTGTCAAAAAGAGGCCTACAGATATACAAGTTGACCCAGGTGGCGCAGAGACCCAAGACACAGTTGGACATTGTATGCATGTGAAGGGGGGCCAGGGTGTGCTGCAGGGGCTGCTCTCAGCTATGACTACTGCCCTGCCACCCCCTCACACTTATTTCATGAGTTTTATTTTTTTTTAAATTCTGTGGAAGCATAGTTGAAAAGCAATGTCTGAATTTCATTTGTTCATTTTCATAGATTTTTTATTTATTATTACTTTTGTCAGATTCAAGTTATTTCTGTCACCATTGTTGGTTTTTCTGTCATTAAACTAGGGGTACCAACAATTTTCACCACGTGTGTAACAGTGGTTGAATAGGATGAGGCACTGCCCTCTGATTTCTTATGTTTTGGTGGTAGTGGTTTGATTGTTTTTATTCACTATTGTTTGGTAGTAATTTTAAAGTAATCAATAAAAGTTATATTGTATGATATTTTCTAAAGTACAGCTTTTCTATGGTGAAATAAGTGTCATAATTATACTTGTACTGCAAGATTGCAATAAAACTGAATTCTTCTTGACGAATCAACAACCTTAAATACGCAAATGATACAATATTGACAGAAACAAGAGTAGATAGAATGAAGGACTTTAGTGGCATGATGGAAAGCTTGAGGCTATGTGCACACGTTGCGGAATTGCCATGGAAATTTCCGCGGCAATTCCGCACCTCCCTACCGCGGGAAATCTGCATATTATAGGTATGCGTATTCCCGCTAAAAACTAGCGTTTTGCAAGCGTAATTAGCTTGCAGAATGCTAGCGTTTTACAAGCGATCTGACAGGTTGGTCACACGAGTCAAACAACTGTTTGACTCGTGTGACCAACTTTTTACTATTGATGCCGCCTATGTCGCATCAATAGTAAAAAGATCTAATGTAAAAATAATAAAAAAAATAATAAATAATGATATTCTCACCTTCCGGCGGCCCCCGCAGCTTTCCCGCCTCTCAGCGACGCTCCCGGCCAATCGCGTTCCCAGGCGTCCTTTGCGACAATCACCCCGATGACGTAGCATCTCGCGAGACCGCTACGTCATCTGGGGTGATCTCGCAATGCATTACTGGGAACGCGATTGGCGGGAGCGTCGCTGAGAGGCGGGAAAGCTGCAGGGGCCGCCGGAATGTGAGAATATCATTATTTTTTATTTTAATTATTGTTTTTACATGGATATGGTACCCAGGGCCTGGAGGAGAGTCTCCTCTCCTCCAGGCCCTGGGTACCATCCGCACATGAACCGCTTACTTTCCGCATGGTGGGCACAGCCACATGCGGAAAGTAATTGGTTCAATGCATTCCTATGGCGGCGGAATCGCCGCGGTTCCGCAAAAAGAATGAGCATGCTGCGGATTCTCCCGCGATGCAGTTCCGCCGCGGAAAAACCCGCAGCATGTGCACAGCATTGCGGAATCCCATAGGCCATAATGTGTTGTATTGTGTAAGCGGTTTTGCCGCAGTTTTGCGGTGTTTCTACCGCGAAAAACCGCAGTGAAACCGCTAGGAATCCGCAACGTGTGCACAGGCCCTGAATATGAGACATGAAGAACTTAATTTTGTTTTACTTTTTTACTTAATCTCAGCATGGGACATTAATTTTTAACTTAGAAGAAAAGCCACAGAAGAAGAGTAAAATTCTCCAAAAATTCAAAAACACAGCTGAAAAGGGGCATCACCACTTACCTGTCCAGGTCTCCGAACAAATGCACTACTGGATGCCGCCAACCCATATAGCAAAGATGTTGCAAAACACAGGTGCAAAATACTAAATAGACAGCCACTCACAACCTACCAGTTCATGGAGGGGGTGACTGCTTATTATACATTTGCACAATAAAGGCCTATATAGGGCGCTATTCACATGTAGGTAATGCATAGTGTCTGGTTCTCAGCCTATTAGTCACGCCCATACTATTTGATCAGGCGGGCTGGCCAGCACTCTCTAAATGCATCCCATGTGGACACCACTGCATACAAGACCTAACATGCTGGGCTTGGCTGCACCCTGAAAAATAAAGTGTACAAAATACATATAAAATATGTGAGGTATTAGTCGATAATTTGGCCAAGATATGCAAGCTCGCAACCCAACGTCAAGGGTCCTCACACTTGCGAGTCCTAACACTAAACTTAATAGCGATGGTACTTTTTATCTTGCAAGGTATTAGACCTGTATGTCTCATACTGACCTGGGGGTATCATGGCGACTATTGGGAGTGCACAATCTCAATCACAGATTGCCGATGGGGACAGAGAGTAATACCCTTTCCTTAAATAGGCAGATACGTGCCTCTGTTTTTATTGGGAGCTGCCGCCGAGGTGTTAAATAGTGCTAGAATAGTGCCAGCACCTGTCACAGTTGTGCAGCAAAGTGTCAACTATAGGGTAATATATAGCTGACACTCGCTGATAATTTTGCTGGCTCTGCTTGTGAGTTGGCAAATTCACTGCACCGTTTTGTGGTTTGCTAAACATACTTTCTACTGCACCAACTGTACATGTATGGTGGATGTTGCCAAGTGATTAAAAGTCCCTTATAGTTTTTGGGCCCTATTGGAGATGTTACATTGGGGCCCGTCAGCTTCAAGTTAAGCCACTGCATGGCACCATAGAATTTGTGGTGTCTCAATAAGTAAGGAAACAAACTCATATAAACTCAGATAAACATTGGCACGTTGAGATTGACATTATGTACATGTCCCAGATCCGGTTCTCATGATTGCTGTCATAACTGGTTCAACTTTGTCAAACAGCAAAATGATTACTCACCTGTACTGACTTAAAAACCATTGGTTGGAAGTGAAGTAATGCACAATACCTGTACATAATATTGCACATCATAGGTCTTGACATCAAAGGGGCACCTGAGGCAGATTTGTTGGAATTTTATCTGCAAGTTTTCTTCTAACTTAGAAACGGCTTGAATAGACCTCCAAGGCTTCCACCTGTGTTCGCTATCACAGATGTGTATCTACTCACCTAGATAGTAGCATTATGAAATCTTCAGCAACTGCAATATGAACACATTCTGATGACAAGCCAGTTTTTCTAACATTTTTGACACATATTTATAAATTACGATCATAATTTTACATTTGCAAGTGTAACACTATTGATGTTGTTACTACTGGAGGGCACATTCCTCTCAGGCATTTATTTCATCAAGTTTGCAAATGAGCTATAGTTTTACCTTTCTGATTGTGTGGTTTAAAATTAGTTCTTATTCAGGATATTATACCTTTCAAAATGTTAAAATTATAATCACTAATGTGACATAAAGATGATAATTACAAAAATATTACATTGTGTGCTAGCAGGAAACCTTCACTATCACAATATGCAGCATTATTTATTTCCATATTTTATCACAAGTCACCAGTTCTAGTGGTGTGTTATCCGGGACCTAGTTTGTAACTTGTTTTGTCTGACCTCACTATCTGTGTTAGAGCCAGGATTTTAACTGACTTCTCCGCATATCTGACACTTCCTCACTTCATTTGATTTGCTACCTCCAGATTTGTTTCGTCAAATGTCTTGTCCAGACTTGGGCAAAGGGTGGCCTGTGGGCCACATACCACCTTTTGGCTGTACCTGTCCTGCCGTGAGCCAAGATAGCTGAAAATAGTGGCTCACAGGTCGACACATTTATCTTTATCTGCATGCTCGGGGTGCAGATAGTGGGGAGCACAATGGTAGAAGAAAGAGCCACCGACTCCTTTTTCCACCATTCAGTGTGTGTGACTGAGACAGCAGACACAATGATATCACTACTACATCATGTCTGTATGCTTTTTTATGTATGTGAATGTGTGTGGGCTCATACTTTACATGGAGGCAGCTGTGTGGGAGCTCATACTGTATATAGGGGGACTGTTATTGTATGTAAGGGTGGCTGTGTGTGCCCTAATATTTTATATAAGAGAGCTGTGTGTGGGCTCATACTGTGTATAGGGAGACTGTGTATGGGCTTATACTGTATATAGGGAAGCTGTGTGTAGGCTAATACTATATTACTGTATATTGTAGACCTGGGTGTGAGCTCATACTGCATAAAGTGGGCTGAGTGTGGGCTCATACTGTATATAGGTAGATTTGTGTGCGATCATACCATTTGGGGAGCTGTGTGTGGACTCAAGCTGCATATAGGGGGCTGTGTGTGGGTTCATACAGGATATACTGGACATAAGGGGACTATGTGTGGGATTATATCATTTGAGCATTTAGGGAGCCATGTAATCTCATACTGTATATAGGAGGGCTGTGTGGGGGTTCATACTGTACATAATGGATTGTTTGGGGGCTCATACTGTATGTAAGGGCTGTGGGAGCTTATAATCTATATAGCTGCAGTGTGGGGTATCATACTCTATAAAGTGGAGGGACTTTGTTGGGGAGCAGATCATACTGTACATAGGGAGAACTCTGGGGGATCAGACTGTATATAGGGGGGCTGTTTAGGGTATTATACTTTATTTAGGGGGTTGTGTGGGGGGATCATACTGTTGAAAGGGGGGCCTGTAAGAACAATAATATTATGTGTGGGCACTGTGAGGACCATCAAAACATGGTGAGGCACCATATGTGGTGTGCTATGAGGTCATATATTATATAAATTCATGACAAACAGAATAATGTATTTCAAGTGTTTATTTATGTTAATGTTGATGATTATGGCTTACAGCCAATAAAACCCTTAAAGTCATTATTTCAGTAAATTATAATACTTTCTAACACCAGCTCAAAAAATGATTTTAAAATCTCAACTGTTGGCCTACTGAAATGTATCTTCAGTAGAGATGAGCGACTTTCCCTTCTTTAGGGTCGAGTCGGGTTTCATGAAACCCGACTTTCTCAAAAGTCGGGTCGAACGAAATCGGCCAACTATCGGGAAAAGTCGGGGGTCCGACTGAAACACGAAACCCAATGCAAGTCATTGGGGAAGCAAAGTCACTCCATGGAGTGGAGGACAGTAAACACACCTACAGTGCCCATTTCAATTCCAGCAACATAAATTCTTACTACTTAAGCTTGGAAACCTTAATTTACTTTATAATAATAGTTGCGCATTGAAAACTGGGGGTTATTTGGCTAAATTTGTGGGGGCGGGTAGGGCTGGACTCTTCCTACTATGGTATAAATTTTCAGGGCTTGCACGCTGTGCTTATTTGACCGTCTGGCTAAGCTGTCCTGCAACTCTGTTTTTTTAAGACCTTTTTGGACTGCTAAGGGCCTGCCAGATAACCGCTGCTGCGATGTCAATGCCTGCTGCGGATCTTTCTCCTCTTCTGATCTATTGCCAGCGGCACCCTCTTCCCCCAATGGATGAGGGAAGAGGGTGCCGACTGGGTCATCCATCATCTCCTCTTCAATTTCATCTGCACCTTCCTCTGTGTCACCGTGTAAGGTGGTATAGTATGTGGGAAGGGGCACCTGAGTTTCATCAGTGTCACATTCTGGCTCAGTAGACTGCGAAGGAAATGTAGTGCTCTGGGTGAATGTACCAGCAGAATTATCTAGCAGTGGCTGTGCATCAGTGCACTCCATCTCTGATTCATGTTGGACTGGGGAATTCAGGATTTGACTGGATAACCCAGGCATGGTATGTGAAAAGAACTCCATGGAGTAATCTGAAGTGTGGCCTGCCGCATCCTTTCCTTTTTTTTTGGTGGAGGTGAAGCACACAAGGAAAGGTGTTGTTCCTGACCAGGAGCCTGCACTTATGAGTCAGTGCTTGCATTTTTTGAAACTTCAGAAGAGGAGGCGATAGAGCAGGAAGCTGTTTCGGCAATGTAAGCCAAAACATGTTCCTGACGCTCCGGCTTTAAATGCAGTTTACCTACTCCCAGTAAAGGGAGCATTCCAGGCCTTCTTGAGCCAGAAGATGATGCCGGCTCAACACCTCCTGCCTTAGGTGCTATTGTGCTTATAGCACTTCCAGCAGATGCACCATCACCACCATCAGTACCAGCTGGCCCCCCCACGCCCACGTCTGCGGCCTCTTCCACCATACTTCATTTTTGTGAAAATGTACACAAAATACCAGCAGATATGTGTTACTGTATCATAAGCGTACAGCTGTATACAGTCTAGGAATAATTGTAAATCTCCGTATATATTTCAGGAGTCACACACAGACACTCTCAGACTCAGTATGTATCACACCAGAATATAAAAAGTAGAAAAAGGGTAACTTATCAGAAGCGTACAGCTGTATACATTGTTGGTGTAATTTTTAAATCTCTGTATATCTTTCCGCAGTAACAGACAGACTCTCACAGGCTCAGTATGGATCACACCAGAAAATAAAAAGCGGATCCGCAAGAAATAATCACACATGTGGCCCAATGTTCGAGGTATCAATGATGCACTTAGAGTGGTGGGTGGAGGAGGACTTTCTGGCAAAAAGGGTACTATATCACCAGTACTATTGAGCATTCCGATTCTGCAAATATCGGGTATCGGCCGATATTTGCTGCATCGGAATTCAGATTCTGAGTTCCGATATTTTTGTCATATCGGATACCGGAATCGGAGTTTTCCGACAAAGTCTATTTGGAGTTCCTGTGTCACAGAACGAAGTACGTGACACAGGAACTTCCTGAAACTGTCACTGTCAGTGTCGGTCGGGTCTGTCAGGTGTCAGCAGCACTTACCTGGCAAAAGATCCCCGGCGGTCACATCCATCCCTCCATCCAGGCTGGCCATTACCCTCTCCCTGGCGGTCACGTGCAGCATCTCGCGATAACTGCACGGGCTGGCGGGTACTGGGTAATCTCGGCCAGCTGTACTCTCGCGACAGCTAGCCGTAAACCAGCCCGGATGACATCACCGCCGGGGAAGCAACAATGTTAAGCAGCTCTGCTCTATGTGGATGTGAGGCTCAGCCTGGCATCCAGATGTAGCAGAGCTGGACTCGTCGTGGGACACTCATTATTTTGGACTGCGTCGGACAGGGAGTATTTGTGTTGGTTTGTTATTTTTGTTTTTTTACAGGAGAACGATGGCGTCGTAGGATGAGCGTGCAATAAAAATAATGAAAACTGTGTGGTGTTTTATTTCATTAAAAGACTTTTTTCTGGCTGTGTATTTTTTTCAAAATTTACAAACTATGATTAATAATGGATCGGTGTCTTATTGATGTCTCAATCATTGAGACAAGAGGGAGCAGGGAATCCCACCATAACATCCTTTACATTCTCTGACAGCCCCTTCCGAAAAAGGGCTGCCAAAGCATCATCATTCCATTTGGTCAGGACTGCCCACTTTCGGAATTTCTGACAGTACAACTCAGCGTCTTCAAGACCCTGATTTAATGCCAACAAGGTTTTTTTAGCTTGATCAGTGACATTAGGTTCATTGTACAATAACCCAGAGCCAGAAAAAATGCATCAATATCATTCAAAACAGGATCCCCAGGTGTCAGGGAAAAAGCCCAATCCTGAGGATCGCCGCGCAGGAGAGAGATGACAATTTGAACCTGCTGTGCTGCGTTCCCTGAGGACTTAGGCTTTAAGGCAAAAAACAACTTACAGTTATTTTTGAAATTCAGAAATTTAGCCCGATCCCTCAAAAACAAATCTGGCATGGGAATCCTAGGTTCCACAACCGGCAACCCAGCAAGATAGGCAGCAATACTCCGAACCTCAGTGGCAAGCTGATCCACACGGCCAGACAACTGTGCAAGCTCCATTGAGAGAGAAAAAATCCTCCTCAGCACCCAGAGAAACAAAGGGAAAAAAAAAAATCTCTGACAACTCTGACAATCTTTTTTCTTTCCACACTATTTTTCCCTTCTGTGAGTACCATATAATTTTCAGTTTTTGGCCTGTGATACTGTTATGTTTTGGTAGCTGAGGAGAGTAAGCAAAAACAGCAATACACCAGAGAGGCTGGAACCTATTGGATTGCAGTAAACTGAACTAACCACACAACTAGAGGTAGCCGTGGAGCGTTCCTACGTTGATCCTAGACGCCTCGTCACAGCCTGAGAGATAACTACACCAAAAGGCAGAAAGATGAAAGCTATCTGCCCCGGAGCAGATCCCCAAAGAAAATAGGAAGCCCCCAAACATGTAATGGCGGTTAGACAAGAAATAGCACGGACACAGACAGAAAATAGAATGAGCAAACGCTGGGGCTCAATCTGTCTAGACAGAAAAGTACAGGAAAGGATACTCACTGCAATCCAAAAAAAACCCTAAAAATACCAACTCTACTGATTGCAAAAACACCTGAGATCACACGACCTCTACCACCTAAATCAGTTCTCTGGTGTAACAAAACTAAGCCGCAGCCACTGAAAAAACAGGAAAAAGCAAATGAACAAACAACAGTGGCTCCAGATAAACTGAGAGGAGCACAAGCCCCCCGGAGGGGACCTGGCTGACCTCCACAGAAGTGCAGGGAACAATGCAAAAAGCAAGCACAAAAATAAAAGCAGAAAATATCTTATCTGATAGCAGAAGATGCAGGCAAGACTCAGCAAGCTTCCAAATGAACCAGGAACCACAATTGAGACAAGAACAATTGTTCACCGGAAACCATCATGGGAGGGAACCTCCCTTATATCAGACCAGTCCGTGATCCCAGATTGCCACTCCTAGTTGAAAGGTTCAGTACTGTCATTAACCACCAGAGGGAGCCTCTGCTCAGAAACCATTTTTAGCACATTCATAACAGTTCGTGCTTTCTTCTTGTCTAACCGCCATTACATGTTTGGGGGCTTCCTATTTTCTTTGGGGATCTGCTCCGGGGCAGATAGCTTTCATCTTTCTGCCTTTAGGTGTAATTATCTCTCAGGCTGTGACGAGGTGTCTAGGATCAACGTAGGAATGCTCAGCGGCTACCTCTAGTTGTGTGGTTAGTTTAGGAATCTGCAACCCATTAGTTACCAACATCTCAGGTGTTCGGCTGCCCGGCTGTTGTTCCTGTCCACCTCAGCTACCTAACATAACAGGAGTGGCTCAAAAATAAGCACATTAAGGTCATGGAGTGGCCTAGCCAGTCTCCAGACCTTAATCCCATAGAAAACTTATGGAGGGAGTAGAAGCTCTTGAGTTGTCAAGCGAAAGCCTCAAAATCTTAATGATTTAGAGATGATCTGCAAAGACGAGTGGACCAAAATTCCTCCTGACACATGTGCAAACCTCATCATCAACTACAAAAAAAATGTCTGACTGATGTGCTTGCCAAAAAGGGTTTTGCCACCAAGTATTAAGTCTTGTTTGCCAGAAGGATCAAATACTTGTTTCTCACTGCAAAATGCAAATAAATTGATATAATTTATACAATGTGATTTCCTGGATTTTATTGTTGATATTCTATTACTCAATGTTAAAATTAACCTACCCTTAAAATTACAGACTGTTCATCTATTTGTTAGTGGGCAAATTTAGATATAGGAAAGATGTGTATCTTCGTACTGTATTAGCCAGTAGATAGAAAAATATTTAGAGTTGAGAGTCCTCAGTGGTTGATACCTTTTAATGGCTAACTGAAAAGATGGTAACAAATTGCAAGCTTTCGAGACTACTCAGGTCTCTTCATCAGGCAAAGACTAATACAACATCTGAAGAATCACATATTTATACATAACACAGCACAGAAAAAATGCAATAAGATAAGACAAGTGACGTGAAGCAGAACTGTCATTATGGCAGAGGGATGAACATAAATATTGGAACAGTTCATAGATAAGGAGTGAAAGTTTTATTGCCCTCTGATTGGAGTCTGCTATTGTGTTTTGATGCCCCTAGAAGGTCAGAGAAGCAGATTCCTTAATTGATGTAGAAAGACATGAATCCGTGTGATATATTCATTCCAGCGCTAAGAGTGTCAAAGGTCATCATAAGCTTATATTCCCAAACCTTTCTATCTTTCTCAGATTTAAAGTTAGATTTTAATACAAGTAATTCCATATCCATCATGCTATGACCGGGCATACAAAGTGTTTTGCCACAGGTAAATCCAGTCTTTTTTCTCTTATTGTGTGGCGATGAGAATTCATCCTTGTTCTCAGTTTTTGCCCGGTCTCTCCCACATACAGACCCCCAGTTGGACATTTAGTACATATAAATTAGGTACACCACATTAGATGTGATGCAGCTGAAAGTACCTGGCATCTTGTAGTCCTGATGTGAGTTGGGGATCTTTATCTTATCCATGGTCATTATAAATGGGCAGGTTTTGCATTTCTTCTTGTTGCAAGGAAAGGTTCCTGCAGCTGTTGGGGAGGACAGGGAGCTTCTGACAATGATGCTTCTTAGATTTGGGGGCTGCCTAAAACACAGTAGTGGGGGGTCTGGAAATATGGATTGTAATCGGGCATCTTTTTGTAGTAAAGGTTGTAGTTTCCGTGCAGCTCCCCTTAGCATCTCCAGATTTGGATTGTAGGTGACAACTAGAGGCACCCGGTTATTTTCTTCTTTAGCTTTGTAATGTAGCAGGTGATTCCTTGATATTCTGGTGGCTCTTGTAATTTGGTTTTCAATTGTTCTTGGATGGTAGCCCTGGTTCAAAAAGGTCTTTCTGAGGCGAATAAGGTATTCATCTCTATCCATAGGGTTGGAACATGTACGATTGTATCTGATGGCTTGGCTGTAGACAATAGAGTTTTTTATGTGTTTTGGATGGAAACTGTCCAATTTAAGGTATGTTGGACGGTCGATTGGCTTCTGATACAGGGATGTCTCTATTTCATTGTTCTTTAGCTTAATGGTGGTGTCTAAAAAGTTAATTTCAGTGCTGGAGTAGTTAAGTGTTAAGTTGATGGTGGGATGAAATTGGTTGAACTGTTCATGGAACGCCTTTAGCTGTTGTTCAGACTCCGCCAGATGATTAAAATGTCATCAATGTAGCGGTAGTAGGCCCGAGGCCTGATGGGACATGACAAAAAGTCGCTTTCAAGCTTGACCATGAAAAGATTTGCATACTGTGGAGCCATTTTACTTCCCATAGCTGTGCCAGTCTCCTGAAGATAGATCTTGTTGTCAAATTCAAAGTAATTGTGGGTGAGGATGAATTTTGTGAGTTTCACCACAGAATCAGCATCATTCCCGGTGTTTCCCATGAAGACTTTGCAGGCATTTAATCCATCCTGGTGTGGGATATTAGAGTACAAAGATTCCACATCCATGGTGGCCAGGATGGTTCCTTCTGGTAGGGGACCTATTGCTGCTAGTTTATTCAGTAGGTCAGTTGTGTCCTGAATGTAGCTGGGTGTATCCTTTACCAGGGGTTTAAGAATACCCTCTACCCATCCAGATACCTGCTCAGTAAGGGTGTCCACACATGAAATAATCGGCCTCCCTGGATTCCCAGCTTTGTGGATTTTGGGAAGCATGTAAAACGTCCCTGTTCTTGGACTTTCTGGTATCAGGTCATCAGCTCTTATGGATTTGTCAGACAGACAAGATACCAACTTGCTTAGTTCCTTGTAATAGTCCTGTGTAGGGTCCGATTCCAGGTTTCTGTAGTAGCGTGTGTCCGTAAGTTGTCTGTTTGCTTCCTTCATATAGTCTGATGTGTTCATCATGACTATTGCACCTCCCTTGTCAGCAGGTTTAATGATGATTTCTTTGTTGGTTTTCAGAGACTGTATGGCCTTTCTCTCCTGGCACTGATGTTGGATGCTTGTCTCTTGTTGGTGGCTATGATGGTGGATTTTATCAAATGTCTGAATGAGTCTATATATTTATCCAAATGAGGGTTACGTCCAGGTGGAGGTGTCCAGTCTGACCTCTTCTTGGTTGTTGGGATCCCTTTTCCTTCAGTCCGAGTGTTTTCTGAATCTTCTGTATCATTGAAGTATTCCCTCAGGCGCAGTCTCCTGAAAAAATGTTCCATATCACTGCAGAGTTCGGTTTTATCCAGGGCCTTAGTAGGACAAAATGAGAGTCCTCTAGAAAGCACGGCAAGCTCCACTTTGTTGGGTTTGTAATCTGAGAGATTGATGACACAGTTAGATGCTTTTGTGTCTGGAATGGAGTGGTTGTCAGAGTTGTCAGGTTTTGGTTTTGTTTTGTATCTGTTTGTATAGAGTCCGGAATTGAGGCGCAGTCTGTGTAGTTTCTTTTCCTTGTTATGAATCAGAAAGGTCCGTAGTTTTTATAGTATTGTTGTAATTTTTGCTCTGTGCTTTCTGTAAGTGTTTTCCTCAGAGTTTCAAATTGCCCTTGGACTTTACTCCTTATGCTGTAACAGACATGCAAAAGATGGTTCCTTAGTCTCTCAGAAGTCCTGTGACAAAGGTTTTGTGCATAATGGGTATTGTAGGTGTGAAGAATTGGGTTTGTAATCCAGAGTCCTTTGGGAATTAGATTCTCCTTTTTGCATTTAGATAAGAAAAAAATGTCGCTGTCCATTTGTGCACGTTTCTTCAGAAGTGGTTTTAGTTCCATAAAGATGCGGTACATTCTGGTATCCTCCATTTTGATATAGGACAGATGTGTATCTTCGTACCGTGTTAGCCAGTAGATATAAAAATATTTAGAGTTGAGAGTCCTCAGTGGTTGATACCTTTTAATGGCTAGCTGAAAAGATGGTAACAAATTGCAAGCTTTCGAGACTACTCAGGTCTCTTCATCAGGCAAAGACTAATACAACATCTGAAGAATCACATATTTATACATAACACAGCACAGAAAAAATGCAATAAGATAAGACAAGTGACGTGAAGCAGAACTGTCATTATGGCAGAGGGATGAACATAAATATTGGAACAGTTCATAGATAAGGAGTGAAAGTTTTATTGCCCTCTGATTGGAGTCTGCGATTGTGTTTTGATGCCCCTAGAAGGTCAGAGAAGCAGATTCCTTAATTGATGTAGAAAGACATGAATCCGTGTGATATAGTGTGATATATTCATTCCAGCACTAAGAGTGTCAAAGGTCATCATAAGCTTATATTCCCAAACCTTTCTATCTTTCTCAGATTTAAAGTTAGATTTTAATACAAGTAATTCCATATCCATCATGCTATGACCGGGCATACAAAAGTGTTTTGCCACAGGTAAATCCATTCTTTTTTCTCTTTTTGTGTGGCGATGAGAATTCATCCTTGTTCTCAGTTTTTGCCCGGTCTCTCCCACATACAGACCCCCAGTTGGACATTTAGTACATATAATTAGGTACACCACATTAGATGTGATGCAGCTGAAAGTACCTGGCATCTTGTAGTCCTGATGTGAGTTGGGGATCTTTATCTTGTCTGTGGTCATTATAAATGACCCCGGCAAAATTTACAAAATCAGCAAGAGATCAAATAATTATTTCCTTCACTGTAGGTTCACTGTGTCATTTGTTCCTATGGGTATTAGTACATGTACGTAGTCATCTGTAACACTGAAGAGCCTTGATACTCTATCAGACACATCTTTGATTTGGGCACCTGGAAGACAGCACACTTCTCGTGAGGTGATGTTTAGTCGGCAGACAGCTGCTTCTGTTTCTCTCAGTAGAGAATCCCCCACAAGCACGACTCTTATTTTCTTCTTCACCACATCTCTTCTCTTTCTCCCTTTAAGAGGGTTCTGATTGCTTGTGAACGTGCTTTGTGGCCAAAGCACTTTTTTGATGTACATCTTCTAGTTGTCCTGTGTGAGAGCCTGGTAGCGGTTCTTCAGTACTATAGGTGCTGACTGCCATTTCACTCTCCTACTTCTTTGGGTCACATCCATCCATTTATCTTCTTTTGCAGGTGCAATGCAAGGTGTTTCTTTTCAAACATTCAAATAGTTATTTCTACTCTGTCATTAGCTTCTGCAGGAACGCTGAAAAGTTTTTCTCTTACAACATTCTGAAGAGATTCTTGTGCTCTGTTAAGGAAATCCTCATCTTCGTTGATGAGTTCAATGTAGCTATTCTATCCTGAAGACTTTGTACCTTTTTCCAAAATCACAAGCTTGCATTTCTGGCACGTAAAGTTGGTCTTTTCCTACGGCAAATCTGTAAACATATAGCACATGTTGCAGTGCTCTATATTGGGAAATCTCCTTCTCCATGATGAACAAAATAAATTGTTGTTAAAAATGCTGTAAAGGTTTGATGATTTCCTTCAAGCAGTTCGATCCTGCTACACCCAAAGATCTTCAGATTCGTAGCAACTCTTCACTCTTCCCAAAATGCAGCGGAAATATGCAAATTACCTTCCTTGAGCTTCAATTCCTGGTATAGAAGGACTGTAAGGCAATAAACCCGGCCTACATGCCTCTAATTCAAAATATCCCTCTCCACCAGCTATCCCTATACTGAATGCAGGTAACAGTGTTATTACTAGAGAAAGGACAGTATGTAGCCCTGATCAGGACTTTTCTTTTAATGGTGCAGCAGCAGTATAGAAGCATAGCAATAGCAATTAAACACTTCCTATATACCTTCTCTAATCTAAGCTCTTCCTCCTAGATCAACTCTCCCTGAACTGCTTCCAGAGGACAGTGTACCGAGCATCGTGTCACCTGATCTTTTTAAAGACCTTATGACGCGTGCTGCCAGCCAATCTCAGTAATACCAGTAGCCAATATGGCTATGGCATTACCGTGTATGGCAGGAAATCCTCACATGTTTATTGAACGTGTAACAGATGTGAAACATGCAGGGCGGGAACTCAAGCATGGTGCTCAAGCACCCGTGGTACTTGATCTAGTAACAAGTGTACCCAAGCACCCCAATGCTCAATCAAGTATCAAGCAGTGACAACCACTCTCACTCATCACTAATGATAATGTCTGTAAAGTGCTGTGGAATATGATAGCACTAAACAAGTAAATAAATAAGCCTTACCAGAGGCTGGGCTTCATGAGAGACCAATGATTTTTACCATATTCTGCCATATTGAAATATTTAAAACCTACAAGAGAAAAAATGCACAAAACCCTGCTGTAACTGAGTAAATAAAAAGCAAAAGTGCATTTAAATAAAACAAAGTTTTTATTAATACTGTTTTTGATAAAAAATAGCATAAAATCCATCCTACCACAACAAGGTAACTCTGATCGGGACAGTCCTACATTGTCTAATATTAAAAATTGTTATGATTTGGTAGCTGAGGAGAGCAAGCAAAAAAGGCAATACACCAGAGAGGTTGGAATCTATGGGATTGCAGTACCCTGACTAACCACCACAACTAAAGGCAGCCATGGAGCGTACCTACGTTGGTCCTAGACGCCTCATCACAGCCTGAGAAGCTAACTACACCTAAAGATAGAAAGAGGAAAACTATCTGCCCCGGAGCAGATCCCCAAAGAACATAGAAAGCCCCCAAACATGTAATGACGGTTAGACAAGAGGAAATACTGACACAGACAGAAAATAGTATGAGCAAACGTTGGGGCCCAAACTTCCTAAATAGAAAAGGATAGGAAGGACACTACTGCAATCCCAAAAAACCCTGAAAAGTACCAACTCTACTAATTACAAAAACACCTGAGATCACACGACCTCTACCACCTAAATTAGTTCTCTGGTGTAACAAAAACTAAACAGCAGCCACTGAAAAAACTGGAAAAGGCAAATGAACAAACAACAGTGGCTGTGATACGCACGGATGAGTCTCCTAGCATGGATGTCTGAAGCAAACACCCAAGAATTGTCCTCCTGACCATAACCTCTTCACTTAACCAAATACTGGAGTTTCCGTCTAGAAAAACGAGAATTCAATATTTTCTCAACCACATACTCCAGATTGCACTCAACCAAAACAGGGTCAGGAGGCACAGCCATAGGAACCACTGGCTCGACAAACCTCTTCAATAAGGACTTGTGGAACACGTTATGGATCTTAAATGTCCCTGGAAGAAGTAAACGAAAGGAAACAGGATTAAGAATCTCCATGATCTTATAAGGTCCAATGAACCTAGGCTTAAACTTAGGAGATGCAACTCTCATAGGGATATTTCTTGAGGACAACCAGACCAAGTCCCCCACTTCAAACCGAGGACCATCAGTCCTATGCCGGTTGGCAAACCGCTGGGCCCTCTCCTGAGAGAGGGACAACATCTCCACTACCTGGTCCCAAATCTGCTGCACATGCTCCACAACAGAGTCAACACCCGGACAGACAGAAGCCTCCATCTGTCCTGAAGAAAATCGAGGGTGAAACCCAAAATTGCAGAAAAATGGAGACATCAAAGTGGCAGAGCTAGCCCTATTATTAAGAGCAAACTCAGCCAAAGGCAAAAAAGAGACCCAGTCATCCTGATCAGCAGACACAAAGCATCTCAGATAAGTCTCCAATGTCTGGTTTGTTCTCTCAGTTTGTCCATTGGTCTGAGGATGAAAAGCCGAGGAGAAAGACAATTGAACACCAAGTTTAGAACAAAAAGTCCTCCAAAATCTGGAAACAAACTGGACTCCTCTGTCAGACACAATGTTCTCAGGAATGCCGTGTAACCGAACCACATGCTGAAGGAACAAAGGCACCATTTCAGAGGAGGAAGGCAACTTAGGTAATGGCACAACATGTATCATTTTGGAAAACCTATCACAAATCACCCAGATAACGGTCATTCTCTGAGAAACAGGGAGGTCGGAAATGAAATCCATAGAGATATGGGTCCATGGTCTCTTGGGCACAGGCAATGGCATCAACAAACCACTAGAGCGAGAGCAAGGCTTGGAGCGAGAGCAAGTCCCGCAGGACTGCACAAATTCCCTGACGTCACGAGACAAAGTAGGCCACCAAAAGGACCGACTAACCAAGTCTCTGGTACCAAAAATTCCGGGATGACCGGCCAACGAGGAACAATGAATCTCAGACATCACACTCTTTTTCCATCGGTCTGGGACAAACAATTTCCCAATAGGGCATCGCTCGGGTTTATCCTCCTGACACCCTTCCAGAGCCAGTCTCAAATTGGGCGAGATGGCGGAAAGAACTACACCCTCTTTCAAAATAACAGCAGGATCAGATAACTCAGGAGAGTCCGCAAGGAAACTCCTCGAGAGGGCATCCGCCTTAACATTCTTAGTGCCAGGAAGAAAGGAAACCACAAAATTAAAACGTGTGAAAAACAAGGCCCACCTGGCCTGTCTAGGATTAAGTCGCTTGGCTGATTCCAGATAAACCAGAGTCTTATGGTCCGTGAGGACCACCACCTGATGTTTGGCTCCCTCCAGCCAATGTCTCCACTCTTCAAAAGCCCACTTCATGGCCAATAACTCCCGATTACCCACGTCATAATTACGTTCAGTTGGAGAAAATTTTCGAGAGAAAAAGGCACAAGGGTTACTTTTAGAGGTCTCTGGATCTCTTTGGGACAAAACGGCACCTGCCCCAATTTCAGAGGCATCAACCTCCACCTGAAATGGAAGAGAAACATCAGGCTGCCGTAGAACAGGAGCAGAAGTGAATCTCTGCTTAAGTTCCTGAAACGCAGAGATTGCCTCAGGAGGCCAATTCACCACATCAGAACCCTTTTTGGTCAAATCAGTCAATGGTTTAACAATAACAGAGAAATTACCAATAAATTTATGATAAAAATTGGCAAAACCCAAGAATCTTTGAAGAGCCTTTAATGAAGTAGGTTGGACCCAATCACAGATGGCCTGAACCTTGACCGGGTCCATTTCAATAACAGATGGGGACAAAATGAATCCCAGAAATGAGATCCTCTGTACGCCAAAAAGACACTTTGATCCCTTCACATACAGAGCATTCTCTCTCAAAATCTGGAACACAGTCCGAACATGTTTTACATGAGAGTCCCAGTCATTGGAAAAAATCAAGATATCATCCAAATAAACAATCAGGAATTTATCCAAAAAATCCCTGAAAATGTCATTCATGAAGGACTGGAAGACGGAAGGAGCATTAGTGAGCCCAAAGGGCATCACTAGGTACTCAAAATGCCCCTCTGGGGTATTAAATGCCGTCTTCCATTCATCCCCGTGCTTAATGCGAATAAGGTTATATGCCCCCCTGAGGTCAAGCTTGGTAAACCAAGTAGCACTTTTCACCCTGGAAAACAGGTCAGAAATTAAGGTTAACGGATATTGATATTTCACAGTGATATTGTTCAAGAGACGATAAATACACGGCCTTAATGAACCATCCTTTTTGGGCAGAAAGAAAAAACCGGCACCCAAGGGTGAGGAGGATGGTCTGATATGACCCTTCTCCAATGACTCCTTGATATAAGACCGCATAGCGTCATGTTCAGGTACAGACAAGTTAAAAAGGCGACCTTTAGGGAATTTACTACCAGGCACTAATTCAATAGCAAATATAAGAACGCTAACCAGCTCACCGGTTTGTAGAAGCACGGATCCTCCGCTTGATCAAACGTGAAGATACATAAGAAAATGAAGAAAAAAGGGATCCAGCTTCAATAAAATCTTCATCTTTATTGATTCATAAAAACATGAATAATGGCATGCTCCTGGACAAGCTCAGGACAAGGCTACGCGTTTCGATCACAGGGATCTTTATCACAGCTGGCATATTCAGACAAAGGCACATATTTAAGACAAAGGAAGACCAATCACGATCAGAAAAAATGTCATGTGATTTTTGACAAGTCCTTTAACAATTTGCACATAACGAATAAAGAAACAAAAACAATATTTGCACAAATAAAATCAATGCAAAGAAATAAAATTAATAATGGAACATCAATTCGTTTCTTTTATTGAGACCAAATGGATGTCTGGTATGTAGATTAAAGATCCAGAAAGCTTCACGTGTGAGGAGTCGCTGACGTGCATCTCCACCTCTGGCAGACAGGTTAACACTTCCAATACCTGTGACTTGGAAGGAAGAAACATTGCGAGCATGCTGAAAAATAAAATGTTTAGCAGCAGCAGAAATATTGCGATTTGAAGAGACATTCTTTATATCCTGCAAATGTTCAGCGATCCTGATTTTTAATTTCCTAGTGGTGCAGCCTATATAAGATAAATTGCAAGTAGTGCACATAATTTTATATACCACATAGCATGAATTACAATTGATATATTTGTTAATGGTATAAATCGCAGTGCTGTCATTATTTTCAAAGGTTTTCGTTACACAAACATATTTGCAAAGTGCACATCTATTGTGGCCACATTTATAAAAACCTTTATGTTCTAACCACAATGTTTTATGAGAAGAAAAATTATTACTGAACATGCTTGGAGAAACTTTGTTACCAATAGATGGCGCTTTCCTTGAAACAACATTAATACCTGATGAAAGAATGTCGGCAAGAGAGGGATCTTCATATAAAATAGGCAGCGATCTCAAAATGATTTTTTTGATGTCCCCAAATTGAGGACTATATTGAGCACAAAAATATGGTTTCACTGCAAGATCACTTTTTTGTTGTCGCCCTCCACTAATGAGATCCTCTCTGTTTTTATTAATTACAATTTCGTGCTCTTTTAATGACCATTTAGGATAATTTCTGTTTTTTAATTTTGTATCCACACAATTAAATTCCGTTTCCAAAGCTGCAGGATCGCTGCAGTTTCTCAAAATTCTGGTGTATTCACCCAAAGGAATCGATTTGATAGTGTGTTTGGGTGACTGCTTGCTGCATGCAAGATAGAATTATCAGCACAAGGTTTGCTGAACGTTTTAGTAATAATAACAGAGTCATGTACCCCATATAAATCAAGATCCAAAAAAGAAATTTTGTTATGATGAAATTTATGAGTAAAATGTATGTTGAATGAATTAGAATTGATATAATCAATAAATCCGGATATGGCAGATACATCACCACTCCAAATGATGAGTAAATCATCAATATATCTACCATACCAAGCAATCGAGTCAATAAATGGATTAGTAGCTGAAAAAATAAAAAAATATTCCCAATATGACATAACAAGATTAGCTAGGGATGGTGCAAATTTCGCACCCATCGCCACGCCAGATTTTTGTAAAAAAAATTTATTGTCAAATGAGAAAAAATTGTGGGTTAATAAAAATTGAATAACTTGTAAAATGTAATTAATGAGATCCTGGGAATAATTACTGAATTTCGTTAAGACAAACTGCAGCGCTGTCATGGCAACATTGTAAGGTATACAGGTATATAAAGAAGTCACATCACAACATAACCAAGTATATTCTTTAAACCAGATTTCTTGGAAAACATTCTCAACACTTCTTTAGAATCTTTAATATAACCAGGAGTGATTTGTACTAGTGGTTGAAGTAGTGAGTCAACCCATTCACCCAGATGTTCATTTAAAATTTACATGCTTGGTATGGTAGATATATTGATGATTTACTCATCATTTGGAGTGGTGATGTATCTGCCATATCTGGATTTATTGATTATATCAATTCTAATTCATTCAACATACATTTTACTCATAAATTTCATCATAACAAAATTTCTTTTTTGGATCTTGATTTATATGGGGTACATGACTCTGTTATTATTACTAAAACGTTCAGCAAACCTTGTGCTGGTAATTCTATCTTGCATGCAGCAAGCAGTCACTCCAAACACACTATCAAATCGATTCCTTTGGGTGAATATACCAGAATTTTGAGAAACTGCAGCGATCCTGCAGCTTTGGAAACGGAATTTAATTGTGTGGATACAAAATTAAAAAACAGAAATTATCCTAAATGGTCATTAAAAAGAGCACGAACAATTGTAAGTAATAAAAACAGAGAGGATCTCATTAGTGGAGGGCGACAACAAAAAAGTGATCTTGCAGTGAAACCATATTTTTGTGCTCAATATAGTCCTCAATTTGGGACATCAAAAAAATCATTTTGAGATTGCTGCCTATTTTATATGAAGATCCCTCTCTTGCCGACATTCTTTCATCAGGTATTAATGTTGTTTCAAGGAAAGCGCCATCTATTGGTAACAAAGTTTCTCCAAGCATGTTCAGTAATAATTTCTCTTCTCATAAAACATCGTGGTTAGAACATAAAGGTCTTTATAAATGTGGCCACAATAGATGTGCACTTTGCAAATATGTTTGTGCAACGAAAACCTTTGAAAATAATGACAGCACTGCGATTTATACCATTAACAGATATATCAATTGTAATTCATGCTATGTGGTATATAAAATTATGTGCACTACTTGCAATTTATCTTATATAGGCTGCACCACTAGGAAATTAAAAATCAGGATCGCTGAACATTTGCAGGATATTAAGAATGTCTCTTCAAATCGCAATATTTCTGCTGCTGCTAAACATTTTATTTTTCAGCATGCTCGCAATGTTTCTTCCTTCCAAGTCACAGGTATTGAAAGTGTTAACCTGTCTGCCCGAGGTGGAGATGCAAGTCAGCGACTCCTCACACGTGAAGCTTTCTGGATCTTTAATCTACATACCAGACATCCATTTGGTCTCAATAAAAGAAACAAATTGATGTTCCATTATCAATTTTATTTCTTTGCATTGATTTTATTTGTGCAAATATTGTTTTTGTTTCTTTATTCGTTATGTGCAAATTGTTAAAGGACTTGTCAAAAATCACATGACATTTTTTCTGATCGTGATTGGTCTTCCTTTGTCTTAAATATGTGCCTTTGTCTGAATATGTCAGCTGTGATAAAGATCCCTGTGATCGAAACGCGTAGCCTTGTCCTGAGCTTGTCCAGGAGCATGCCATTATTCATGTTTTTATGAATCAATAAAGATGAAGATTTTATTGAAGCTGGATCCCTTTTTTCTTCATTTTCTTACTAATTCAATAGCGCAGTCATAGCTCCTATGGGGGGCAAGGATGCAGATTTACTTTCGCTAAACACATCAGAAAAATCAGTCAAAAAGTCAGGAACATCCTGAGCCTGGGGGAGGCAGAAAAAACATTAGTGTTGGTATTAACACATTGGCAGCCCCAACTGGTTACAGACACAGATTTCCAATCCAAAACAGGATTATGAGACTGTAACCAAGGGAAACCCAGTACGATAATGTCATGCAGATTATACAGCACCAAAAATTTGCAACTCTCCTGATGATCAGGTTCAACCCTCATTATCACCTGAGTAGAGAACTGAGGTTTATTCTCAGCCAAAGGGGTAGAATCAATCCCCAGTAGGGAATAGACTTCCGTAGGGGTATCAAGGGAAACCCACAACGTTTAGCAAAATCAAAATCCCTCAGGTTAATAGCTGCTCCCGAATCAACGAAAGCCTGAGCAGAAAATGTGGACAGGGAGCAAATCAGGGTAACAGTCAACAAAAATTTAGTCTGAACACTACCCAAGACAACTGAGCGTGCAAAACGTCTTCCCCGCTTAGGGCAGACTGAAATAGCATGAGAGGCATCACCACAGTAGAAACATAACCCATTGCGTTTTCGAAACTCATGATGCTGTGACCCAAAAGCCACTCTATCACACTGCATGGGTTCAGAAGCTGGTTCACAAGGCAACACTATTCCACGCATACCTCTACGCTCACGCAAACGTCTGTCAATTTGAATCGCTAATGACATAGAATCCATGAGACCAGAGGGGACAGGGAATCCCACCATAACATCCTTTACATTCTCAGACCCTTCCGAAAAAGGGCTGCCAAAGCATCGTCATTCCATTTGGTCAGGACTGCCCACCTTCAGAATCTCTGACAGTATAACTCAGCGTCCTCAAGCCCCTGATTTAATGCCAACAAGGCTTTTTCAGCTTGATCAGTGACATTAGGCTCATCGTACAATAACCCCAGAGCCTGAAAAAATGCATCAACATTACGCAAAACAGGATCCCCAGGTGTCAGGGAAAAAGCCCAATCCTGAGGATCGCCGCGCAGGAGAGAGATGACAATTTGAACCTGCTGTGCTGCGTTACCTGAGGACTTAGATTTCAAGGCAAAAAACAACTTACAGTTATTTTTGAAATTCAGAAATTTAGCTCGATCCCCAAAAATAAATCTAGCATGGGGATTCTAGGTTCCACAACCGGCAACCTAGCAACATAGATAGCAATACTCCGAACCTCAGTGGCAAGCTGATCCACACGGCCAGACAACTGTGCAAACTCCATTGAGAGAAAAAAAAAATCCTCCTCAGCACCCAGAGATACAGAGGGAAAAAAAAAAATCTCTGACAACTCTGACAATCTTCTTTCTTTAACACTATTTTTCCCTTCTGTGAGTACCATATAATTATCAGTTTTTGGGCCGGTGATACTGTTATGATTTGGTAGCTGAGGAGAGCAAGCAAAAAAGGCAATACACCAGAGAGGTTGGAATCTATGGGATTGCAGTACCCTGACTAACCACCACAACTAAAGGCAGCCGTGGAGCGTACCTACGTTGGTCCTAGACGCCTCGTCACAGCCTGAGAAGCTAACTACACCTAAAGATAGAAAGAGGAAAACTATCTGCCTCGGAGCAGATCCCCAAAGAACATAGAAAGCCCCCAAACATGTAATGGCGGTTAGACAAGAGGAAATACTGACACAGACAGAAAATAGTATGAGCAAACGTTGGGGCCCAAACTTCCTAAATAGAAAAGGATAGGAAGGACACTTACTGCAATCCCAAAAAACCCTGAAAAGTACCAACTCTACTAATTACAAAAACACTTGAGATCACACGACCTCTACCACCTAAATTAGTTCTCTGGTGTAACAAAAACTAAACAGCAGCCACTGAAAAAACTGGAAAAGGCAAATGAACAAACAACAGTGGCTGAACTAAACTGAGAGGAGCACAAGCCCCCGGAGGGGACCCAGCAGACCCCCACAGAAGTGCAGGACAAAATGCAAAAAGCAAGCACAAAAAACAAAAAGAAGAAAATGTCTTATCTATTAGCAGAAGATACAGGCACGAAACAGCAGGCTACAAAGTGAACAGGAATCAAAGATGAGACCAGAACAATTGATCACCGGCAACCCTGATGGGAGGGAACCTCCCTTATATAAGACCAGTCAGTAACACCTGATCGCCAATCTTAACAATCTTCATTGGATAGTTCAGTACTGTTTGTAACCACCAGAGGGAGCTTCTGCTCAGAATTCATTTCTAGCACATTCACAACAAAAAATGTTACGATGTGTCAATGTTAACCTCAGTGTGAATAAGGGCAGACAAAAGGACTGGGCCCAACCAGTGAAACACCAATCTGGTGAAGCCTTATATACAATTTCCATCTCAGGAGAGGGAGACCACAGTCCGGCGTGCACAGAATGCAATTATACAAAGAGAAAACACAAAATTAAGCTTGACTTGATTTGGAACACATGCAGCAAATAATCGCATGTTCACATTTGCCATAACATACAAAACCTACAAGATAAAAAATGTGCAAAAACCCTGCTGTAACTGAGTAAATAAAAAGCAAAAAGTGCATTTAAATAATAGAGAGTTTTTAGTAATACTGTTTTTGATCAAAAATAGCATAAAAGCCATCCCACTACGACAAGCTGACTCTGATAGGGAC
>JARQOD010000006.1:187286016-187337791 GCA_033576555.1 Oophaga sylvatica
CACCAGCGGTATGGAATGGCGAGAGGCAAAGGAGGAGGACATAAAATTCCCCTCTGCCCCTGAGTCCACACCATGCTTGGCGGGAAGAGTGGATGAACCTAGAGAGATTAACCCTTTAAGGAGCACTTTCGGAGCAAAATCTCTCGCATCTAATGACCCTGCACCCATGGTCACGGAACATGACCGTTTACTCATTCGCTGGGGACATCGGTTGGCATAATTACCTGGCTGCTGACACTCTCTACAGACCATGGATACTCGAGTGGTCCGAGACTTAGATCCCACTCGAGTAGTCTCCACGGTCTCTGGGGAGTCGGACGCCCGAACGGGAAATTCAAGAGGTTTGGCAAAGGTGGGTGCCAGCCGAAACCTCTGCCTACACTGGGTCCGCTCTAACCTCCACTCGTGAAAACGGAGGTCGATGCGGGTAGATATAGAAATGAGTTTCTCCAGTGTGGCAGGAATCTCCCTGGTAGCCAAATCGTCCTTTACATGGTCTGCCAATCCTCTCCAGAACACTGGAATAAGAACTGTATCTGGCCACTCCAATTCAGAGGCCAAAGTCCGAAATTGGACTGAGAACTGACTGACCATGGACAAGCCCTGTGACATTGCCAGCAGTTGGAGAGCCGTATTGTGCGTGACCTGAGGTTCTAAAAATACCCTTTTCAGAGCCTCCAAAAACTGAGGAGCACTCCACACCACACTATCGTTGCGCTCCCACAGCGGCGTTGCCCACTCCAATGCTCTGCCCGACAGAAAAGACACAATAAAAGCCACTTGTGCCTGTTCCGTGGGGAAACGTGTTGCCAGAAGCTCAAGCTGTATAGAGCACTGACTCACGAATCCCCGACAATGTTTACTGTCACCTGTAAACTTGTCTGGAAGTGGGAGGTGGGATAATGTCGGAGCAGAGGTAGCGGTGGACAAACTGGCTGCAGCTACGCTAGCAGCCTGAACAGCGACTGTGGTAACATCCACAGCTGAGGTTGTGCGCTCAAGGACCGCCAACCTACCCTCCAGCTGCTGGATGTACTGCTGTAGACGCTGGTCGTCCGCCATTTTACTAGCTAGACCCTGGCGCTAGTATTATGTTAGGGTCTGCGGAACGCACCTAATAGATATTGTAGAGAGGTGCGTTCGCAGTCCGGGGTCCACTGTGCAGGTGAAGCCCGCTGCTAGTAAGATGGCGAAAGTAGCGAACTCTTTTATCCCACAGAGTCGCTAAAATAATACATCGTAGCGCGCTGTGGCAGGTAGTGCGAACTCTGTTAATCCCCAGAGCCGCTAACGGGAATGCCACAGCGCTATATGGCGATAAGTACGAACTCACTTAACTTCAGTGAGCCGCAAAGTAAAACGCTAGGGCGCTGAACCAGCATTATAAAGCGAACCCTGTTGCGTCACAGAGCCCTGAGAAAAAGACTGTGTCCTGTTAGACTCACAGGGATACACAGATAACTGCTGTGCGGATAGCAGTCCGTGATCATGCAGAAAGCAACGCAATCAAGCAATCTCCTCACCGAGAAGCCGTTATTCTAGGGGCTTATTTCAGCCAAGCCCTAACCACGTGCACCCAAATCTCCTCACCGGAGAAGCCGGTATTCTAGGGGCTTATTTCAGCCGAGCCCTAACCACATGCGTACATGATCACACTGGCGCAAAACACATAATGCAATTGATACTAGCGCATGGCGGCCCAGCCATGCCACCCCTTTATAGTAACAGCTACAGGACCTGCCAGAAAAAGGACCAATGAGAAACTGTTCCAAAACACATGTAGTTTCAGGACCTTTCTGGCGGACCAATATGAGCTGCTGCAGTACCTGAACATGTGACCCCTGATCTCCAATGAGAGATTTTACCCTGGGCATGCTCAGAAGGGGAAACGCTGGACTTCGTCCCAAAGACGTCTGCTCCAGGACTGGCTATAATAGAAGATCCAGAAGGGGCAGCAGCAAGTCTCTGCACAGTATTGGAATGGGCCAGACGCTGGAACTGACATCTCTGCTGAGCAGGTTCCACTGCGGACGGAGATGGATGGGGGACTGCAGCGGGACTGGTTCGAGACTCCCCTTGCGCAGCTGTGGGAACTCGAATCCTAACACTCGTAAGCAAAATGTAATCCAAAAAGTGAAAAACAGCACTCTTTTGAAAATGTTCAATTGGAGATCTTAGATTTAAAAAAAATTATGCAGTGAATAACAAACAAAAGGTATTGTGACTTTTTACACAAAATGTGATTGTCAAACTTGATGTTTCGACTCCTGCGAGTCTTTTTAACTAATAGTCAATAAAAAACAGAGATACCAACATTGGCAACATGTGGGTTATAAAGTTATTCAAGAAAATGTGGTGGGGGGCAGGCGGAATACAGTCATGGCCAAAAGTTTTGAGAATGACACAAATATTAATTTTTACAAAGTCTACTGCTTCACTTTTTCTAATGGCAATTTGCATATACACCAGAATGTTATAAAGAGTGATCAGCTTAACAGCAATTACTTGCAAAGTCAACATTTGGCTAGAAAATGAACTTTATCCCCCAAAACACATTTCAACATCATTGCAGCCCTTTATATCCACAAATTAGTCCAAAGCTGTGTCATTGCAGCCCTGCCTTAAAAGGACCAGCTAACCTCTTTTCAGTGATTGCTCCATTAACACAGGTGTGGGTGTTGATGAGGACATGGCTGGAGATCAATCTGTCATGATTAAGTAAGAATGACACCACTGGACACTTTAAAAGGAGGCTGGTGCTTGGCATCATTGTTTCTCTTCTGTTAACCATGGTTATCTCTAAAGAAACACGTGCAGTCATCATTGCAATGCACAAAAATGGCCTAACAGGGAAGAGTATCGCAGCTAGAAAGATTGCACCTCAGTCAACAATCTATCGCATCATCAAGAACTTCAAGGAGAGAGGTTCCAGAGAGAGGTGTGAGTGCATCTGCACGCACTGTGAGGCGGAGACTCTTGGAACAAGGCCTGGTCTCAAGGAGGGCAGCAAAGAAGCCACTTCTCTCCAGAAAAAACATCATGGACAGACTGATATTCTGCAAAAGGTACAGGCAGTGGACTGCTGAGGACTGGGGTAAAGTTATTTTCTCTGATGAATCCCCTTTTCGATTGTTTGGGACATCAGGAAAACGCCTCATTCGGAAAAGACAAGGTGAGCGCTACCACCAGTCTTGTCTCATGCCAACTGTTAAGCATCCTGAAATCATTCATGTGTGGGGTTGCTTCTCAGCCAAGGGAATCGGCTCTCTCACAGTCTTGCCTAAAAACACAGCCATGAATAAAGAATGGTACCAGAATGTCCTCCAAGAGCAACTTCTCCCAACCCTCCAAGAGCAGTTTGGCGATCAACAATGACTTTTCCAGCATGATGGAGCACCTTGCCATAAAGCAAAGGTGATAACTAAATGGCTCAGGGAACAAAACATAGAGATTTTGGGTCCATGGCCTGGAAACTCCCCAGATCTTAATCCCATTGAGAACTTGTGGTCAATCATCAAGAGACGGGTGGACAAACAAAAACCTAAAAATTCTGACAAAATGAAAGCATTGATTGTGCAAGAATAGACTGCTATCAGTCAGGATTTGGTCCAGAAGTTGATTGAGAGCATGCCAGGGAGAATTGCAGAGGTCCTGAAGAAGAAGGGTCAACACTGCAAATATTTACTTGCTGCATTAACTCATTCTAACTGTCAATATAAGTAAACCTAGCTGGACCAAAAAGCACGCCCAGAGTTTGATGAAGGAAAAATAGGGGAGGAAGATAATGAATAAATTATAAACAATTCAACTGGGAAAAAAATGATAATAGGGAACAGATTATATAAAAAGAGTATAAACCTAGGACCTGGTCATGAAATGTTGAAATACTCACCAGCATTGGAAAGGTAGAAAAACACCTAGAAATACACGAGCTGCAGGCAACAGTGAATAACATAGAAGCATAGTGGCAGCCATGTTTAGTGAGACTAATTGGACACGTGTGTGTTTGTATAGAGTGCAGTCAAGGAGAGAAGGAGAAAAGAATTAGAGAAAAAAAGTGTTTGCACTTAATGCAATGGTTTGCACTGAATTTTGTCAATATACACATTCTAAACTGATGTGGCGAGTCTCTCTCTCTCCCTCTCGAATTCAAATTAAAATTAAAATCAAATTCAAATAGGTTTTATTGGCAGGATCAAAATACAATTAGTGTTGCATACGCAAGAAAAAATAAGTGTGACGGGAGGGGATCAGAGTTATGGGGATGGGATGTTGAGGGCACCATTTCGGCAATAATAGCGAATTCGGGGGTCTTACATTCCTCTCAGCTTATGATATGTGGTGACATATTGGATGGCGATCTCCACTGTTGATTCCTCTTCCATCAATAGGAAGTGGAGTTTCTTCTCCTCATCCATGGATAGGAAGTTCGAGTTGTTAGTTGAGAATCTCTACAAGTGAGAGGGCCTCACTGCTGAGTATTTATTGCAGTGCAGCAGGAAGTACGCCTCATCCTCCAGGGCCCCCTGCAGGCAGTGCTGGCACAGTCTGTTCTCCCGCAGCTTGTATGTCTATCAGTGTCGCCATTTTTCCACCTCTAGACTGTGGGCACTCAGTCTGTACGGACTTAGGGTTTGCCTGTCTTTGGGATGGCGTAACCTCCAGATATGGAGCCAAAGTGTAGTCCCTCCGCAGTGACTGATAGATGGTGAGTTTGTAGGTGTTTTCTAATTCACTTTTCCATACCTATATGTATTGCTTCTTGCACCTCTCTGAGGTCCACATTATTTGGGCTTTTGTCAGGGTGTGTTTCTGACTGTGTCTGGACAGGCTGCCAGGGTTCCTGGCTTGCTCTGGGCCCCTGCTTAGCAGGGCTTTATGAGGGTAGGAGCTGGGTTGCTGCTCTTTTTGTGTGCCTGGTGTGATAGTGCCCTGTTGAGTATAGTGAGCCATATGGGGAATCGGCCCAACTCTGCCCTACAGGATATATTTGAGGTGCTGCAATGGACCCGGAGGAGATATTTGCAGAACTCCAGGTGGAAAACTTCATTTTGGCTCTCTCTATTTCTCTCTCTTTTTTCTCTCTCTTTCTCTATCTCTCTTTCTTTCTTTCTCGCTCTCTCTTTCTTTCTGTCTCATTCTCTCTCTCTCTTTCCCTCTCTCTCATTCTCTCTCTTTCTCTATCTCTGTTTCTTGCTCTCTTTCCCTCTCTCTCTTAGTTCCCCCTCTCTCGTCCTCTCTCTCTTTTTCTCTCTCTTTCTCTCTCTCTTTCCTTCTCTTTCTCTCTCTTTCTTTGTATCTACCTCTCTCTCTCTACCCCATCGCTCTTTCTTCCACCCCTCTCTCTTTTCCTCCCTTCATCTCTACCCCTCTCTCGCTTTCCCCTCTCTCTCATTCCCCTCTCTATCTCCCCCTGTCTTTTACCCCCTCTCTCTCCCCTTCTCTCTCTTAGCCCCATCTCTCTCTCTCCCCCGCTCTTTCCCCCTCTCTCTCCACCCCTCTCTTTCTTACCCCCTCTCTCTCTCTCTTTCCCACCCTCTCTCTTTGCCCCTACTCGCTCTCCCCCCTTTCTCTGTCTCCCCCTATCTCTCTCCCCTCCGCCCCCACCAGTGAAGCTGCTACTGCCTCAACCGGGGTCCTGGCATGTGCTGACTCTTGTGCATTCGCTGGAGGCTTCAGACAAAAGGACACTTCTCAAGTTATTTTATAGATTCTAAAGGCCGTGTATTAATTCTGATGTACAGTTGTGCTCAAAAGTTTACATACCCCAGCAGCATTTTTGCTTTCTTGGCCTTTTTTCAGAGAATATGAATGATAACACCAAAACGTTTTCTCCACTCATGTTTAGTGGTTGGGTGAAGCCATTTATTGTCAAACTACTGTGTTTTCTCTTTTTAAATCATAATGTCAAACCAAAACATCCAAATGACCCTGTTCAAAAGTTCACATACCCCATTTATTAATACCGTGTATTGCCCCCGCTAACATAAATGACAGCTTGAACTCTTTTGTAGTAGTTGTGGATGAGGTTCTTTATTTTCTCAGATAGTAAAGCTGCCCAATCTTCTTGGCAAAAAGCCTCCATTTCCTGTAAATTCCTGGGCTGTCTAGAATAAACTGCGCGCTTGAGATATCCCCAGAGTGGCTCAATATATTATATAATATAATATGATATTGAGGTCAGGAGACTGAGATGGCCACTCTAGAACCTTCACTTTGTTCTGCTGTAGCTAATGACAGGTCAATTTGGCCTTGTGTTTTGGATAGTTGTCATGTTGGAACATCCAAGTACGTCCCATTTGCAGCTTCCGGGCTGATGATTGCAAATTTGCCTCCAGTATTTGCTAATAATGTGCTGCATTCATCTTTTCTTCAACTTTGACCAAGTTTCCTGTGTCATTGTAGCTCACACATACCCAAAACATCAGCGATCCACCTCTGTGCTTTACAGTAGGAATGGTGTTCTTTTCATCATAGGCATTGTTGACCTCTCTCCAAATGTAACATTTATGGTTGTGGCCAAAAAGTTCAATTTCAGTCTCATCCCTCCAAATTACCTTGTTCCAGAAGTTTTGAGGTTTGTCTCTGTGCTGTTTTGTTTATTGTAGGCTATTGGATTGCAGTAACCTGAACTAACCACACAACTAGAGGTAGCCATGGAGCGTACTTACGTTGATCCTAGATGCCTCATCACAGCCTGAGAGATAACTACACCTAAAGGCAGAAAGATGAAAGCTATCTGCCCCGGAGCAGATTCCCAAAGAAAATAGGAAGCCCCCAAACATGTAATGGCGGTTAGACAAGAAGGAGCACAGACACAGACAGAAAGTAGAATGAGCAAACGCTGGGGCCCAATCTGTCTAGACAGAAAAGTACAGGAAAGGATACTCACTGCAAATCCAAAAAAAACCCTAAAAATACCAACTCTTCTGATTGCAAAAACACCTGAGATCACACGATCTCTACCACCTAATCAGATCTCTGGTGTAACAAAACTAAGCTGCAGCCACTGAAAAAACAGGAAAAAGCAAATGAACAAACAACAGTGGCTCCAGATAAAAAGAGAGGAGCACAAGCCCCCAGAGGGGACCTGGCTGACCTCCACATAAGTGCAGGGAACAGTGCAAAAAGCAAGCACAAAAATAAAAGCAGAAAATATCTTATCTGATAGCAGAAGATGCAGGCAAGCCTCAGCAAACTTCCAAATGAACCAGGAACCACAATTGAGACAAGAACAATTGATCACTGGCAACCATCATGGGAGGGAACCTCCCTTATATCAGACCAGTCCGTGAACCCAGATTGCTATTCCTCACTGAAAGGTTCAGTACTGTCTGTAACCACCAGAGGGAGCCTCTGCTCAGAAACCATCTCTAGCACATTCATAACAGTACCCCCCTTGAGAAGGGGTCAACGAACCCTCACTTGTGCAACCAGGCCGATCAGGATGAGCTCGGTGATAGGCACGGATCAGTCTCCTAGCATGGATGTCCGAAGCAAACACTCAAGAATTGTCCTCCTGACCATAACCTCTCCACTTAACCAAATACTGGAGTTTCTGTCTAGAAAAACGAGAATCCAATATTTTCTCAACCACATACTTCAGATTGCCCTCAACCAAAACAGGATCAGGAGGCGCAGCCATAGGAACCACTGGCTCGACAAACCTCTTCAATAAGGACTTGTGGAACACGTTATGGATCTTAAATGTCCCTGGAAGAAGCAAACGGAAGGAAACAGGATTAAGAGTCTCCATGATCTTATAAGGTCCAATGAACTTAGGCTTAAACTTTGGAGATGCAACCCTCATAGGGATATTTCTTGAGGATAACCAAACCAAGTACCTCACTTTAAACCGAGGACCATCAGTCCTATGCCGGTTGGCAAACCATTGGGCCTTCTCCTGAGAGAGAGACAACCTCTCCACTACCTGGTCCCAAATCTGCTGCATTCGCTCCACAACAGAGTCAACACCCGGACAGACAGAAGCCTCCGCCTGTCCCGAAGAAAATCGAGGGTGAAACCCAACATTGCAGAAAAATGGAGACATCAAGGTGGCAGAGCTAGCCCTATTATTAAGAGCAAACTCAGCCAAAGGCAAAAAAGAGACCCAGTCATCTTGATCAGCAGACACAAAACATCTCAAATAAGTCTCAAAGGTCTGGTTTGTTCTCTCGGTTTGTCCATTGGTCTGAGGATGAAAAGCAGAGGAGAAAGATAATTGAACACCAAGTTTAGAACAAAATGTCCTCCAAAATCTGGAAACAAACTGGACTCCTCTGTCAGACACAATGTTCTCCGGAATGCCATGTAACCGAACCACGTGCTGAATGAACAAAGGCAACAATTCGGAGGAGGAAGGTAACTTAGGTAATGGCACAAGATGTATCATCTTGGAAAACCTATCACAGATTACCCAGATAACAGTCATTTTCTGAGAAACAGGGAGGTCGGAAATAAAATCCATAGAGATATGGGTCCATGGCCTCTTGGGCACAGGTAATGGCATTAACAAACCACTAGAGCGAGAGCAAGGCTTGGAGCGAGAGCAAGTCCCACAGGACTGCACAAATTCCCTGACTTCACGAGACAAAGTAGGCCACCAAAAGGACCGACTCACCAAGTCTCTGGTACTAAAAATGCCGGGATGACCAGCCAACGCGGAACAATGAATCTCAGACATCACACTCTTCTTCCACTGGTCTGGGACAAACAATTTCCCAATAGGGCAGCACTCAGGTTTATCCTCCTGACACCCTTCCAGAGTCAGTCTCAAATTGGGCGAGATGGCGGAAAGAACTACACCCTCTTTCAAAATAACAGTAGGATCAGATAACTCAGGAGAGTCCGCAAAGAAACTCCTCGAGAGGGCATCCGCCTTAACATTCTTAGTGCCAGGAAGAAAAGAAACCACAAAATTAAAACGTGTGAAAAACAAGGCCCACCTGGCCTGTCTAGGATTAAGTCGCTTGGCTGATTCGAGATAAACCAGATTCTTATAGTCCGTGAGGACCACCACCTGATGTTTGGCTCCTTCCAGTCAATGTCTCCACTCTTCAAAGGCCTACTTCATGGCCAATAACTCCTGATTACCCACGTCATAATTACGTTCAGTTGGAGAAAATTTCGAGAGAAAAAGGCACAAGGGTTACTCTTAGAGGTCTCTGGATCTCTTTGGGACAAAACTGCACCTGCCCCAATTTCAGAGGCAACAACCTCCACCTGAAATGGTAGAGAAACATCATGCTGCCGTAGAACAGGAGCAGAAGTGAATCTCTGCTTAAGTTCCTGAAACGCAGAGACTGCCTCAGGAGGCCAATTCACCACATCAGAACCCTTTCTGGTCAAATCAGTCAATGGTTTAACAATACTGGAGAAATTACCAATAAATTTACAATAAAAATTGGCAAAACCCAAAAATCTCTGAAGAGCCTTTAATGAAGTAGGTTGGACCCAATCACAGATGGCCTGAACCTTGACCGGGTCCATTTCAATAACAGACGGAGACAAAATGAATCCCAGAAATGAGACCTTCTGTACGCCAAAAAGACACTTTGATCCCTTCACATACAGTGCATTATCTCTCAAAATCTGGAACACAGTCCGAACATGTTTCACATGAGAGTCCCAGTCATTGGAAAAAATCAAGATATCATCCAAATAAACAATCAGAAATTTATCCACAAAATCCCTGAAAATATCATTCATGAAGGAGTGGAAGACGGAAGGGGCATTAGTAAGCCCAAAGGGCATCACTAGGTACTCAAAATGCCCCTCTGGGGTATTAAACGCCGTCTTCCATTCATCCTCGTGCTTAATGCGAATAAGGTTATACGCCCCCCCTGAGGTCAAGCTTGGTAAACCAACTAGCACTTTTCACCCTGGAAAACAGGTAGAAATCAAGGATAACGGATGTTGATACTTCACAGTGATCTTATTCAAGAGACGATAATCAATACACAGCCTCAATGAACCATCCTTTTTGGCCACAAAGAATAAACCGGCACCCAAGGGTGAAGAGGATGGTCTGATATGACCCTTCTCCAATGACTCCTTGATATAAGATCGCATAGCATCGTGTTCAGGTACAGACAAATTAAAAAGGCGACCTTTAGGAAATTTACCACCAGGTACTAATTCAATAGCGCAATCATAGCTCCTGTGAGGGGGCAAGGATGCAGATTTACTTTCACTAAATACATCCGAAAAATCAATCAAAAAGTCAGGAACATCCTGAGACTCGGGAGAGGCAGAAAAAACAGGAGTGTTGGCATTAACACATTGGCAGCCCCAACTGGTCACAGACACAGATTTCCAATCCAAAACAGGATTATGAAACTGCAACCAAGGGAAACCTAGTACAATAATGTCATGCAGATTATACAGCACCAGAAATTTGCAACTCTCCTGATGATATGGTTCAACCCTCATTATCACCTGAGTAGAAAACTGGGGTTTATTCTCCGCCAAAGGGGTAGAATCAATGCCCAGTAGGGGAATAGACTTCCGCAGGGGTATCATGGGAAACCCACAACGTTTGGCAAAGTCAAAATCCATCAGGTTAATAGCTGCTCCTGAATCAACAAAAGCCTGAGCAGAAAATGTGGACAGGGAGCAAATCAGGGTAACAGTCAACAGAAATTTAGTCTGAACAATACCCAAGACAACTGAGCGTGCAAAACGTCTTCCCCGCCTATGGCAGACCGAAATAGCATGAGAGGTGTCACCACAGTAGAAACATAACCCATTGCGTTTTCGAAATTCATGACGCTGAGCCCCAGAAGTCACTCTATCACACTGCATGAGCTCAGAAGCTGGCTCACAAGGCAACACTATCTCACGCATACCTCTGCGCTCAAGCAAACGTCTGTCAATTTGAATAGCCAATGACATAGAATCATTGAGACCAGAGGGAGCAGGGAATCCCACCATAACATCCTTTACATTCTCTGACAGCCCCTTCCGAGAAAGGGCTGCCAAAGCATCATCATTCCATTTGGTCAGGACTGCTACTTTCGTAATTTCTGACAGTACAACTCAGCGTCTTCAAGACGCTGATTTAATGCCAACAAGGTTTTTTCAGTTTGATCAGTGACATTAGGTTCATCGTACAATAACCCCAGAGCCATAAAAAATACATCAACATAATTCAAAACAGGATCCCCAGGTGTCAGGGAAAAAGCCCAATCCTGAGGGTCGCCGCGCAGGAGAGAGATGACAATTTGAACCTGCTGTGCTGCATTCCCTGAGGACTTAGGCTTTAAGGCAAAAAACAACTTACAGTTATTTTTGAAATTCAGAAATTTAGCCCGATCCCCCAAAAACAAATCTGGCATGGGAATCCTAGGTTCCACAATCGGCAACCCAGCAAGATAGGTAGCAATACTCTGAACCTCAGTGGCAAGCTGATCCACACGGCCAGACAACTGTGCAACCTCCATTGAGAAAAAAAAAAATCCTCCTCAGCACCCAGAGAAAAAGAGGGAAAAAAATGCAACAAACAGGGGGAAAAAAAAAATCTCTGACAATTCTGACTTTTTTTTTTTTTCTCTTTCCACACTATTTTTCCCTTCTGTGAGTACCAGAAAATTTTCAGTTTGGTCCTGTGATACTGTTATTTTTGGTAGCTGAGAAGAAGAAGCAAAAACGGCAATACACCAGAGAGGCTGGAACCTATTGGATTGCAGTAACCTGAACTAACCACACAACTAGAGGTAGCCGTGGAGCGTTCCTACGTTGATCCTAGACGCCTCGTCACAGCCTGAGAGATAACTACACCTAAAGGCAGAAAGATGAAAGCTATCTGCCCCGCAGCAGATCCCCAAAGAAAATAGGAAGCCCCCAAACATGTAATGGTGGTTAGACAAGAAATAGCACGGACACAGACAGAAAATAGAATGAGCAAACGCTGGGGCCCAATCTGTCTAGACAGAAAAGTACAGGAAAGGATACTCACTACAATCCAAAAAAAACCCTAAAAAATACCAACTCTTCTGATTGCAAAAACACCTGAGATCACATGATCTCTACCACCTAATCAGATCTCTGGTGTAATAAAACTAAGCCGCAGCCACTGAAAAAACAGGAAAAAGCAAATGAACAAACAACAGTGGCTCCAGATAAACTGAGAGGAGCACAAGCCCCCGGAGGGGACCTGGCTGACCTCCACAGAAGTGCAGGGAACAATGCAAAAAGCAAGCACAAAAATAAAAGCAGAAATATCTTATCTGATAGAAGAAGATGCAGGCAAGACTCAGCAAACTTCCAAATGAACCAGGAACCACAATTGAGACAAGAACAATTGATCACCGGCAACCATCATGGGAGGGAACCTCCCTTATATCAGACCAGTCCGTGATCCCAGATTGCTATTCCTCGCTGAAAGGTTCAGTACTGTCTGCAACCACCAGAGGGAGCCTCTGCTCAGAAACCATCTCTAGCACATTCATAACAGTTTATTATTTCAGCTCATGTTATTTGTGGGCTTTTCTTTGCATCCCGAACAATTTTCCTGGCAATTAAGAACAAAATTTTTGTTGGTCTGCCTGATCATGGTTTTGATTTACAGAGCCCCTGATTTTCCATTTGTTAATCACAATTTGAGCAATGCCTACTCGCATTATCAATTCCTTGGATGTCTTTTTGTATCCCTTTCTTGCTTTATACGGTTCAAAAACGTTTTCCTGTAGATCCATTGACAATTCTATTGCTTTCCCCGTGACTCACAATCCAGAAACGTCAGTGGCTGGATGAAAGATGCAAGAGTCTGTCTGGATCCCAGAAACTCACTCAGCTTTTATGCACACACACTTATTACAAGCAAACATGTCACAGGTGAGGATATTACCTTTAGTAGCCATTCAAATCCATTTGTGTCAACTTCTGTGCATGTTATCAGGCCGAAATCACCAGGGTATGTGAACTTTTGATCAGGGTCATTTGGATGTTTCGGTTTGTAGCTATGATTTAAAAAGAGAAAAACACAGTAGTTTGAGTAAATGGCTTCACCCAACCACTAACCATGAGTGGAGAAAAAGTTTTGGTGTTATCATTCATATTTGAAAAAAGGCTAAGAAAACAAAAAATTCTGCCATGGTATGTAAACTTTTGAGCACAAGTGTTGTAGATGCAGCAAGGGGGAAAGGATTGCTATACTATGTAAGGTAAGGTTTATTCATGAATTGCAGTACCTAAAAGGAAAAATAATATCATAAATAACAACTCCCGCTATGTCACCAGAAGGCAAGGCCTGACAAATGTGATCATCATGACGCTGAGCAAACTTTTTTTTTCTCTCCTTCTTTTACTCCTCCTCACCTTGACCTCGCACTGTATAAACACACGTGTCCAATAAATCTCACCAAGCATGGCTGCCACTATGCCCTGAGCTGATTCTTCTCTGTTATTTCCTGTTGCCAGCAGCTATCTGGTGTATTTCTGGGTGCTTTTCTACCTTTTCAACACTGGTGAGTAATTCAATATTTCATGACCAGGTCTTAGGTTTATATTTACCTTTATATAACCCTATTATCATTTTTTCCCGGTTGCATTGTTTATATTTTATTTATTATCTCCCTCCCCTATTTTTCCTTTATCAAACTGTGAACTTATTGCATGTGCTTTTTTTGTCCAGCTAGATTTACTTTGTAGGCCATTTCTACTTGGCAACTCTAAGTGCATTGTGACAGGGTGACTGGCACAGTGTATGAAGGGAGATATGTGTCTCTGAGTATACTACAGTCAGTGATGTAGAATCAGATTATTTTTGCCTTCAACACGCTAGGTACTGAGAGGTTTAATTTTAAAGTTACAATGGGTTGGTTTTATGTGAGCACCCATAACATGGGTCGGAGACTGCTCACCATATCCCCTCTTAGAAAGCTGACACCAGCATGTGTATTAGCAGGACCTGTGGTGATGTCACGATCATGTGATCATCACATGGTCCTGTTTAAATACCTGGATATGAGAGACAGTCTGTGTGTGTGTTGGGGAGGGAACTCTCTCATCTGGCTTCAGGAGGAGTGGAAGACATAGCTGGTGTTTCTGCAGGTAGAACCTGCAGAGCAAGGACTCTGTTGCACTAAGTCTGTCAACTCCTCACACGTGGTGGAGAATGCGGGCAGTGTTCCAGGAACTCGCATAGAGACTGAGGACAACTGCATGTCCTGGGTGAAATCTGACATTCAGAGCGAGACGTCCGGCAGCATGGAGGAGCTTGTGAAGCATCTCGTCCAGGTACAGCAGCAACATCAGCTTGCAAGTGAACATCAGTAAGCAGTGCAGCAGGAGACGAATAAGCTGTTAACTCAGCAGCTTCAACACCAGCAGCAGCGACAACAGAACGGGGCGCTAACACAGCAAATGTAGCTCCTCGAAGAGGCGATTAGTGTAAGGCCAGCGGTCTTCTCCCCGTCTCCTCGTCTAACCGGAAAACGATAAGATGAGCCATACAGAAAATGACCCCAGGGATGATGTCGAAGCCTTTTTGACTGTGTTTGAGCAGGTAGCAGAGTGTGAGAGGCTAGTACTAGAGCAGTGGGCAGAGGTGCTGGCCCCCTATTTGACTGGTGAACCCCAAAAAGCGTATTACGACTTAGCCCTCCAGGATGCTAAGGAGTATGGAAAATTAAAAACTGAAATTCTGGCATGCCTGGGAGTGACGATGTCTTTTAGGACATACCACTAGGGGTATGCTGGCGACAAACCTCCACGGTCCCAGATGTTTGATCTGTTGCACCGAGTTCAAAAGTGGCTGCAGCCAGAAACTTCGACTCTGGCCCAAATGGTTGAGCGTGTGGTGATGGACAGATTCATCCACTCCCTTCACAGGCCAATGCAGACCTGGGTTGCCCAGGGCTACCCCCGGAATGCAGATACCAGGTTGTGGAGAAATCCTTTGGGAAACCAGACGTCGTTACTTTCCCATACTGGGATGCCTAAAAGGGGCGGACCCACTATGGAGGGTGGCTAGACCCACAATGGGGGGCGTCCCAGTAGTAGTGTAGTGTGGACTGTCAACCTGGGAAAGGTCCCTAGTCATGTGCCGTGTTCGTCAATGGGGTATTGGTTCTGGGACTGTTGGACTCTGGAAGTCTAGTGACCCTAATCAGCACTGCACTGCTCCACCAGTTTATCCCTAATAAGTTTGTTTGTCTTAGTGGTCAATGGACTATGCGACCCTATACCCTGAAACAGTGTCACTTGAGGAATGCCTCAGCTAAGAGTATAGCCCTGGAGCTTGTCCATATTTTTGCCAGGACCAGTTTGCCCAAAGAGATTCTGATAGACCAGGGGACCCTGTTTATGAGCAAAGTGATTTGAAAGCTGTGTAGAGTCCTGGCACAGGTACGAACCTCCGTTTACTATCCGCCGACAGATGAGTTGGTAGAGCGCTTCAACAAGACCTTGAAGGCCATGCTCAAGAAGGTCGTTAAGAAAGACAGTCGGGACTGGGAATATCTGCTCCCATTCTTGCTTTTTTCTATCAGAGAAGTCCCACAGGCCTCCACTGGCTTCTCGCCGTTCGAGCACCTGCACGGCCGACATCCACGAATGCTACTGGACATTGCCAAGGAAACTTGGGAAGCTGAGGTCACGCCATAACAGAGTGTCATTGAGCATGTCGCCCAGCTACAAGAAAGGATGGCTCACGTAATGCCTCCAGGCACAGGAGGCCCAAGCAAGGGTATACGATCAATCAGTAAGGTTAAGGCAATTTCAGCCCGGGGACCGTGTGCTGGTACTTATCTCTATAGTGGAGAGCAAATTCTTGACAAAGTGGCAAGGCCCTTATGAGATAGTGGAAAAACTCGGGGATGTGAATTACAAGGTACACCAGTCCGGTCGCAGGAAGCCGCAACAGGTATACCATGTAAACCTACTCAAGCCTTGGTGGGACCGTGAACTGCTGGAAGTGCCTTACCTGGAAGCTCGTCCCGAAGCCAGGATCGAGGAGGTCATGATTGCTGAGACGCTAACGCAGGCCCAGAAGCAACAATGTCGAGAACTGCTGCAGCGGAACCGTGACCTGTTCTCAGAGTTGCCAGGGCGCACACAGGTCGTGGAACACGGTGTTAACGGACTCGCATGTAAGGGTCAACCTCAAACCCTACAGAATCCCCGAAGCATGCCGGTAGATAATCTCCAAGGAGGTGTAGTGAATGCTGAACCTTGGCGTGATAGAAGAATCAAGAAGTGGCTCGTCAAGTCACATCGTTCTCGCACCGAAGTCCACTGCCGAATGACAGTTTTGTAACGACTACCACAAGCTCAATGGAGTGTCCTGTTTTGACACGTCCCCGATGCCCCACATGGATGAACTGATTGATCGACTGGGACCCACAAGGTACATCACAACCCTCGACATGAAGAAGGGGTACTGGCAGATCCCCATGTACTGGAGCACCAAGGAGAAGAGAGCATACTCGACGCCAGATGGGTGTTTTCAGTACACCAGCCTGCACTTCGGACTGCAGGGGGCCCCAGCTACCTTCCAGAGGGTGATGGATTGAATCTTGACTATTTGTCAACAAGACTCAAGAGAAGCCAAAACGTCAAGTTTGACAGTCACATTTTGAGTAAAACGTTATTGGATTTAAATAAATGATCTCCAATTGAACACTTTCAAGAGAGTGCTGTTTTTCACATTTTTAAATTCAGCAGAGACGAGGCAACAGAGGAAGTATGGCCAGAACTAAACAGACAAGAAAAAAAAGAAAAACAATTATCATGATAGTTTATCACAATTTATATCCAGCTGGGATTGTGGAACAGCCATAGCAAATACATGTGCTTCCCAATCAAAGCATAAGAGAAGTTTAACACATATCATAAATGCTTGTCCCAACGCATTTCCCCCTGCATTCTCCAGGGTTTTGCAGGGGACCGATGGGAGACATCAATTTCTCTCCATTTGGATATCAGTCTATATCCTCCATTTTGAAAGAAGCCACTTAAATAGATAAGTATGCATTGCTCACCGTCTCCTTGTGCCTCCGAGACCTGGAAGTGCGTAGTTGGAATGCAGATGCGATCCATGCCAACCGGAAGTGCAGGGTCGAGGCCCAAAGTACAGGAGTGGAACGCAAATGTACTCCACCTAAGCCTCACTCTCTGACCTGGAAATACATCATTGGAGCGAACATGTGTTCCATACATGCAAGTAATAATGCCGCAATTGCTAAGCCGGATATGCATCAGGGAGACGCATAATGCATCCCACTGTGCGAATAACGGAGTACAAATAGACTACCTAGAACAGGAAGGGGCAGGGGAACCTAAAGCCCCCATCACACTAAGCGAGATCGCTAGCGAGATCGCTGAAGCGTCACCGATTTTGTGACGCAACAGAGACCTAGCCAGCGATCTCGCTTAGTGTGACACGCAGCGACGACCAGTCCCCCTGCTGGGTATCGCTGATAGTCGTCGAATGGCCTGGACCATTTTTTCATCGTTGGTCTCCCGCTGGCCAGCGTGCATTATACTATATGTACTATATGGGACCTGCATTATACAGTAATGAGGACTATGGGGAATGCATTATACTGTATGCATGCAAGAACAGCATGTACAGCACCATGGAATTAATGGCGCTATGTAAATAAATAATAATAATAATAATAATTTGAAGAACTATGGAGAACTATGGGGGTGCATTATACTATATGAAGCACCGAGTAGTGTATTATACTATATGGAGGACTGAGAAGAGTATTATACTATATGGATGACTATGGGGAGTGTATTATGCTATATGGAGGACTATGGGGTGTGGATTATACTAAATGGAGGACTATGGGGCACATTATACTATATGGAGGACTATGGTGAACATTATACTATATGGAGGACTATGGGGCACATTATATCATATGGAAGACTATGGGGAGTGCATTATTTTATATGGATAACTATAGGGCACATTGTACTATATAGAGGATTATGAGTTGTGCATTGTACAATATGTAAGACTATGGTGCACATTATACTATATGGAGGACTATGGTGTGCATTATACTGTGTGCAGGACTATGGGGTGTATTACACTAAGCAAGCAAAATGCTGCCTATTCATTGAGTGATTGGATAGTTTATATCGGGAACAAAAATCATTGTTTTCAGCAGCATATCTACTGGTGAAGACTGCAGATATGCTGCTGACCACATGATACTGTATGTGGACAGATTGTTCTACTAGTGATGGTTCTGTCCCCATCATTGTTCCTCAGTAGTGTTGAGCGATACTGCTCGATATCTAAAAATATCGGATCGGAATGGTATCGCCGATATCACTAAATATCGTCGATATCCGATTCCGATACCGGAAGTCCCATGTAAGTCTATGGGAACAAAATATCGCAACTAAAAAACACTTTCTTTCGTTGTAAACACAAAATATACACACATAGAATACATATATATATATATACATGTCATTGTGACATATATATATATACATATATTTATAGTTTATACACTTCTACATAGTAAAATAGACTCTGATTCAATTGCCGGGTAAAGCCGTGACATACCCCATAGAAGTCGACGGGCTCGGTGCCGAGTACCCCCAAAACCTCTGGCTCTGTGCGACTCAACTTGGGCGTCACGAACAGGATTCTGTAGCTCGCTATAAGAGAGTCCTGTGTGCCTGAATTGAACTGGTTTTGTGCTTGAGAATTGCTAAAATCATCAGAGAATGTATTTGCCATTTTTCCGCCATATCTGCGTCACGACGAGGCACTGGTGAAGAAGAAGGGCGTGCTCTTCGTGGGTGTACACTCACTCAGTGGCGCGAAAACGATGGCCGACCACTCTAAATGGTACTGCAATGTAAGATCGTGCCCCACAGCTCTTCAGTTCCGCCTCCTCATCCTCCTCAGTGTGCGGAAACTAACACGAAGGTCCCGCCTCACTACAAAAGAGGGGCCCTCTCCAGATGATAATGACACATGTGACTTGGCAGAGATGGCTAATGGACACGAGCAGAAGTGTGAAGGGATGGAGCAGTCAGAGCTCTCCCCCCACGGAAGCGACCTGATCGCTACGGAACCACCGTTGGGCACCCGGCCTGGAAACCCTCCTACGCTGCAAGAAGCGGAGGATACCCTAAGAGGCCTGGCCCGGCACCGGGAGGAGGTCTCCAGGATGGAAGCCAGCTGGCGTGCCCTAAAACTAAACTTGGAGCGGCGCCAATCCCTCTTACCTGAAGTGTCTGTACCGGAAGGTGAGGCACCCGTTCTAGTAGAGGAGTCCGTGCGGGCATCCCAGCCCTTGCAATGTGATCCGGTTGACGTTGTCGCAGTGGAGGCACCAGTTCCTGCAAAAAACTCTGCACCGGCAGCACCCCAGATCCCGCTGTCTGCCCCCGTCGCTGAGACAGAAGAAGCGACACCCGTCCTCATGGAGGAGGCCGCGCAGGCACCAGAGGTCTACCTGTCTGTACCGGAGCCCCGACTGTCATCTGTTCCAGAGCCGGCTGCTTTCTCCGCAGGTGAGCGCCGCCAGGACTGTCGGGCGCCAGGAGAGCTGCCGCAAACCGGACATCGTAAGCTGCAGTTTGATGGTGGAGACATGGAGATGCTGGTGGAGGAGAATTACAACCGGCGTCAGGAGGAAGAGTGGAGACGTCGGGAGAGAGAAGCCGAGCGACAAAGGGAGCAGCGCGAATCCCAGAAGCTTCGCCAACGTCACATCGAGAAGGACCGGGCAGATAAGGACCAGATGAGAAAAGATAAAGGAACCCTGAGGGAGCCACGGCGTAAGGGTGCAGTACGGAGCTTTAAATTGAAAGGTGGTTGGGGCTTCATCCAGGAGCCTGGACTTTATTTAGAAGTGTTTGTGACCCGGCGGGACGTGGAGACTCACCTCCCAGAAGGACACCCGGGGAGGGACCTGTTGCCAGGAGACTTGGTAAGTTACACCCGACACTGGGGTTACAATGGATGGTATGCCCTAAATGTCACCAGGTGCGACCCATGGTCCCCAGAGTGTCAGGAACCTGTGAGACCCTCGGAGCCTTCAGCCTCCCACATCCAGGCCTCTGCACAAGTGACCACCCCACGCCGTAAATCTCCCCAGCCTCCCTCAGTGGTCTCCTCAGCAGCCCAGCTATGGACATGATAATGATAGCTGGCCCGTACCGGTGCCTGTTAGCCCCTGGGGTTCGTTCAGTCCGGACATAGGCTCAGACCCGAGGAGATGAAAGAGGTGGCCACACAGACACAGATAGCGGTCACGACTTGACTGTACAGCCACACGACGTCATCAGTCCTGGTGGTCCTGGGTGTCTCGATGTTGGCAAGCATCAGAAGAGTACCAGTGGTACCTGAACACCCTGCCAAAGAATTATAAATAACCCGACAGGTCCCTGTATTAAATAGTTAATTGTTGATGTACCCGGACGGGTGAATGTTCATAAAAAGTTTTTAATTTAATAAAAAACACAACACAGTTTTCATTACTTTATTACAGTCTCATCCTGCGACGCCATCGATCTCCTGTAAAAAATGAAAAAAAAAAACAGCAGTATACCACCTGTCCGACGCAGTCCATAGTAACGAGTGTCCCACGACGATCCAGCTCTGCTACATCAGAATGACATCAGAGGCAGGCAGGCAGAGCCTGTCATCCCGGCGCAGCACAGCTGATTACCTGCTTCCCGCGGGTGACGTCATCGGACTGGTTTACGGCCGGGATTACCCTGCAGTCACTGCAGTTATCGCGAAAAACTGCATGTGACCGCCAGGGAGAAGATAATGGCGGCCATCAAGCAGTCCAGGACGTGACCGCCGGAGATCTTCTGCCGGGTAAGTGCCGCTGACTCCTGACAGACCCGACCGACGGACACTCACAGTGACAGTGACAAATCCGATTCCGGTATCCGATATGACGAAAATATCGGTACTCGGAATCGAAAGCCCGATACAGCTAATATCGGCCGATACCCGATATTTGCAGTATCGTATCGCTCAACACTATTCCTCAGCCGATGTAAGGAGGCTCGTGTACAAGTGTCGAACAACTTCAATATTGTTGATCATGCTTTTTTAGCGGCCTGAACTCAGTGCATGTAAATGCAACCAAAATCTTTCTTGTGTGATGATGCAATATGGTAGCATTTGAGGCTCCACATGCAGGCAGAGCAGACAGACAGAGAAGACATAAGCTGTGCAGTAAAGCAGAAAGGCCAGTGTCCAAACAAGCTAAAAGTTGGGATTAGTAACATTCTGGTGTTGATGTAATTAATCCCAGGTATAGCAGACCTTCCCATCTGCATCAAAGACGGCAAGTAGTAGCATATAGAAGTTACTCCTGAGAGGGAAGAGTGCTTCTGTTGAAGAGACAAAGAATAGCTGTTATAAGGGCAAAGATTTGTCACAACAGGTGAGAACATAGTCTTATTACTAAATTATCATGAGTATTTCCACTCCAGAGTTACCTTACTGATGATGCCTGAGAGTGAATACAATTTATACAACTGAGATGCCTTGAGATCGGTGTGAGGAATTGTTTGAGGGAGCTAGGCTGCATTGTAAGAGACACAAAAGACTGTGCCAGAGTGAAGGTAATGCTGCTGCAGAGAGGGTCAGTATTGGGTCAAAAGTAGAAATAAAGTATCACAAGAGCAAATAAAGAATCTAAAGTACAAGTAAATTCATGTGAATACTGTCAGCTGTTTATCCCTGTTCAAGACCTTTGTCTCTTGTTAGATTCTATTTCTAATCATTAAGCACATTGTCTTATGAAGGACTATAACCATCAAGCTTGTTGACTTTTTGCGAGTATAATTATTGAACATTTATCTGTGTATGCCTGCATTTCTGTCCCTGATTTGGCACCTGTCTGTCTGCAAAGTATATTAAACTGGCATACAACCATATAATTTACTGCAAAGGGTTTTCTTGCATTTCACAACACAAATGAAACCAACCCTTTCACAGGCAGACAATTTGAGAATTGATTCTACAACACAAGTACTTTAAAAAGGCTCTGTTTGTTGATGACCGTGAACAACTTAGCAACGGTGGCAAACCGGGGTAGTTTGACCTCCTGCTCCCCACAATTTAAGATGCATACAGGTACCCTCACCTTGCGGACATCTACTACCCCTCTGGCTGTCAGAACAGTGGGCCTACTATCAGAGCACACTGGTTCTACCAGGGCCTGGTAATCTTTATCCCTAAGGCCTATGGCTGCCCGACACCAAATTAGCATTTCACTTCTTGGAGGTACTGCAATGGGGAATGGATCACTCACTCTGACACTGCCGACTTCTCCACCAGACTCCTCAACCTGTTGTCTTTGCATCAGGGCCTTGATCTCCTTTTGCAGGACCTGTTGCTTACTGGAACCAGGAGTTTCGGCTACCTGTTGCAACAAAACAATACCCTCGGCAAGACAATTTTCTATCACATTAGTGCCTAAGGTCATTATTGGGTTACATTCTCGTCAATCAATGTCTAAAATTATCAGACTTTGGGCTTTTAATTCTACTCGCCCCACCTTAATGGTCACCTCCTTATACCCCACTTGTGGCAAAGGCTGGCCATTGCTGGCGACTACTGTCAGCTCATTATCTGGGCCACGAGTAATATCAGAATCAGCCCAGTACTGTTTGTAAAGAATTAATGGCATAGTCGTCACCTGAGAGCTGGTGTCCAGTAAAGCATTCACTGGGATGCAGTCAATCACAACTGGAAAGACCGGTCGTCCTCCGACTTACTTGGCTCACCTGCTTTGTGTCATCCTACTCTTGGGGGTTGGCCCTCTGCCCCAGGGGTTGCTTGTTTAAATTGCAGAATCTTGCGATGTGCCCCGCTTTGCTGCAACGGTGGCAAATACGTCATCCGTCCTGGTCATAGCGATCGTTGTCTCTTCCTCTGGTCAGTGGGATCCTCTTCTGCCAACGCCACGGGATGTCATCTGGACTGGAAGTCAACTGGATCTTCTCCTTCAGGGCACTTGCATGGACTGCACGGTTTTGGTCAGCTCCTGGACCTGAAGACGTAGTTCTGCAGATGGATCATTATCCAGGATCTGTGCGTCGGCCTCAACTGGGGTTTGAGGGAAGGATGCTGCCTCCTGGCGGTATGTATTTGCTGGGCACCTAGGGGGCGCTGGGTGGCTGACATTTGGTTTGTGCAGCATCCGGATAGCCCTATCTTTAAAGTCTGCAAAGTTCAGGTCAGGGTTTTGTAGTGCCATGATGCCCAGTTGTGTCCTGTGGGTGCTGGACATGAATCCCTCAATAAATTGCTCTTTTAACAATCTGTCTCCATCCTGCGCACTGTCGGGGTCAACCTGCTTTATGGCCCGCAGTGCCTCCTGAAGATTAAGGGCATAGTCCCGTGTACTGTCTTGCACCCTTTGAGCATAAACTGTGTTGAATGCTGGAACTACCTGGTAAGGGAATTCCTTCTTTGCTTCCAGGCATGACATCACTCCCCCCAGAGGAAGGCCAGACCATTGTGGCAACTGGACTCCTGGGGTGCCACACATGCAGTAACAAAACTTCTTACAAGAGTCTTTAATGTCCCAGCTCTCTGGCCGAATTAGTGCTAGACATTACAGGATGTGAAATCCCACCACCCTTCATAACCACTCTCACAGGTCTTGCACTACCCAAGTGCTGCTCCATTATTAATTACACTATTACTTGATGCTAACATTCGATAACGGCTTAGTAAGCCAGGTGCTGTGTTCATTGCGTCTTTCGTCTTCTGATGCTACATGTATGGTGGACTTAGTGCCTTATTCCTAATGGTGTAACACCAGTTTGAGCATTTTTTATTTTATTACTTGACATTTTATTCGTATTTCCATAAAGGTGATTTGTGATATATGGCTAAATGTATATTACTCACTTACTCTTTGTATAATAATCACAAAATTGGTCTTTCTGTACAGAGAGTGATACAAAATCTTAATAATAGCTATAGAATACTGAAAACTCAACAGAATAGCTAATAACTGTCATTAGAAATGCTATTTATGGCCAACGCTAGCTGGACAAGGCCACAGGGTAGTAGTTAGGGCCAGCGATCCATTTGACTAGGAGCAGTGAATGAGATTTGAAGAGACATTTACATGTTATCATCGCAGGGAAGACTGCTGTGGGAACAGGAATGCAAATCATCAATCTCCCCCTGCATGCAATGTCTCTGTTTAATAGCTGATAGAGGGTCTCCAAAGGGTTTTCTGTGCTCTTTGTTTAAAATGACATATAATGGGCCTGGCCTTATCAGTGTCTCTAAATGCATTTTTGGCGCTTTACCCTCACTAGGGAATTTTGTCCATTCTAATGATTGTGCAGGATTGACTTTGAGTGTGGTATAATTTAATCCATCAATTTAACATTAAATGAATATGCAAAAGGCTCTATTGTGGATATGAAAGGAAAACAGAGAGGGAACATTCTTATTAATTTAAATGTGTAAGAAAAATGCAAGGAACCACCTGCTATTAGTATCTGACAGTGGCCTCGATGGAAGGATGTGCAACTGCTGATTGTGTTGTAACAAGTCTAATGCTTTCTCTAGAAGCTTAAACATGACACCCTTGGTTCTGGAAAAGGTGATGTGGAATCATAGTTTTGCACCCACTTTAATGGAATGTGTCACAATTTTATTTTTGTATTAACAATTATTGATTATATAAACTGATGAACTTGCAGGAAGCACATTCCCTTAAATCGGTGCAGCGCTTTATGGGGTTCATCAACTACTATCGCCAGTTCATCCCTCACTTCTCTACCTTAGTAACTCCTCTGGTAGCCCTCACCAAAAAAGGAGCTAATCCCAAGTTGTGGTCGGAGGTAGTCTCCAAGGCTTTTACTTCTGTGAAGTCTCATTTCACTAGGGCTCCCGTGCTACATCGCCCCGATGTGGATAAGCCCTTCATATTGGAAGTGGATGCCTCTTCCGTCGGTGCTTGAGCAGTCCTATATCAGAAGGACGCTCAATGTTGGAAACATCCGTGTTTCTTCTTTTCTAAGACCATCTCACCGGCGGAGAGAAACTATTCCATCGTGGACAGGGAGCTACTGGCCATGAAGATAGTGGAGATGTCTCCTAGAAGGGGCCCGATACCCTTTCCAAGTGTTCACTGACCACAAAAATCTGCTGTATCTGCAGACGGCTCAGCGGTTGAACGCTCGCCAGGCCAGATGGTCCTTATTCTTCTCTCGGTTTAATTTCACCCTTCATTTAATCTATGTGCCGATGCTCTATCCTGTTCCGTTGTCTCATCTGAGGAGGGTGACAAGCCTCTTCTTATTATTCCATCGGAGAGTCTGCGAACGGTAGCTCCAGTTTCGCTTGGGTTGGTGCTTCTGGAAAGACTCTGGTACCACGTAATCTGCGGCCGGAGGTCCTCTCTTGGGCTCACACGTCTAAGTTGGGTGGACATTTCGCGACCAAAAGGATGTCTGAGCTTCTGGCGAGGCTATATTGGTGGCTGCGAATGGAGCGTGACGTTAGGGACTACGTCCAGTTGTGTGTCTCCTGCGCCAAGAATCGGCCTTCCTGGCAGAGGCCCGCGGGCTTGTTACACCCCTGAGCCTGAGAACTGTAGCTCCGGTGTCGCTAGAGTCTGTGCTGCCCGGCAAGACTTTTTGTACCTCTAATTTGCGACCGGAGTTTCTTTCTTGGGCCCATTCGTCCAGGGTGGGTGGACATTTTGGGAAAAAAAGGACATCCGAGCTTCTGGCAAAGACGTACTGGTGGCCGCATATGGTCCGGGACATTGAAGACTATATTCGGGCATGTGTCTCCTGTGCCAAAAATAAGTCCCCTCGTCAACGGCTAGCTGGGTTACTTTATCCATTGCCGGTGGCAGACAGGCCCTGGGAGACGGTCGGGATGGACTTCATTGTGGGCTTGCCCAAGTCCCATAATAATTAGTGTTGAGCGATACTGCTCGATATCTAAAAATATCGTATCGGAATGGTATCGCCGATATCACTAAATATATACATGTCATTGTGACATATATATATATACATATATTTATAGTTTATACACTTCTACATAGTAAAATAGACTCTGATTCAATTGCCGGGTAAAGCCGTGACATACCCCATAGAAGTCGACGGGCTCGGTGCCGAGTACCCCCAAAACCTCTGGCTCTGTGCGACTCAACTTGGGCGTCACGAACAGGATTCTGTAGCTCGCTATAAGCGAGTCCTGTGTGCCTGAATTGAACTGGTTTTGTGCTTGAGAATTGCTAAAATCATCAGAGAATGTATTTGCCATTTTTCCGCCATATCTGCGTCACGACGAGGCACTGGTGAAGAAGAAGGGCGTGCTCTTCGTGGGTGTACACTCACTCAGTGGCGCGAAAACGATGGCCGACCACTCTAAATGGTACTGCAATGTAAGATCGTGCCCCACAGCTCTTCAGTTCCGCCTCCTCATCCTCCTCAGTGTGCGGAAACTAACACGAAGGTCCCGCCTCACTACAAAAGAGGGGCCCTCTCCAGATGCTAATGACACATGTGACTTGGCAGAGATGGCTAATGGACACGAGCAGAAGTGTGAAGGGATGGAGCCGTCAGAGCTCTCCCCCCACGGAAGCGACCCGATCGCCACGGAACCACCGTTGGGCACCCGGCCTGGAAACCCTCCTACGCTGCAAGAAGCGGAGGATACCCTAAGAGGCCTGGCCCGGCACCGGGAGGAGGTCGCCAGGATGGAAGCCAGCTGGCGTGCCCTAAAACTAAACTTGGAGCGGCGCCAATCCCTCTTACCTGAAGTGTCTGTACCGGAAGGTGAGGCACCCGTTCTAGTAGAGGAGTCCGTGCGGGCATCCCAGCCCTTGCAATGTGATCCGGTTGACGTTGTCGCAGTGGAGGCACCCGTTCCTGCAAAAAACTCTGCACCGGCAGCACCCCAGATCCCGCTGTCTGCCCCCGTCGCTGAGACAGAAGAAGCGACACCCGTCCTCATGGAGGAGGCCGCGCAGGCACCAGAGGTCTACCTGTCTGTACCGGAGCCCCAACTGTCATCTGTTCCAGAGCCGGCTGCTTCCTCCGCAGGTGAGCGCCGCCAGGACTGTCGGGCGCCAGGAGAGCTGCCGCAAACCGGACATCGTAAGCTGCAGTTTGATGGTGGAGACATGGAGATGCTGGTGGAGGAGAATTACAACCGGCGTCAGGAGGAAGAGTGGAGACGTTGGGAGCGGGAAGCAGAGCGACAAAGGGAGCAGCGAGAATCCCAAAAGCTTCGGCAACGTAACCTGGAGAAGGACCGGGCAGATAAGGACCGGATGAGAAAAGATAAAGGAACCCTGTGGGAGCCGCGGCGTAAGGGTGCAGTACGGAGCTTTAAATTGAAAGGTGGTTGGGGCTTCATCCAGGAGCCTGGACTTTATTTAGAAGTGTTTGTGACCCGGCGGGACGTGGAGACTCACCTCCCAGAAGGACACCCGGGGAGGGACCTGTTGCCAGGAGACTTGGTGACTTACACCCGACACTGGGGTTACAATGGATGGTACGCCCTAAATGTTACCAGGTGCGACCCCTAGTCCCCAGAGTGTCAGGAACCTGTGAGACCCTCGGAGCCTTCAGCCTCCCACATCCAGGTCTCTGCACAAGTGCCCACCCCACGCCGTAAATCTCCCCAGCCTCCCTCAGTGGTCTCCTCAGCAGCCCTAGCTATGGGCATGATAACTATAGCTGGCCCGTACCCGGCGCCTGTTAGGCCCCTGGGGTTCGTTCAGTCCGGGACATAGGGCTCCAGACCCGGAGGGAGATGAAAGAGGTGGCCACACAGACACAGATAGCGGGTCACGACTTGACTGTACAGGCCACACGACGTCATCAGGTCCTGGTGGTCCTTGGTATCTCGGATGTTTGGCAAGCATCAGAAGAGTACCAGGTGGTACCTGGAACACCCCTGCCAAAGAATTATAAATAACCCGGACAGGGTCCCTGTATGTAAATAGTTAAATTTTTGATGTACCCGGACGGTTGAATGTTCATAAAAATTTTTTTTAATTTAATAAAAAACACAACACAGTTTTCATTACTTTTATTACAGTCTCATCCTGCGACGCCATCGATCTCCTGTAAAAAAATGAAAAAAAAACAGCAGTATACCACCTGTCCGACGCAGTCCATAGTAACGAGTGTCCCACGACGATCCTGCTCTGCTACATCAGAATGACAGGCAGAGCCTGTCATCCCGGCGCAGCACAGCTGATTACCTGCTTCCCCGGCGGTGACGTCATCGGACTGGTTTACGGCCGGGATTACCCTGCAGTCACTGCAGTTATCGCGAAAAACTGCATGTGACCGCCAGGGAGAAGATAATGGCGGCCATCAAGCAGTCCAGGACGTGACCGCCGGAGATCTTCTACCAGGTAAGTGCCGCTGACTCCTGACAGACCCGACCGACGGACACTCACAGTGACAGTGACAAATCCGATTCCGGTATCCGATATGACGAAAATATCGGTACTCGGAATCGAAAGCCCGATACAGCTAATATCGGCCGATACCCGATATTTGCAGTATCGTATCGCTCAACACTAATAATAATACTGTCATTTGGGTAGTCTCAGACCATTTTTCAAAGATGGTACATCAAGTTTCTCTTCCGCGTGTACCGTCGGCATGAGTTCTGGCTGCGCTTTTTGTGAAGCACATCTTCCGTCTTCAAGGGATGCCTGACAAGATAGTCAGTGACCAGGGTACCCAGTTCTCTTCTTGGTTCTGGAGAAAGCTCCATTGGCTGCTAGGAATTGAGCTTAATCTCTCTTCTGCATACCATCCCGAGACGAATGGATTGGTAGATAGGGTCAATCAGTCTCTGGTCACTTACCTACAGCACTTTGTCTCTGCCAGGCTTGATGACTGGGCATCTCTACTGCCATGGGCAGAGTTTGGTCTTAATAAAGCCGTAGCAGACTCTACAGGGCAGACTCCATGCCTCCTCAATTATGGTCAGCATCCGCGTGCTCCCATGCCCATACCCTTTTCGTCTACGACTCTAAGGTGTGACTAGGCTGTGGAGGCTCGTGACATCTGGGACGTACACGGATGCCATCAAGGCCCCTAAGGAGAGAATGAGTGTCTCCGCTGACACGCATCATCACCCTGCTCCCGTCTTTGCGCCCGGCGATTCAGTGTGGCTCTCTGCTCGTAATATCAAGCTGCACGTAGAGTCCACTAAGTTCGTTCCTCGCTTTCTTGGTCCTTTTAAAGTCCTTGATCAGGTAAATCCTGTAGTATATCACCTGTCCCTTCCGCCGCGCCTGAATTTCACCTTCACCTTACACGTCTCCCTCTTGAAACCCGTTCATCTGTCTCGGTTTTCTGAGTCATCTGCTGAGACTTCAGGTACATCCTTGGACGATTTTGAGGTGAACGCGATTGTCATTAAAGGTGGTGCGTGGTAAAAAGTTTTTTGGGGTTGACTGGAAGGGTCATGGTCCGGAGGATAGGACCTGGGATCCGGTTGAACAAATCCGTGTCCCTCGGCTTATTGCGGACTTTGAGCATAGCGAGGCTTGCGGAGGGGCGCTAGGGAGAAGGCTAATTTTAGTCGCCGTGATTCTCCTACTGGACAAATCACTACACTTAGCATGCTCGTGAGGCGACCTCTCATTGGTGGTCGGTCATCAACTGCTTGGGTGACGTGTCAGTTCCAGATTGGTGCACGAGCAAGATCCTGTCAGACTGGACTTGAACAGGAACGTATAAAAGGTCCTCTGGTGCGTGCGTCGGCGCACTATGATAACATGTGTTTGGTGTGTTGGTGTAAGCGTTACCACTATGTGTGCACGTGTCCTGCTACTAGCAGTTTTTATGTGTGTCTAGACAGGCAGTGTGGGATGGGAACTCCTGCTTGTGCTTAGCACCTACACCGTGTGATGGCGTCGCATGTACCAGTTTCACAAACCGTGTAACAGGGCAGGCTCAAACACCAGCATAGCGAGGGGTGAGTTATAGGGACCCCAACTAGTGTCTTTCCTATTATGCTAAGTCTAACAGGGCATAACCTAGAGAGCTCTCTCTTTGTGTGCTGCTCTGTGGAGTAACAGAGGCAGGTGCTTTGCACTCTGTTCACACCGAGTGACATTTAACTCGGTGTGATTATGGTGCTTGCTTGCAACTTCATTCCACCATTGTAGCCTAGCTGCGGTTCCTCCATCACCGCACGGTGGACCCCGGGTTGCGATCGCACCTTCTCATTATTTATATTTGGTGTGATCCACAAACCCTAACAGTATATGCTTACTATTAGAGATGAGCGACTTTCCCTTTTTTAGGGTCGAGTTGGGTTTCATGAAACCCGACTTTCTCAAAGTCGGGTCGAACGAAATCGGCCGACTATTGGGAAAAGTCGGGGGTCCGACTGAAACATTAACCCAATGCAAGTCAATGGGAAGCAAAGTCGCTATGGAGTGGAGGACAGTAAACACACCTACAGTGCCCATTTCAATGCCAACAACATAAATTCTGATTACTTAAGTTTGGCAACCTTAATTATCTTTATAATAAGAGTTACGCATTGAAAACGGGGTTATTTGGCAAAACTTGTGGGGGGGGTAGGGCTGGCTCCCGGTTTTCGTGTGCCCCGGGTCAAAGAGTGTTAGTTGGCCCCTTTAACACATACCACAATTCATCATGCTCCGATACGGCACAGAAATATAGGTATAGTACAATGAACAATACTACACTTCTTTCATGACATGACTGATATCTATGTTAAAATCTACAATAGCTCAAAAAACGGACAGTATATTCCTCCATACAGTATTATGGCCACCACATAGTGCGCCATACAGAATAATGAGCCCCATACACTGTATTGCTCCATACAGAATAATTGGTCCCGTATAATGTTCCATACAGTATATGATGAGCTCCACAGACTGCTCCAGTATATTATAGTCCCCATATAATGTGCCATAAAGTATAGGACGGTCCCCATAGAGTACAATGAGCCCCACATATTGCTCCATACAGTATAATGAGTCACATATAAGGCTATGTGCACACGTTACGGAATTGCCATGGAAATTTCCGCGGCAATTCCGCACCTCCCTGCCGCGGGAAATCCGCATATTATATGTATGCGTATTCCCGCTAAACACTAGCGTTTTGCAAGCGGAATTAGCAGAACGCTAGCGTTTTACAAGCTATCTGACAGGGTGGTCACACGAGTCAAACAAGTGTTTGACTTGTGTGACCAACTTTTTACTATTGATGCCGCCTATGTCGCATCAATAGTAAAAAGATCTAATGTAAAAATAATAAAAAAAAATAATAAATAATGATATTCTCACCTTCCGGCGGCCCCTGCAGCTTTCCCGCCTCTCAGCGACGCTCCCGGCAAGTTCCGTTCCCAGGAGTCCTTTGCGGCAATCATCCCGATGACGTAGCATCTCGTGAGACCGCTACGTCATATGGGTGATCTCGCAATGCACTCCTGGTAACGCGACTGGCGGGAGCGTCGCTGAGAGGCGGGAAAGCTGCGGGGGCCGCCGGAAGGTGAGAATATCATTATTTTTTATTTTAATTATTGTTTTTACATGGATATGGTACCCAGGGCTTGGAGGAGAGTCTCCTCTCCTCCAGACCCTGGGTACCATCCGCACATGAACCGCTTACTTTCCGCATGGTGGGCACAGCCACATGCAGAAAGTAAGCGGTTCAATGCATTCCTATGGCGGCGGAATCGCCACGGTTCCGCAAAAAAGAATGAGCATGCTGCGGATTCTCCCGCGATGCAATTCCGCCGCGGAAAAACCCGCAGCATGTGCACAGCATTGCGGAATCTCATAGGCCTTAATGAGTTGTATTGTGTAAGCGGTTTTGCCGCGGTTTCGCGGCGTTTCCGCCGCGAAAAACCGCGGCAAAACCGTTAAAAAAACGCAACGTGTGCACATAGCCTAAAGCTCCATACAGTATATGATGGGCTCCATATATTGCTCAAACAAGAATTGGCTCCATATAATGCTCCATACAGAATAGGCCCCATAAGAGCCCCATATGATGCTCCATACCCTATATGATGCCCCATAAATAATGAACCGCATATGATTCTCCAGTATATGATGGGCCCCATGGATGATGCTCCAGTTTCTGATCTGCCCCATTTAGAAGGCTCCAGTATATGTTGGGCCCCATGGATGATGCTCCAGTGTCTTATGCGCCAAAATCATTCCAAATATATAATGGGCCCCATTATTAATGATCCATTGTATAATGGTCCCCGTAAATGCTGCTCCAGTGTCTGATGTCCCCCATTTAGAATGCTCCAGTATATGATGGGCCCCATGGATGATGCTCCAGTGTATGATGGGCCAATATAATGCTCCATATATAATGGGCCCCATTTATAATGCTCCAGTGTATAATGGGCCCCGTAGATGCTGCTCCAGTGTCTGATCTGCCCCATTTAGAATGCTCCAGTATATGATGGGCCCCATGGATGATGTTCCAGTGTATGATGGGCCAAAATAATGCTCCATATATAATGGGCCCCATTTATAGTGCTCCAGTGTATAATGGGCCCCATATGCTGCTCCAGTGTCTGATCTGCCCCATTCAGAATGCTCAAAGTATATGATGGGCCCCATGGATGATGCTCAAGTATCTTATGGGCCAAAATAATGCTCCATATATAATGGGCCCCATTTATAGTGCTCCAGTGTATAATGGGCCCCATATATGCTGCTCCAGTGTCTGATCTGCCCCATTCAGAATGCTCAAAGTATATGATGGGCCCCATGGATGATGCTCAAGTATCTTATGGGCCAAAATAATGCTCCATATATAATGGGCCCCATTTATAATGCTCCAGTGTATAATGGGCCCCATAGATGCTGCTCTAGTGTCTGATCTGCCCCATTTAGAATGCTCCAGTATATATGGAATGGGCCCCATGAATGCTGCCCCAGTGTCTGATCTGCCCCATTTAGAATGCTCCAGTATATGATGGGCCCCATGGATGATGTTCCAGTGTATGATGGGCCAAAATAATGCTCCATATATAATGGGCCCCATTTATAGTGCTCCAGTGTATAATGGGCCCCATATATGCTGCTCCAGTGTCTGATCTGCCCCATTCAGAATGCTCAAAGTATATGATGGGCCCCATGGATGATGCTCAAGTATCTTATGGGCCAAAATAATGCTCCATATATAATGGGCCCCATTTATAGTGCTCCAGTGTATAATGGGCCCCATATATGCTGCTCCAGTGTCTGATCTGCCCCATTCAGAATGTTCAAAGTATATGATGGGCCCCATGGATGATGCTCAAGTATCTTATGGGCCAAAATAATGCTCCATATATAATGGGCCCCATTTATAATGCTCCAGTGTATAATGGGCCCCATAGATGCTGCTCTAGTGTCAGATCTGCCCCATTTAGAATGCTCCAGTATATGATGGGCCCCATGAATGCTGCTCCAGTTTATGATCTTCCCCGTTTAGAATGCTCCAGTGTATGATGGGCCCCATGGATGATGCTCCAGTGTCTGATCTGCCCCATTTAGAATGCTCCAGTATATGATGGGTCCCATGGATGATGCTCCAGTGTCTTATGGGCCAAAATCATGCTCCATATATAATGGACCCCATTATTAATGATCCAGCGTATAATGGGCCCCGTATATGCTGCTCCAGTGTCTGATCTGCCCCATTTAAAATGCTCAAAGTATATGATGGGCCCCATGGATGATGCTCCAGTGTCTTATGGGCCAATATAATGATCCATATATAATGGGCCTCATTTATAATGCTCCAATGTATAATGGGCCCCATAGATGCTGCTCCAGAGTCTGATCTGCCCCATTTAGAATACTCCAATATATGATGGGCCCCATGGATGCTGCTCCAGTGTCTGATCTGCCCCACTTAGAATTCTCCAGTAAATGATGGGCCCCATGGATGATGCTCCAGTGTCTTATGGGCCAAAATCATGCTCCAAATATAATGGGCACCATTATTAATGATCCAGTGTATAATGGGCCTCGTAAATGCTGCTCCAGTGTCTGATGTCCCCCATTTAGAATGCTCCAGTGTATGATGGGCCCTAACTATGATGCTAAAGTGTATGCTGGGCCCCATATACCCCATATATAATTCTCCAGGGTATAATGCTCCCCATATATTGCTCCAAACATTAAAAAAAATGAAATACCTCTCCTCGCTGTGCACTGCTCTACTCTGGACTCCTCAGCGCCACCATCTTACAGCTCTCTGCACTTGGACTGTTTAGGCAGAGGGCATACAGACATGACGTCATCGCGGTCTCTAACCTGAATGTCACTGTCAGGAAACGCGGAAGACATCACAGTGGTGGAGCATGGACAGTTAAGTATTGCAAGAGCTGGGGCCCTGAGCAAGCAGGGGGGGCCGACTCATGGGCGACGGCACTGGCACAGGGCCCCTCATAGTACGCTGGTGTGTCTGACGGCGAGTGGGCCTTCCTACCGTCAGAGACACTTTTTTGTACTATGAGGGGCCCCCCCACCTGCTCAGGGAACCGGCACTTGCCCGGGTGCGCCAGGTGCTGACGACGGTCCGGGTGGGGGGGGGAATTTGTAGGTTTTGTAGTCCGTTCACGCTTGCAAGTGCCTATTCATTAAATGTCTAAGCATGCAACTGGTATTCAAATTTATGATATTTTTCCCTCGGCTAAAGGTCCTTCCGCACTTCTTACAGATAACCTTTGCCTCATCAATTGGATTTTGGTCAAAAAGTGCCATACTGGACTCTTCCTTCTATGGTATAAATTTTCAGGGCTTGCACGCTGTGATAATTTGACCGTCTGGCCAAGCAGTCCTGCAACTCTTTTTGTGTTTTTAACACGTTTTTGTACTGCTCCAGGCCTGCCAGATAAACACTGCTGCGATGTCGATGCCTGTTGCGGATCCTTCTCCCTTCTGAGCTATTGCCAGCGGCACCCCCTTCCACCAATAGATGCCAATCCGGGTCAACAACTGGTTCATCCTTCACCTCCTCTTCAATTTCATCTGCACATTCCTCTGTGTCACCGTATAAGGTGGTATAGTATGCGGGAACGGGCACCTGAGTTTCATCAGGGTCAGATTCTGGCTCAGTAGACTGCAAGGTAAATGTAGTGCTCTGGGTGAATGTACCAGCAGAATCATCTAGCAGTGGCTGTGCATCAGTGCACTCCATCTCTGATTCATGTTGGACTGGGGAATTCTGGATTTGACTTGATAACCCAGGCATGGTATGTGAAAAGAGCTCCATGGAGTAATCTGAAGTGTGGGCTGCTGCATCCTTCACTTTTGGTGGGGGTGAAGCACACAAGTAAAGGTCTTGTTCCTGACCAGGAGCCTGCAATGACGACTCAGTGCTTGCATTTTTTGAAACTTCAGAAGAGGCGGCGATAGAGCTGGAGGCTGTTTCGGCAATGTAAGCCAAAACCTGTTCCTGATGCTCCGGCTTTAAAAGCAGTTTACCTACTCCCAGAAAAGGGAGCCTTCTAGGCCTTCTTGAGCCAGACGATGATGCCAGCTCAACACCTCCTGCCTTAGGTGCTATTTTGCTTATGGCACTACCAGCAGATGCACCACCACCACCATCAGTACCAGCTGGCCGCCCACGCCCACTGCCTCTTCCACCAAACTTCCTCATTTTTGTGAAAATGTACCCAAAATACCAGCAGATATATGTTACTGTATCAGAAGCGTACAGCTGTATACAGTCTAGGGATAATTGTAAATCTCCGTATATATTTCAGGAGTAGTGTTGAGCGATACTTTCCGATATCGGAAATATCGGATCTGATTGGATCGGACCGATACCCAAAAAGTATCTGATATCGCCCATTCCGATACCGGAAACCAATGCAAGTCAGTGGGACAGAAATATCGGAATTAAAATAAACCCTTTCTTTCCTTGTAAACACTAGATATATACACATAGAATTCATATATATATATATATATATATATATATATATATATATATAACATGTCATTGTGACACATATATATATGTTTATAGTTCATACACTTCTACATAGTATAATAGCCGCTAATTCAATTGCCGGCTTTTGTGAAATTACAGAACCCGACATGAAATGACACATGGTTTACATACAGTTAACCATGTCATTTCATGTAGTTTGATCAGAGGCGTAGCTAGGGTTTCGGTTTAGGGAGGGCGAAACATCTGAGTGGGCCCCTAACCAGAGAACCTCAGCAAATGACCACGCTGTTGCCAAAAATAATCTATATATAAAAAGACCAATATTGATATCACCACCATATGGTCAGTGGTAAGTAACACCAGTCCTACAGAACATATAAGAGATCATAGCAGAGTTACAGATAATGACCTACCGCTGATGTTCTTTCTGATGGAATCGTTCACTTTTCATGTCTTTTCCATCTGGCCCCAGACCAACATGACTCCTCCAGCCAGGCCTCGACTACAGAGAATACAACAAAGACACATTTCACTTCTTATATTGTCAGCACTGTCACGGTCACCAATTGGACTATTCTCAACCTGCACAAACTCCTCATCCTGCTGATACCCCAATACTGAGCCACTGCTGCCGTATGTGTCCCTATTACTGCATCTGATACCCCAATACTGAGCCGCTGCTGCCGTATGTGTCCCTATTACTGCTCCTGATACCCCAATACTGAGCCTCTGCTGCCCTATGTGTCCCTATTACTGCACCTACTGTGTGGTTCTGTGTGACCTCTAAATTCTAAAGCAACCCTCTATAATATAGTAATGCCAGGTGCAAGTGCCCTAGAAAACAGTGCCCACATGTTGTCCCCTAGAATGTAATAATGCCCTGTGTGCCCCTTTGACAGTCACAGTAACCAGAGTTCCCCTATAACAATCAGTGCCCACTTTACATTTAATAATGTCCCGAGTCTCCCCACTGTACAGCTCCCCTATACACAGTATGATGCCCCCTCACTGGATATATACTGACCCCTTAATATCCCCAAACTATTTAATGGCCCCGCCACTATAATCCCCACACTGTATGATGGCCCCCTAGATAGCCTCCATATAGCATAAAACACCAGATAGTCCTCAATATAGTATAATGCACCCCCATAGGTAGCCTCTGTATTATAATGTACCCCATATACAGCCTCTGTATTGTACAATTATTAATCCTATTGTATGAAATAAAAATAAAACACACACACTTTAATTAAAAATAATTTTAATGAAATAATCACACAGTTTTTGACCATCTTTTATTTTACAGGTAATCCGTGTGAAGCCCTTGTTCTCCTGTAATAAAAATAAAATAATAAAGCAATATTATTCTTACCTATCTGGTGCTCTGTCAGGTCCCACGCTGTAATCCTTCACAAAGGGTTAACTGGCTTACAGCAAGCTGCGCAGCTAATGCTGGCAGCTCAGCTGTAAGCCCCCGAATGGAGTTCCTCTCCCGGCCGACAGGAGAGGAAGTGATTAGTGTGGGAAGCTTAATTGATTGCTTCAAACTACATGAAATGACATGGTTAACTGTATGTAAACCATGTGTCATTTCATGTTGGGTCTGTAATTTCACAAAAGCCGGCAATTGAATTAGCGGCTATTATACTATGTAGAAGTCTATGAACTATAAATATATATGTATATATATGTGTCACAATGACATATATATATGTATTCTATGTGTATATATCTAGTGTTTTGTGAGCTGTCAGTGTGATTTTACAGTATTGACTATGTATAGCATTATGTATGGGAACTTCCGATTCCGGTATTCGATATGCAAAAAGTAGCGGAACTCAGTATCGGAATTGGCCGATACCCAATATTTGCAGTATCGGAATACTCAACACTATTCAGGAGGCAGACACAGGGTAATGTATTAGAAGCCTACAGCTGTATACATTGTTGGTGCAATTGTAAATCTCCGAATATTTTGCCAGAGTCAGACACAGACTTTCACAGGCTTGGTATGGATCACACCAGAATATAAAAAGTAGAAAAAGGGTAATGTATCCAAAGCATACAGCTGTATACAGTGTTGGGGAAATTTTTAAATCTCTGTATATATTTCCGGAGTAACAGACAGACTCTCACAGGCTCAGTATGGATTACACCAGAATATAATAAGAAGAAAAAGGCGTACTGTATCAGGAGATACAAGGTAGTATAGTGAAAATATTCTAAATCTCCATATATATTTCAGGAGGCAGACACTGACGCTCTCAGGCTCAGTATGGATTACACAATATTATAAAAAGATGAAAAAGGGGTACTGTATCACCAGATGCAAGGTAGTATAGTGCAAATATTCTAAATCTCCGTATATACTTCAGGAGGCAGACACTGATGCTCACAGGCTCAGTATGGATTACACAATAATATAAAAAGATGAAAAAGGGGTACTGTATCACCAGATACAAGGTATATATAGTGTAGTGAAAATATTCTAAATCTCCGTATATATTTCAGGAGGCAGACACTGACGCTCACAGGCTCAGTATGGATTACACAATAATATAAAAAGCTGAAAAAGGGATACTGTATCACCAGATACAAGGTATATATAGTATACTGAAAATATTCTAAATCTCCGTATATATTTCAGGAGGCAGACAAAGACGCTCACAAGCTCAGTATGGATTAGACAAGAATATAAAAAGCAGATCCGCAAGAAATAGTCACACATGTGGGCCAATGTTCCAGGTGTCAATGATGCACTTAGATTTGTGGGTGGAGGAGGACTTTCTGGCAAAAAGGGTACTGTATCCCAAGAGTACAGCTGTATACAGTCTAGGGGTCATTGTAAATCTCCGTATATATTTCCGGAGTAACATACAGATTCTCACTGGCTCAGTATGGATCACACCAGAATATAATAAGAAGAAAAAGGGGTACGGTATCAGCAGATACAAGGTATATATAGTTTAGTGAAAACATTCTAAATCTCCGTATATATTTCAGGAGGCAGACACTGATGCTCACAGGCTCAGTATGGATTACACAATAATATAAAAAGATGAAAGAGGGGTACTGTATCACCAGATACAAGGTATATATAGTATAGTAAAAATATTCTGAATCTCCGTATATATTTAAGGAGGCAGACACTGACGCTCTCAGGCTCAGTATGGATTACACAATAATATAAAAAGATGAAAAAGGGGTACTGTATCACCAGATACAAGGTAGCATAGTGAAAATATTCTAAATCTCCGCATATATTTCAGGAGGCAGACACTGACGCTCAGGCTCAGTATGGATTACACAATAATATAAAAAGATGAAAAAGGGGTACTGTATCACCAGATACAAGGTAGCATAGTGAAAATATTCTAAATTTCCATTTATATTTGAGGAGGCAGACACTGACGCTCACAGACTCAGTATGGATTACACAAGAATATAAAAAGATCCGCAAGAAATAATCACACATGGGGGCCAATGTTCCAGGTGTCAATGATGCACCTACAGTTGGGGGGAGGACAACTTTCTGGCAAAAAGGGTACTGTATCCCAAGCGTACAGATGTATACAGTCTAGGGGTAATTGTAAATCTCCGTTTTTATTTCCGGAGTAACAGACAGACGCTCACAGGCTCTATATGGATTAGACGAGAATATAAAAAGTAGAAAAAGGGTAATGTATTAGAAATGTCCAGCTGTATACAGTGTTTGGGAAATTGTAAATCTCTGTATATTTTTCCAGAGTCAGACACTGGCTCTCACAGGCTCAGTATTGATCACACCAGAATATAAAAAGTAGAAAAAGGGTAATGTATTACAAGTGGACAGCTGTATACAGGGTTGGGGAAATTGTAAATGTCCATATATTTTGCCAGAGTCAGGCACTGGCTCTCACAGGCTCAGTATTGATCACACCAGAATATAAAAAGTAGAAAAAGGCTAATGTATTACAAGCGGACAGCTGTATACAGGGTTGGGGAAATTGTAAATCTCCGTATATTTTGCCAGAGTCAGACACTGGCTCTCACAAGCTCAGTATTGATCACACCAGAATATAAAAAGTAGAAAAGGGTAATGTATTACAAGTGGACAGCTGTATACAGGGTTGGGGAAATTGTAAATGTCCATATATTTTGCCAGAGTCAGGCACTGGCTCTCACAGGCTCAGTATTGATCACACCAGAATATAAAAAGTAGAAAAAGGCTAATGTATTACAAGCGGACAGCTGTATACAGGGTTGGGGAAATTGTAAATCTCCGTATATTTTGCCAGAGTCAGACACTGGCTCTCACAAGCTCAGTATTGATCACACAGAATATAAAAAGTAGAAAAAGGCTAATGTATTACAAGCGGAAAGCTGTAAACAGGGTTGGGGAAATTGTAAATCTTCGTATATTTTGCCAGAGTCAGACACTGGCTCTCACAGGCTCACAGAATATAAAATGTTGGGGGGTGGAGGAGGTGGGGGGGACAGCCCAGATAGGGAGGTGGCAAAAATGGCATATGTTGAGGTGTATAATGGACTTAAAACAGCTGCAAATGGAGGAAGAGGAGGACAAAGAGAGTCATTTTGCTGGCAACCTATGTGTCATCAGGGGAAGGTGGGACAAAATCCTTTGCAACCCATGCATGGTTCATTTTAATGAAGGTTAGATTATCAACATTTTGTGTCGACAGCATGGTCCTTCTTTCTGTCAGGATTGATCTAGCAGCACTGAAGACTCTTTCTGATAGCACACTACCAGCAGGGCAAGTGAGCTCCTGTAAGGCATATTGTGCCAATTCAGGCCAGGTGTGCAGTTTACAGGCCCAGTAGTCAAAGGGGAATGACTGGTCATGGAGATCATCGATAGGGGAGGAGAAGTCATTTTTAACCATAGTTGACAACTGCTGTCTCCTGTCTGTTGCTATAGATTCACTATTACCAGGCGTGTGAGCTGTCCTGGAGAAATCAGTCCACAACATGGCCATGAAACCCCTGTCTCCAACGCCACTTCGGCTGTGTGCACCACGAACACCTCTTCCATTTGGCCCAGTACCGCTCGTGGTAGAACCTGCACCGCTGCTGTTTGCTGGGAATGCCTTTAACAAACGGTTTACCAGAGTTGCTTGATTGTTCACCAATATTAGCTCTAGGTTCTCCTGTGGCATTATGTTCTGTAATTTGCCTTTATAGCGTGGATCGAGGATGCTGGCCAACCAGTAGTTATCATCCTTCATAATTTTGGCAATGCGGGGGTCCCTTTTTAAGATCCGCAAGGCATAATCACACATGTGGGCCAATGTTCCAGGTGTCAGTGATGCACTGCCAGTGTTGGGTGGAGGAGCACTTTCTGCCAAAGCCACATCCCTCCAGTCACGCACAAACCCTGGAGCTGAACTTGGCAAGCCAACATTTTCTCTTGCCACCTGAGAAGCATCCTCCTCCCCAAAATAATCATCCCCCTCCTCCTCCTCTTCCTCTTCTTCCTCCACCTCATCCAGGACAGTTCCCAGAGCAGACAATGGCTGACTGTCATCAAGGCTACCCTCTTCCTCCTCTTCCTCCTCTGCTGCAGACGCCTGATCCTTAATGTGCGTCAAAGTTTGCATGAGCAGACGCGTAAGTGGGATGCTCATGCTTATGATGGCGTCGTCTGCGCTTACCAACCGTGTGCATTCCTCAAAACACTGAAGGACTTTACAGAGGTCTTCCAGCTTTGACCACTGCACACCCGACAACTCCATGTCTGCCCTCAAACTGCCTGCCCGTGTATCTTCCCATAAATGCATTACAGCCTGCCTCTGATCGCACAGCCTCTCAACCATGTGCATGGTGGAGTTCCACCTAGTTGCAACGTCTATGATTAGGCGGTGCTTGGGGAGGTGGAGCGATCGCTGCAGCCTCTGCATACGACTGGAGTCTACGGGCGACCGACAGATGTGCGAGCACAGTCCTTGCACTTTATGGAGCAGGGCTGTTAAATCCGGATTGTTATTTAAGAAGCACTGCACCAGCAGGTTCAAGGTGTGAGCCAGGCAAGGTATGTGTCTGAGTTTTGCCAGGGCTATGGCCGCCACAAAATTACGGCTGTTACCACTGACTACCTTGCCTGGCTCAAGATGTATACTGCCCAGCCATGACTCAGTTTCTCACTGCAAGTAGTCGGCCAGTACCTCCGCGGTGTGTCTGTTGTCACCCAAAGACATAATTTTTAAAACAGCCTGCTGATGCTTACCACTAGCTGTTCGATAGTGGAACACCTCGTGTGCAACACTGGCAGTTGCGGATGGAGTGCTCTGTTGACGAGCTTTCGCTTCTGGAGGAGGAGGAGGAGTACAGGGTAGAATGCCTACAGCCAACTGTTGCCTATACCGTGGGCTAGGCAGCACTCTCCCACCGCCGCTGTCCCCTGTGGACCCTGCATCCACCACATTAACCCAGTGCGCAGTGATGAACACATAACGGCCCTGGCCATGCCTACTGGCCCATGCATCTATTGTGAGGTGCATCTTTCCACTCACTGATTGTTTGAGTATATGTACAATGCGGTCTTTCACATGCAGGTGGAGGGCAGGGATGGCTTTTCTAGATAAGAAGTGCCAACTGGGTAGGTCATAGCATGAGACAGCGTAGGATATGAGGTCTCTGAACGCTGCGCTTTCAACCAAACGGAAGGGCATCATCTCTAATGAGATCAGTTTGGCAATGTAGGCGTTTAAAGCCAGTGTACGCGGATGAGAGGATGAGTACTTTCTTGTCCTACTCAGAGTGTCTGGTAGGGTGAGCTGGACTTGAGAGCTGCATATGGTGGAACTATAGGTGGATATGACGGACTGAGAGGGGGTTGGTGATGGTGATGGTGGTGGTGGTGGTGATGGCCTAGATTCAGTCTTTCGTTGCAAAAACATTGTGATTCCCTGACTGCTTTGGCCTTGCGACAACACCTCAACATTTCTTGCTGGTGGTGTGCCAACTGGTGGGCTTACAGTGGGGGAAGCAATGGAGCATTGCTGGCTACCTTCAGTCGGAGCAGGTGCACATGTGCTACCTGAGGTTTTGTAGTCCGTCCACACTTGCAAACCATGTTCATTAAATGCCTAAGCATGCAACTGGTATTCAAATTTCAGAGAAATTTTCCCTCGGCTAAAGGTCCTTCCGCACTTCTTACAGATAACCTTTGCCTCATCAATAGGATTTTGGTCAAAAAAGTGCCACACTGGACTCTTCCTTCTATGGTATAAATTTTCAGGGTTTGCACGCTGTGCTAATTTGACCATCTGGCCAAGCTGTCCTGCAACTCTTTTTGTTTTTTTAACACCTTTTTGGACTGCTACGGGCCTGCCAGATAACCCCAGCTGCGATGTTGATACCTGCTGCGGATCCTCCTCCTCTTCTGAGCCATTGCCAGCGGCACCCTCTTCCCCCACTGTATGACAATCAGGGTCAACAACTGGGTCATCCATCACCTCCTCTTCAATTTCATCTGCATCTTCCTCAGTGTCACAGTGTAAGATGGTATAATATGCAGGAAGGGGCACCTGAGTTTCATCAGGGTCACATTCTGGCTCAGTAGACTGCGAGGGCAATGTAGTGCTCTGGTTGAATGTATCAGCAGAATCATATAGCAGTGGCTGTGCATCAGTGCACTCCATGTCAGATTCATGTTGGAGTGGGGAATTCAGGATTTGACTTAATAACTCAGGCTTGGTATGTGAAAAGAGCTCAATGGAGTAATCTGAAGTGTGGTCTGCCGCATTCTTCCCTTTTGGTGGGGGTGAAGAACACAAGTAAAGGGGTTGTTCCTGACCAGAAGCCTGCACTGACGATTCCTTCTATGAACTTTGAGCTTTAGTTTCTTCCATAACTGTAGGTAATCTCCCTGGATGTGGACGGTAAAAAAAAATTATTGAAAGGCTGCAATGCAGGATGGACAAGCAGCCTTAATCAAGTTCCAAAGAAGTTCACGCTGTCCTGTAGACTCAGGGTGCATCAGTGTCAGTGCGAACTATCCATTGACATTTGAATGAAATGAAATGCTATGGCGTCCCATGAGAACCCCACTGAGTACACACAGACATGAAAAAGCTAGACAGCAGTTTGCCAAAATGTACCTGAGTAAGCCAAAATCCTTCTGGAAAAGCATCTTGTGGACTGATGACACCAAGATAAAGCTTTTAGGTAAAGCCCACCAGTCTACTATTTACTGAAAACGGAATGAGGCCTACAAAGAAAAGAACACAGTACGTACGGCAAATGTGGTGGCAAGATGTTATGTACAGCAAGGGATGCCTAAAACTTAACTTTTAATTGACAAGGATAAAAAGTGTGCTACAAATACCAATACAACATGTACAATAAGTAACACACAATAATAAAAGGTGCTCACGAAAAAATCAGTGCAAGTAAAAAATGGGAGGATCTCACCCGGACTTGCGTAGATCACCCTTGGAGGACAGAGTAGGTGGAAGAACATAAGTGGATGGGTAACATCCCTAATATCCCCTGTCATGCCCCTAATGCAGGAGTCCCACCCTAACAAGGGCAGTACCCAAGTGTAGCCCTGTAGTAGCGAACCCCAGCCATTCTCTATGCATTTCTGCCTGTTGTCATAGGCTTCATCAGGGTAGGAAGCAACAATGGGACAAATATAATAATTAGTGATGTGTGAGTATACTCGTTGCTCAGGTTTTCCCCGAGCATGCTCTGATTTCATCCGAGTTTTTCAGCATGCTCGGAGATTAAGTTTTTGTCGCCGCAGCTGCATGATTTGCAGCTGCTAGGCAGCCTGAATACATGTGGGGATTTCCTAACAAACAGGAAATCCCCACGTGTAATCAGGCTGTCTAGCAGTCACAAATCATGCAGCTGCGGTGACAAAAATAAAATCTCCGAGCATGCCAAGATACTCGGAGGACTCCCAAGCATGCTACGAGCAACTAGTATACTCGCTGATCACGTACATGCTCACAGTTAACACTATCTGTTAACATCTACTTGGACTTAACAAAAGTTAACTCTTTAAGTGCCAAATATTTTGATTCCTAAAATCATCAAAATGGAGAAGCGTGATATTAGGGGTCGAGTTCCCGCTTCTGCACAAGGGGAATCTCGAACCATCCTTGCTGCAGTCTCCCATCCGTCTCCGGCCGCAGTGGACTCCGCGCAGCAGAGACGTCGGTCCCAGCGTCTCGCCCAGTCTAACATTGTGCAGAGGATTACTGCTGCCTCTCCAGGTTCTGCTATTGTAGCCAGTACTGGTTAGCGGCGAGCAGACGTCTTTAGGACTAAGTCCTGCGTTTCCCCTTCTGAGCATGCCAAGGGTAAGATCTCTCATTAGAGATCAGGGGTCACATGCTCAGGTACTGCAGCAGCTCCTATTGGTCCGCTAGGAAGGTCCTGAAACTACATGTGTTCTGGAATAGTTTCTTATTGGTCCTTTTCTGGCAGGCTGTTGTGAATGTGTTAGAAATGAATTCTGAGCAGAAGCTCCCTCTGGTGGTTACAAACAGTACTGAACCATTCAATGAAGATTGTGAAGATTGGCACAAGAAAACTCGTTTTTATTTATATCTTTATAGAATTAGGCAACATATTAGGACAAAAAGAAAAAGAGCGATATAATATAACGTTTCGGCTCAAACCTGAGCCTTTGTCAAAATGTCGCTCAAACAGTCCAGTGCCAGAGTTAATAAAATAAGGGAAAAAGGAAGGCCAAGGCGATATCCTTGTGTGGCAGAGCAAATGGGCCTCAGTGTGAAGAGGAAATTCACAGACTGGCTGGATATAAGGGAGGTTCCCTCCCATCATGGTTGCCGGTGATCAATTGTTCTTGTCTCAACGTTGTTTCCTGGTTCACTTGGAAGCTTGCTGAGTCTTGCCTCTTCTCCTGCTCTCAGATAAGATATTTTCTGTTTTTTGTTTTTGTGCTTACCATTTGCATATTTCTCTGCATTTCTGTGAGGTTAGCCAGGTTTCCCCCCCCCCCCCGGGGGGCTTAGGCTCCTCTCAGTTCCTCTGGAGCCACTGTTATTTGTTCATTTGCCCTTTCCAGTTTTTTCAGTGGCTGCGGCTTAGTTTTGTTACACCAGAGAACTAATTTAGGTGGTAGAGGTCGTGTGATCTCAGGTGTTTTTGCAATTAGTAGCGTTGGTATTTTTTAGTTTTTTTTTGGATTGCAGTAAGTATCCTTCCTATCCTTTTCTGTCTAGGCAGATTGGGTCCCAACGTTTGCTCATACTATTTTCTGTCTGTGTCTGTATTTCCTCTTGTCTAACCGCCATTACATGTTTGGGGGCTTCCTATGTTCTTTGGGGATCTGCTCCGGGGCAGATAGCTTTCCTCTTTCTATCTTTAGGTGTAGTTAACCTCTCAGGCTGTGACGAGGCGTCTAGGACCAATGTAGGAACGCTCCACGGCTGCCTTTAGTTGTGGTGGTTAGTCAGGGTACTGCAATCCAGTAGATTCCAACCTCTCTGGTGTATTGCCGTTTTTGCCTGCTCTCCTTAGCTACCAAATCATAACAGCAGGCCCTGTAGTTGCTGCTATAAAAGGGTTGTATGACCATGCGGCCATGCTCTAGTATCAATTGCATTATGTGCTTTGCGCCAGTGTGATCTTGCACGCATGTGTTAGGGCTCGACTGAAATAAGCCCCTAGAATACCGGCACCTCCAGTGAGGAGACTTGTATGCACGTGTTTAGGGCTTGGCTGAAATAAGCCCCTAGAATACCGGCTTCTCAGGTGAGGAGATTGTCTGATTGCGTTGCTGATTGCGTTACTACGGACTGCTGTCAGCACAGCAGTTGTCTGTGCGTCCCTGTGGAGTTAACAAGACAGTCCATATCTCTGCGTCTCTACCTTAGCGACTCTGTGGTGTAACAGAGTTCGCTTATACCGCCATATAGTGCCACAGTATCTATAGTTGCGACTCTGTGAAGTAACAGAGTTCGCCATACCGCCATCTTACTAGCAGCAGGCTCTGCCTGCACGGTGGACCATGGGCTGCGAACGCATCTATTATTAATATTTATTTTGTGCATTCCGCCAGCCCTAACACGTGATTAAAATAAAATGAAAAAAAAAATTGATTCCACTTTTGTCATGTGTGCATCGCCACGAAGATCATCGCGGTTGCACATTCTGACTTCTCACAGCTGAGTTGCTGTTTCTTTGTGTTTGGCAGTTAGGGAGTTAATTCTGTCTGTGCTCAGTTCTGGGACTGGGTGCAGTTTCTTACGGCTGCAATTAATTATTTGTTGATTGGTTTCCTTTAAATCTCTGGTTGTCTGTGTTGGGAGTTGCCAGTGAAATTCTTCATGCTGACCACAGATAGGATTGTATCTGTATAGACTTAAGTTAAAGAGCTCCTTAGTTGTTTTAAGCTCACCTTGCTTAGAGTTTAATATCCCAGATCATTTATGTTCCTTCTGTGTTTGAGTGTGTATGCAAGTCTGTGTTTTCTCCAGTCTGTCTTATATGTCTAATCTGTGTATTTAGCAGAGATCAGCCCATATCCCTTTGGTGGTAATCAGAATCCTTCTTAGGACTGATTACAGGGTTCAGGGACTGATAGGAGACAGGGTTAGGCTGGAGACTTGGACCTCTGAACCATTATCAGTACCTCCAAGGTGAGGGATTAGTTAGGACCCCAGTTTAGGGTCAGGTTAGACCCCGGTCCTCCTCTTTCCTGTGACAGTGTATCAAGTCCTCAAGATTAACCCTGAGTTCAACGGATATCGTGTCAGGTAAATCTATTCTATATTTACATGCTGATGTTGCTAATCTATATGTTGTATAGAGTGTTGTTCTTTTAAGAATAGTTTACTGACATTGTACACATATCATAAGACCGCGTGACAACTTTGCAGCCACTATTATATCTTGTTTCCAGTTCTACATAAAATTTTGGTGAAAGGTTCTTTTGTTTAGGACATACCATGAGTTATATGTTACCAATGTTATTTTAGTGCTGTATTCATGTACTGATAGTGGTACAGTTGATGCATTCTTGTTCCGATGGTGGTTCTAGTGCTGTTTTCATGTACTGATGGGTGGTTCTGGAGCTGTATTCATGTATTATTGGTGGTACTGGTGCTGTATTCGGGTACTGATGATGGTTCTGGTGCTGTTTTCATGTGCACTTTTGGTGGTTTTGGTGCTGTATTTCTGTACTGATGGTGGTTCTGGTGCTATATTATGTACTTTGTAACGTTCCACACTGTCTGTGGATGGGGATTACTCGCTTTGCTGGTCTTGGAGGTAAACACTGGCACACTCAGGGTTAAAAAAACAGTCGATTTGGTTTATTACAGCAACCAGTGCACCAAATACAGTCTCTTCCTGACCCTGGTCAGAACCACATGGATCCCTGTCCGTTACCTGTTGGTGTCGACCACACAGGTTCCCTGAGACCTCTTAACTTCAGAGATATCCAGTAAACATCAAAACACAGTCTCTATCTCACAAATACTTCTCACGGGCATGAACACAGTCTTTCTCTGACCCCGTCAGCATACCACTGACTCCTGTCTGTCACCTGTTGGCCACGCAGGTTCCTGGATCCCTCTTATCCACAGAGATATTCAATAAACATTTCTCTCTTCTTTCTGACCCCGGTCAGTGTCACTCATGGTTTTCAAGACCGTCCACTCTTCTGGCTCAGACTCGCCAGCACTGCTTCCCCAGTCTGTGCGACATCCAGCCTGGATGTCATGGGAGCTTTGTCCAGACTGACAGACTCCCAACACACTCACAGCATTCTCTCAACACTATCCATGTGCCAACTCCTTCCTTACATACCTGTAACCACTCCCACAGGTGAGGTATGGATCACATGGTCTGGTCACATGGTCATGACCTCACTTCAGGTCCTCAAAACTCACAACCACAAGTGGGTGGTGTTTGTGTGGTTAGCCAGTCCCACCCAGCTCTCCGACTAACCCTGTAAGCCACCCTAGTAAAATAAACACAACTCTTGTGGGGACTACAAGTCCCAGAACAACATTACTGGCTTACAGCGCAGAGGACCTCTGCGACACATACCTGCCATTCACAACAATGCCGGGGACTGTTTTACCATCCAAATCATGCCTCCATGCATATCTTGAGGAGCACATACAGCACCCCCTAGCTGCAGCATGGGTCACTACATCACAACTGTTAATGATTACTGTCCTGTATTCATGTACTGTTGATGGATCTGTTGATGTGTTCATATACTGATGATAGTTCTAGTGATGTGCTTATGTGGTTTTGATGCTTCATTGTGGTACAATGATGGTTTTGGTGAAGTATACTTGTGCTGTTGGCACTTCTAGCTCTCTATTCAGAAAATGTATCGTGCTTCTGGTCTGTATTCAGGTGCTGATGGTGTTCTGGTGCTGTATTCATGTGCTGATGTTGGTTTTGGTGCTGTATCTCCTCATAGGAGACTTCAATTTATTTTATATACTGCAATACTGTGGTATAAAAACTTTAAATGCCATAGAAACACAATCCCATAAACAATAACATTATTGGGTTTGTTTACTGCAGGTTTCATTTGCACTGTCAGGAAGAATTGACCCTGCTGTATAGTACATGCTAGTTTGATCTTTCCTTCTAACATCTTTCCTATAAATGGTTTTTTTACTAATTTACAAGACTTTAACTTAGCATGTTTACCAATTTAACATAGATATTTCTTATTCAGATTATTGCAACACAGATATTGCATAAACATTAAAACAGGAAAAGAAACAGGATATCATTCAATTTTTTTACATTTTATGTGTGCAAAGCGTCTCATTTTTTCCTAATATTCAGAAGCTGTGTTGCTATTCATATTTCATATATTTCCCATTGACATGCTTTAGCACTATAGAGTGCAACCATTTTTGTACAAGGTTTAGTAATGGACAGGCGTCTATAAGACACACTCATTACTAGTAAAATTTAATAAAGACATACACAGTGTAAAGTCCCTTAAAGTCCTTTAAATAAAACAAAAACTTCCTTACGCTCTTTTTAACCATTTATTCAACAAAAATAAAAAATAAAAATAAAAAAGCAAAGTTATACTCACCTTTCAACCAATAATCCATTAAGTCCATGTCCCACAACGATCTGGATGGTTTGGTGAGTGGTCATCAAGATTGATGTTCTTAGTTCGGAAGGGGGCCAATATCCATAGCCCCTTCCTAGGCTATTAATGTCAGCCTTCAGCTGTTTTGTTTAGCCTTTGCTGATTAGTAAATATAGAGGGGACCCCACATAATTTTTTGGGGGAGTCTACCCTATAATAACCAACAAAGGCTAAGCAAACAGCTGTGAGTTGATATTAATAGCCTGGAAACCTTTATGGCTATTGCCCCCTTCCCAGAATATCAACATCAGCCTCCAGTTGTCGGCCCTTCTTTTGACTTTCTCATTTATTTATTAATATGTACAGTAAAATACACAACCAAGCTAAACTTAGTTCACAGCATCCAGGTTTTCCAGCAGCTGGAAGCACAAGTAACCTTAAAGTGTCCTTCAAAGTTTCCCATGAGGTTTCCAGGCCTCGCAGCCCCCGGCAGACCCGGTGGCTTTGAACTCTGATAACCTTTAAGGTTACCTGAGTTCACAGCCACCAGATCTTAAGGTAGCTCTACTGCTGGACTGATGAATTCCGGAGTGTCAAGTGCCGGACTCACTGTTGTTCATCAGTCTGGCATTGGCAATGTGCAGCATGGGAACTTGCTATGAAATCAGGTGTCCCTATAGTAAGATTATCTCAGTTTACAGCAGCTCTGTTCTTGTGAAAATCTGGCACTGTGAGCTGAGGTGTATTTAAATATATAATTTCAAAAAAAGCTGTGGGGTCCCCCCATTTTTGATAACCAGTCAAGCAAAAGCAGACAGCTGTGGGCTACATGGTTATCAAAAATAGAGGGGTCACCACACTGTTTTTTTTAATCATTTAAATAAATAATTAAAAAAAAGTGTGGGATCCACCCCATTTTTGATAACCACTAAAGGTAAAGCAGACAGCTGGGGGCTGGTATTCTCAGACTTGGAAGGGACCATGGATATTTGCTCTTCCTGCCTAAAAATAGCAGCCACAACCTCAGCAGAAATGGCGCATCTACTAGATGTGCCAATTCTGCTGATTTGCCTGGTTCTTCCCACTTGCCTTGGTGCGGTGGCAAGTGTGGTAATAGCATAGTTAGCTTTGTAATGTCAGTTGAAGTCAAGCCCGGTTGTTAGTAATGGAGAGGCAGCAGCTATCAGACATCCCCTTTACTAACACCATAAGTTTAAGTAAAAAATAACACATAGAAAAAGTCCTTTAATTAAACAAAACACACAAAAAACTTATTTTTTTAAAATAAACACTCCCTGCCCTTTTTACCCATTTATTAATGTAAAAATAAAAAAATAGCATTCCTCACTAGTGATGAGCAAACGTGCTCACCACTACATGTTACTCGCCCGAGTATCACGGTACTTGGTGTACTTGGCGAGTGCCGAGCATTTCCGGGATTACTCGGCGGGAACTTGGGTCTCCACCCTGCTTTTTTGGCGGACATTACAGATCCAATCACGATGCAGGGATTGTCTGTCAGGCAATGAAACGCCGCAGCCATCTTTGTTGTGGTCGTGCAGTGATTGGCTGGCAGCACAGCATCATCAGGGGTATAAGAGAACGGATGCCGCCCTGCTCGGTGCATTCAGCTCCGGATTGAGATAGTGTAGAGAGAGCTGCTGCCAAGTTAGTGTCATAATTTGGGGATTTATTAGTTAGTGTGGGGTCTACCATCCTAAACTACTGAAATCCAGCTAAACCAACAGTCCTTCTAAGGATTAATTCCGGAGTATATAAGTTCCAGTGTTAGGTAGACAGGGTAGT